>JARHVA010007721.1:0-142500 GCA_037957365.1 Torreya grandis | reverse complement strand
AGGTACTAATGTAACTTCAAATTATCATCTCCTCACACGTGAATCCCCTCAAATCAATGGGGAAAATATTGATTTAACTAATTTTCATTCATTTTGAAGGAGGGGGGTATAATTATTTTATTATGACTTCGGTGGGAGTTCCCTCTCATTTGAGTCCTAGCTATTTTATCTACATCCAAATCTTTCATCCCTGCCATTCCATCCCTATGACTCTACTACCCTTGGGTGGAGATAGAGACTACTTAAAACCCACATCATGTAAAGAGGAGAAAGATCAAAATAAGGTCTAGAAAAAACTCAAGAAGGGGGGCCTGACTAAGTTTATGGAATTCATTACTGAACATAATGCCATGTTTGTCCAAGACTTCATCACAAAATAGATAAAATGCAAAGTCACTATGTAAGACATCTCCATAAACATTTTTGATGAATTAATTGGTGATTCCACAAGCATGTCTTATGATGGAGCTAAAGAATTCAAAGATTAGTCCAAGAAGATAGAATCCCTACATTAATTCTTTAGAGTGATCAAATTTGTGCAAAATGATAAGAAGGGTTTCCCCCACACCAACCTCCCATATCACTAGCTAGAGATATACCTTTAGGTCATGAGGTACATGAATCTATAAGGTAATTATACCTTATATTTTTCAAATCATGTCTTGCTCTTGAATCACTTCATTAGGTTTAAAATTAGTTTTCCTTACTTCCTTCTCAAATACCTAGAAATTAATTTTATACTCCACCATGTTAATGATACAAACCCTATCCTCCATCAAGGTATAATTCTCCTTATCAAGCATAGACAAACTCTTTTAGGTCAAAATTTTCCCCTTAGGGGATCCTCGTTCAAGGAGGAATCCTTAGAGGAGGACCCTCCTGAAGGGTCCCACTAACCTCTAGAACATTCCCCCTAGAATAGTTTATTACAGTCACCCACTGATGATCTACCCCTCAAACTATTGTTTATCCCTAAGCCAAAGACTATTGAAATTGGTTCTCCTATGCATTCAAGTTGGAATGGTAAGGCCATAATGTTAGAGGATTTGGAAAAGAATAAAAATTTTATATAAAATTTTAACTTGAGGGCTCAATAGGTAGGATTTACCTTGGAAAATCTTATACAAGACTGGAATGAACTCTAATTGGTGGTTGAGGCCACTATACAATAAATTTTTCAATTGGTAAAACCCCCTCAAGGTCCATAAATCCACCCCTCTAGGTTCCCCTAGGGGTGTCCCCCCTAAATAGACTCTTATATAGGTGAAAGGTAAGAAGTGGCTAGGATGATATGTGGGGAGGTAGTGGAAGGACCTGAAAACCATACTCATTAGAAGGTTTCAAAAGAAAAACCAACCATATAATAAAAATATATACTATTGCTATTGAAGATACTCAAGAGAGACTTTCTCTGTAGAACACTGTTTGTTTTTATTTCCTACTTTCATTTCTTAGTACTTGTTTTGTTATTTTTGTCTTTTCAACCCTGATTGGCTTGTGTAAACTGATGTAATTCACTCTCATGATTATAGGTCCATATAAAACCTATTTATTTACCTTATCAAATAAAAAACAAACCAATCCATCTTAGGATAGATTTGGATCTAGTTATCCTTATAGTGTTGTCTAAGTTAGACAATCAATAGACAAATAACAAACCATATAATCTCAAATGGATTTGGTTTATGGCCTTCCTTCTAGAACCATTTTCTATTAGTTATGTTAAAAAAATAATAGGAATTGGGAAAATTAAAATAAGGCATCAAGTTAAAATCTAACAAGAAATGCAAATATTAAATCCCTCCTTATAGCACCATTTTTTTATTAGGATAAAATTATAACTCGCTCAAAAATAATTAAGAACTAACTAATCTAAGTGAACAAAAGTATTTAACATCTCATGGGATAAAGAGTCTCCTTGTTTTTAGGACCTACTGGTGATCCATGAGCCAAAAAACTCTGAAAGATATAACATGGGTAGGTTATGATTGTTTCCACCTAAAGTTCAATTGATTTCCTCAATATATTAAGGTTATCACTATTGGCTTCCTCTACAAATTGAATATCTACAATGTAATGGGTAGATCATTTATTATTAAAAAAATATAAAATAGAGGGAGATATTAGGGTATAAAAGAGATTAATCTCTTGTTTTAGACATGTCTTCCAATGCTAAAAAAAATAGATTAATGTGGGTTGTAATTAAATCATTAGGCATCAAGTATGGCTAATGCACAAATGAGAAAACCATAATGAGCAAGAATCAAAGTAAAATTATGTGAGCAAGAAATCTAAAAATATACTAAAAATGAAGATAACACATAAGATTTCATCTATTTATAGACCATGATTAATGTAAGCCTAAAAATAATTAGAATGAGATATCAAATCTAATTACTCTAGATAATACACAATATAATTGTATATCCACTTACACACCAATAATGCTTGAAAATTTCTTTTCATAGATTACTTCTCAAAACAAGATCATTGGAAAACCATTAAGACAAAACTAGTAGGAAGGGTAGGTGAAATCCTAGCTTAATATATACATAGTTTTTGTACTCAAATGTGTTGACCATGGTAGATAATCATATCTCAAAAACATGAGGTAATAATAGGTGTAATCCTAGAATTATTATGGCAACATTTTGGGGGAAAAGTTTTTGATGATTACAATGAAAATTAATGTTTTTTATATTGCCAATGCTAGTCCATCATGGCTATGATGCACAATAATTAGTTAAATTCTCTTAATATAAACATTAAATGAAATAATTGATTATTACTCAGTCTTTCATGATAAAACATCAAGAAAGGATAATGATCTATTCATGGTATAATTCTAGATACAACCTCTAGGATGAAAGTGGATTCAATCTTCAATGCACTCCAAGATATAATGATCAAATGGCACTCTCTAGTATTCAATTTATTCTAGTGATGGGTCATCAATGTAAATAGGAAGATACACCTCATTGTAAGCCAATCCTAATAATAAATCCATTGATTCATGTATTTATTTTATCCATTCCCAAATTCCCAAGGTTTATCTTTAGGTTAAAAAAACACCTTCCATATATGTTATTTCCTATTAAATGATTATGACCATGAAATATTGGAAAAATGGGTTGTTTCAATATATAAATAAGTGATTTTATTCTCTTCATGAACTTATTTATATACTTATCCTTTGGGTTGAGTCTACCTTGGAGTTTTGAATAATATTCTCAATTTTGGCCTTTACCTTTACCAAAATATTTAACAATGATCCAATCATTTCAATCTTCATGATTATTATGTCTTGTGATCGTCTCACTATTTCTTTGATGCAAGTTATTTTTAATTGACTCTATGTTTTGAATGATCCAAAATTCTTAGGTTTATGTCTTATAGTCACCATATCTCCCCTACATGAAAAAATCTGCCTATAGTCAAATGACTAACTATCTCTTTCTCATCACTTATTATTCACCCTAACCATAAAATTTAGGTTCATTGTATGTTGAGTGGGATGCTTATGTGTTTGTTTCACTATCACTTGTCATTATTCTAGTTATTTTCTTCTCTTATAAGCTATCTAATATGTTCCTTGGGGTTTGATTTACTACCACTTATCATGATTCAAATAACTCAAATCATTTTATACACTTCATGACTTTGTATTCTATGGATGTCATCTCAAGTTAGTGGGATGATGACATGTGGATGGATCTCAGTGCTCCACTTTCCAATAAGTGATCATATAAGGAAATTTGTAGACATAACCTCTCAGTTATAAGGATGATGACACATGGATGGATATAAATACTATAATATCCTATAAATTACCATACAAATAGTTCTATTGATGTTAACTCTAGGTTATTAGGATGTTGAAATGTGGATACTATCACTACTCCACTAACACAAAAATGACTATATAAGGAAAATTGTACATATCACCTATAGGTTAGTTAGATCATGACACATGGATGACTCTCACTACTCTTCTCATTTAGTTAGATCATGACACATGGAAATCAAACAAGGAATCATATTTATTATATTTACCACTAGTATAAGAACTCATATGGTGGTTACCATATGTGGAAAAAGCTATTATGATTATGTATGTTTTTATATATAATAACAAGATTCTAAAAATAATTTATTGTTATTATATAGGATGAATAAGTTCATAACTTATAACTAACTAAAAATATTCTCTATAATCTTATAAATCTTGTGTTTTAGATTAAGGTAAAAATAGGTTTTGAAGGGACCCTAAAACCTTGAATCAAAGGAAGAAGGATATAACAATAACGAACCACAATATAAACAAACCTATCGCCTACTGTAGAGCAACATCAAAAATAGGTTTTACATGGACCTGAAACCAAAAAACAAGATAGTAAGAGGAAAGACCCCAGGTTTTATAGAGACCTGGAAACTGAAATACGTTAAGAAAACAAAGGACCAGATTATGGAACCAGTTAAAACATCCAAAAAAAAAGGACCAAAACAAAAAGAACAAAAAGACACTATTTTTCTAATTCTAGGATCATCTTTGCCACCTCCTTTCCAATCACAACAGTGTCTTGTATGGATATTGCAGCCAATGTAGCAGTCTCTTGCATTGCTTTCTTCCTTGAGCTCTGTCTGGTCCTCTTACTCAGCCCCTCCAAGAATTTTATTTCCTCATTAGCTCATTTTATAAGGTTTGTAGTAGTAGCACATATGCTATAAGTAACCTCCTCCATCTTCATCCTACTTTCCTTAATGAGCTTTCTGAGATTATTCTCATAATATTTAAGTTTGATAGGAATATCTCTCATCTGCATTTCCAGATTATTTATTTTCTTTCGATCATTTTCCTGACTATGCTCCATTATTTCCATTCTCTTCTTGAGGCCCATTATTTCCTATACATCCACGAATAAACTTGAATAATAGCATCTACTTTTCATTTGGACAAATTCATGAAGGGAATCCTACTATCTCTCTACCAAACTTCACTAAAATATTCAGTGTTCTCTTTTGGATTGACTTCATCATTTTCATTTTTATCCTCCCTTTCAATTTTTTCCTATTCACTAATATCAACAGGGTTTTCATTGTGGATAAGATCATCCTTTTCTTGTTCTCTAGTCTCCATTGCATGATTTACATCCTGAACCATGTATTTCTTCTCTATTTTTGAAGCTAGATCCTCAAATAAAATATCCATTTCTTTTTCACTTCCCCCTAACACTTGCTGATTATCCTCATGATTAGAGTTTTTCTATTCTATTTTTTCCTCTGTTGTATCCCCTTCTTTTTCATTCTCACTTTTATCTTTACCTTCTAGGTCAGAGCTAGAATCCCCACTATTCATCCCTTCCTCTTCCTCCATACTCTCCTCCTCAAAACTTTCTGTACTTTCCCACTTAGTTTCCTCATCAACAATTTGTTTTTTAAAACTGGAGGATTTAGGTTTATCTTTTTCCTTCCCCTTTACATTATCATTCTTCTTACTCTGTGACTCCTTATTTTTGTCTGAATAAGGATTCAAGAAATGGCATTGTTTTTGTAGAAACCTTCTATAATTAGAATCAATCCTTCATGCAATATAGGGTGACTCTCCTTTTTTCTATGAGCGAACAAAATTTGAAGTAGCGAGAAATGCAAATAGAAAGGGAAGGAAATTCTAACTTTGTGCCTAAAATGATTAAGAAATCTTGTGTTATTAATGGAAGACCTCATTAAATAATCATCATGGAAAATTTATACATTGATAAATTAGTATAACTCATAATTAAAAACACACTAACATTAATTATATAATAATTCTAATGGCCACACATATGCATAGAAGTTAAGTACCATATAAAGACTTCCATTCATTATTGCATCACCAAGCCCATGGATAACAATCTAAGACATTAAAAACATCATTTTTTCCATATAAAACATGGGAATGTATAAGCATATATATCATGACTCAATTACTATGATGAATAATTATTATGACTAAATACTATTTTTAGTGGATAGGTCTTCTAATATGGACATCATAGTTTCCTAAAATAAGAGAATCTTATCAAAATTTCAATTATAGTATGTTATAAATGTGATGTAAACACTTATACTATTATCATATGTTTAATAAATTATTTTATTAAAATTATTAAAAATAATTCATGTAATTCCTAGCTAGAAATGTGCATAAGGAGTTTTTAGAGTAAGAAGAAATCTTAGAATATTATATAAACTTTCAGATTAACCCTCTATTTTAACATATATATGATTCTATCTATTTTATTAAGATTCCATATTTGTTCCACTTCTTTTAAGACTTACCCAGATTAGGGCCACAAGTTTTCATAATATTGTGCATCCTGAGTTCACCAAGTAAAAGGTTAGAAACACGGCTTGTTTTAAGGATTTTTGTAAATTAAGTTCATCCTCTTATTAATTATTTTATCGCTCATTAATAATAGTTTGAATAAATACACACCCAAGGGATATTCTAAGGAATTAAATGTAAGTTTAATTCATTAGTATAGTTTCAAGTCATGAGTTCCCAAGTTAGTATTATAGTTCTCTCTTGAATAGTGATTTTCACTTGGTGTTGTGAATTGTATGATAAGAGTTTTAATAATATAGAAATAATTATGTATGAATTTATTAAATTAAGGACTATATTTTTATATTAAGGCTACTTTATGGTAGTAAAATTATAATTAATAATGATATATTGGAATGAGGATGAGATAACACTTCCCTCTGTAAGAGATTTATCATATTGAGCTGATTTAGGGTACAATAATGAATTATGTGTTATTTATATATGTTTTCATCTTGAATTTTCACCATTTAGATAAGTGGATTCAAGGATCCTCCTTTTAGTTGATATAATGGAAATACCCATTAGGTTGTGGGTGACCTTGTGTGAGGGGTGAGTCTTTAGACTAGGTTGGTTCCTCTGGTAAATAACCTAAACTATGAATAACTATACTAATGTAATGAGGAAAAGGGGAATAAGAAAACAAAACTAAACATAAAAAAAAATATGGTGCTGTACTTGAATGTAAGTTTCCTCCTCTTGATTGGAACTTGCACAATGAAACCTTAACAGACTGATACACCTACATAACTCCTATATTAAACACTCTTACATAAGTATTTCATAAGAATATCAAGGATTAAAGGATAAAATAGAAGGAATTACACTTATTAATATTTATTTGTGCTCCAAAATATGATTGCACACAACCTATGACCCATAATATAAAACCTACCTTGCATAGAGGTGATAAAATTGGACAATAATTAAGGAGAAACAATTTTCAATCACAATATTACATCAACAACTTCATAATTTTGCATAGAGCATAGGTATCTAAGAAGTTAAAATAGTATTTTCATTGATTCAAAGGTAATTAGAAGTTTCAAATGGGTAGAGTCTTGTCATAACTAGTAGAGGGATATAAATAGAGGCATTCTCAACCCATTTTATAATAAAATGAGAAGAGAAGAACTATTAGGCTACATAAATTCAATTGTTACAATATGAATTCAACCTTTAAAAAAGAAAATACAAATGAAACATGAGGCAATTATTCCTTATAAAATATCTTGATACATGCCATAATGATTATTATCTAAAAAGAGTGGCATAAGAGTGGAGGATATGGATTTATCTTTGCTAAATATATCCCCTAGAGTTATTGAACATCAATGTCTTGGTCAATTGGCTATTCAATCCTCTTGAAACTCCTACCTCCAACATTAAATTTACCCATTTACACCTCCTTGTGTGTGTAAAAGATATGATACATGGTTGAATTGAGCGGACCACCATTCCACTACTTGGATGGAGTTAGATCTCTCTAGGATCAATTTAAACACCTCATGTCCCTATTCACTCTCTTTAAGACCAATCACATCATTTATTATCATGAAAAAACATTAATTGATCGACTAAAAACCTATTTAACATATCTCCATCATTGAGATCAGCTTTGGAGTCTATACGAGGGTGGTTGAATCATTACCGTTATTTACCAAAAGGACTCCTTGAGAGATATAAGGATTTTTTATCTTTATATTTCAAGCTCATTTTGTTTCATCAACCACCTTGTTACCTTGCGTGAATGCTCTATCTAGCCTCATCATATACTATGAAAACCTATTATCAATATTGAAAAAAGTGTAGACTAACCATGAGAGGATTTATCACCCTTAGGAATTCCTATAATCCTTATCTTTACACCTACAACCTTCACTAAATATACTTGAATTCACATCATCAACCCTACATTTAATCAATGTGCAATATGAAACCTATGGAATAGAATTTTTCAATATATCTAAATTCATCCTTGGTATTGAATCCATAAATTATGTTATAATTCATATCCACTCTTATCCATATATTTAAATGTTGATTTAGGCCTTACAAATTCATGGAGACTTATGTATATTCTTGAGGAGCTTCAAAGACATGATTTTGGTGTTAAAAGTTCTTAAGAGTACTTAGGGAAGACTAAGACCTTGAAGATGTCCAATCCTTAACTATACTTCAATATCAAATCTTGGATATCTTTACGAGTTTATATGTAGGTTTTCACAACCTTGATCACCCTTGAAGGCATGTTTCCATGGAATAAAACTACATTTTATCTTTGAGGACATGATATAAGCTTGAAATTTTGATTAAAAGCTACATTAAATTAAAAAAATATCACCTATTGAGGTTATTTTATGCATGAACACACCTTTTATTATCTAAAACCTATTTATAACACTTGAAACCTTCTTATATTTGTTATTTTCTATCCAAAGTAACTTAACTAGGCCTACAAAACAAGACCTATATGTACAAAGTTAGTTATAAATCTTAAAATATCAAAGTAAAAAGATTTAAAACACCTATATAATATTAAAAAAACCTTATGTTACTATCATACCAAATTTAAATGGTTTTTATCATTAAAACTTGAGTTATGCCACTTTTTCTATTCTTCCAAGTGTATATTGTGAATTTTCACATCACTATAGACCTATGCTTTTACATTTGTTCCTTAATGAATAATGGTAAGGAAATTAAAAAAATTGTATATTAAAAATGACATTTCCATATAAATTTAATTTTAATTTCATGAGTTTTATAAGGTTATAAATCAATAGATGATATTTTTGTATGCCTATGGTTTCTAGGGTAACAAACAAGACTGTTTACCAATAATTTTGTATCTTAGGATTCATGATGTTTCAAGATCTCATTATTTATTAATTTTAACCCAAAAAAACATGTATAATCCCTCCAATAATTTATTGGACTTGATAAATCCAAGAAAAATATAAACTACCATTTTCTCATGTTTACATTATATGTTCCATATTTGGCTATGTTGTGCACATTTTGGGGCACTATTTACATTTTTTGAGGTCTAGAAAAACCTAATGGGGATGAATAAAAATAAAAATATATTTATATATGATTTAATATCATTATTTACCCTATTCCTCTTGTGAAAACCCTTTTTTTCATGGATCTCTCACAACCCTTGCAACATTGCATTCAAAGCCAAAACCTATCATTTATTTGGTCTGCAACTTTCATGAAAGTTTGTCCCTTTTTATTATTTCCTAAAAATAATTATTCAAATCCATTAATTTATCTAAATTATTGTAAAACATAAATTAAATTTCTTGGAGAGTCTAATTTCCTTGGTCATGGTGCCCTTTCCTATTGTAACCTTAAGAAACCTACATAAAAAAGATTGGAACCTCCTACTTTGAAGATTTATACCTTGAGGAGACTTGAAACCATGAATGGAATTTTCCCCTAATGGATTTAATATAATATTTTCTATATTAAACCTATATAAAATTATTGAAACAATAACTCCATGATATTTCTTGAATTCAAGTGCACTCTTCCACGTTCGAAGAGGAAGGAAAATTACAAAAGCCAAAAAGAGAGGGAAATAATTGTCTATAATGAACTTTTTAATCTTTCAAATGGATGGAGGGAGGAATGGTGTAATTTTAAGAATTATATGGCTTCATGTAAATTTAAAAAGGGTCTATTTTCAAAAAATGACTTAAATGGCTTAAATAAGACATCTTGACCCTTTTACCTTAAAATGTATTTTTGAGACCTTTTTTTACCTCTTTTGTATGAATTGATGGGAGATTATTGATAGGTTTTTAAAAATAATATGACCTTTATTAAATTACTTATAAATATTATACTTCTTAAAATTACTTTAATGAATGAATAAGGCCTCTCTAAGCCCTATTTAAGATAAAATACACTTTTGAGACCTTTTCATGTATTCATGGTATCACCATGCTTCTCAATACTCTTTTGATATCTTTATAAACTCGTGAATGCTTCCTTAGTATATTTTAATTTGTTCATGACCATAATATGACACATTTTACATTTTTAAATAAACTTCATTGTTATCAATTAGAATGAATCTAGGCATGAAGTGTGATTTATCAAGGCTAACCAAGACTTGGACAAGTATTTTAAGACACGTCTTAGGCATTAAGGAATCCTTTAAAATACTTGACATAATAATGACTTGTGAAAATGATAATGAGACTATTTCAAGGTCATAAAAGTAAAATAAACATTAGATATTTTTGTATCATTGATATGAACCAAACTGAACATCATGAGAGGCACGCAATGAAAGTTATACTTAACTATTTTTTTACAAGAAATTCACCTCTCCAAGTGGGCATATATTATAGAGACCATGGGTGGATAGAATAGACAACATTTTAGTGACCTCTTAAGGGTGTTTGCCTATATAAACACTTATACTAGTTACCTTATAAATTTCATTTAGCATGGATTCAAAGAGGAACCCAAACTAAAAGATATACCACACTAGACCAACTTCAAAAAGATTAAAAATATCCTCCAAAATAGAAAATAAAGAAATAAAAATAACTAGAACATGTGCAACAACACATAGGGAGAGAAAACAAGTGACTATACTAATAAAACAATGTGAAACCATCATTTGTAAAAAACAAATACAATTATCCTACTATGTAAAAGATGAAGACATATCCATTACTCCACCTGGGTCAAAAAAAAACCATGAAAGTCTCCTTTACTAAACGAAAATGTATGATTGAATGATCCATTCATGAGATAGTCATGCCACAAATGGATTAATGATTGTGTTTTATATTGGTTACATGACCAATAATCACTTAAAGATAATCCCTCAACTATGAAGACCTTATCATTATCTCCATATTTGAGAAAGGAGTCCACTTTATTTCCACTAAATATCTTAGTTAGGATATAGTTATCTTTAAGATTTAATAGATCATCTAAAATTTCATGAACACTTTGTTTAAACTTAGTATCATTATAGTTCACTCCTACCATTTATTGAGGTCTTAAATAAATAAGATCCTCTTTAAAAGGATGATCAAATTGAAGACCATTTCTAAGGTTTAACCAATTTAATTGCTTAATTAGAGTAGTTGATTTTACCTCTATCTAAGCATGTTGGTCTTTCTCAATTTCTTGTTCACTTGGGGTAATTGGCTCCATCACTAGCTTGGCCTATTGATTTTTATCTTATATGAATCCCATAAACACATATAACTAAGTTTTAATAGATACAAGTACATTATTATCCTCATTCCACCTTATTGGAAATGTTATCCCACTAAAAACCTCAAACTATTCAAAAATATCATATTACAACTACCAAATTTCATCAAGTTCTTCTCCATGCATTGATAATATGTTAAACTTACATCTTATTTATAATAATATGAATCAAATTCATAATAACCCTTAGCCCAATCATATAAAAATCAATCAATAACTTCCTCAATAAGACTGGTAGCCTAAAAATAGTAGATTGTTCTTCTTTTACTTCAAATAAATACTTCTTTTATCCATGAGAAGTGATGTGCGTAATTTTAATCTATACTTTCTCTTCATTATGGTTAAATCTATGCCAACTAGACTAGTTTTCTTCCTCTTCCATATTGAATGGAAGCTCATTTATCCAATAGAGGACCTCATCATCATCATCATCATCATCATCATCATGTGTATGTTTGATGCTTGTAAGAGTGAATACTTATTCTTTTAGCATGACAAAAAGGAGTCTCATTTTTCAAGCAAAGGTATTGTTCATGCCCCTAAATTCATTCTTGACTAGAGAGAAGCAACTTATCTTCATCAAGAATATCATTTTCACCTTATTACAAGTGTGATTTTTATGATTTGGTGACATAAAGAGGGATACAAATAGTTATTTCATCATCATATTTAGTTTAAATATTTTCCTTTTCACTTGAATGGTCTTAATGTTCTCTCCATATGATGGGCCTTCCTTTGAAAAAGGAGATGGTGGTAGGGAAAGAGGGTTAAAATAATGAATTAGGATGAACATGCTCATTTCTAAGCTAAATATTAGGCATTATGATATGCTATTTATCATGAATTGGCTTTGGGGTTGAACAAGAACTCTAAAAACTTGCAAATTTACTTGGATTAACTTATACAACATTTTTATAATTTTGATTTTTATTTGGTATAAGATGTGTCACCTTAACAAGTTCTATCATCTTGAAATCAAGATTCTTGGTCCAATAAGGCTACCATGGTTTATAATTTTGAGGTTCTTAGGGAGCTAAGTTTTTTAAAATTAGCTCATCTTGATGTCATGATTCTGAAAGTTTGGCCTCATGTATGAATTGATGTACCCTATCAACCATTTATCTCATTGCATGTGCACATGTTTATTGGTCATGGGTTTTCCCACATGGAAAACACCACTTGGATTTTGAGAGTATGCTAAAAACGTGAGATACACAAGGGTGATTGCATGCCTAAAAAGGTTGGTCACTTGCATAACATAAGTTGTATGAGGAAAAAAAAGGTCTTTATAAGACTAATATGGCTCATTTGATGTCTATAAAATATTTATTTTAGTAATAAGACCTATTTATTCATGATAGAGAGGTGTAAATTTGAAATTTACTCTAAATCCATCTATGTAAGAGATGTCTCATGGGGTGTATAAGCTAGATAAAGGGTTGAAAATCAAGGGTAGTCCTAATTTAAACATTTTCAAATTATTTAAAATATCAAATAATCTTAAAACCATTATCACTCAATATTTTACCCTAGAGAGGTTTTTCAATCCTTATTTAGATTGAGTGGAACATTGGATTACCTCTAGGCTTGTGGGTTGTCTATATCAGAGGTAAACCTTTAGGTTTAAGGGCTAGCTCCTTAGATTAGACTTTGATATCTTATCACATACAATAATTGTTTCCTTGGATGAAAAGGGATAGAATAAACATGAAAATTAACTTATGTTAATGAGGTGCTCTACCAGATAGATCTCCATTACATTTCCATACACTTGCATGACTAAATATGACTCATAATACTAGCCTCAGCATCTTAGATTGTTTTAACATAAGTATTTCAAACATGGAGGTGATATGCATTATACTTCTCAAGGTGAGTGAAAATAAGCTCAAATTTTAGAAAGTAATTCTACTCTTTACACTTAGAGATAGACTAATACACTAACTACGCTTCATGTCATCTACTAGAGGGATAACTACTTCCACTAAACATGAAAGAGTAAAGATAAAATGAGGATATATAGTTATCACTTATCTTAAATACTTAAAAAACATAGATATAAATATTATGAGATAAAAAATAGATTGGAAATATTTATTTCAAAGGAAAATATAATATCCATACTAGTAGGGATTTGCCATAACATGTGTGGATTTGATGCAAATGCCAAAATGGCCTACATATATAGAGCATGTGAGAAGAGAGAGAAGAAGAGAAGTGAATGGGTCACAAATTAAAGTGTAAAATTGTGATAAATAATTAAAATCCAAGAGAATTAAGTGGATAATAGGTTAATAAGTGGTCTTGGACAAGTGTCCATCATAAAGGCATCATTCTCCCTCAAATTGGCATATAAACTCTTCATCTTCTTCTTTGAAACTACCCTTTGGTGGTGAGTCCAAATAACTACTCTAAACCACCTTAAGAATATTTTTAAATATTATATATCATGGGATGTTATAAATAATACTTTATATTCATAAAATAACCTTATAATTGATAGCCTTCCTCTTAACACTTGTGTTCACTATCTGCAATCACTTACTATCCCTCTTGGCTTTAATATTCACATTTGTCATCAAGGTGAGTGGAATTTAATGAATAATATGAATTAAAAAAGTTTTAAGACATGTTTTAAAATCCAATTTATCTTATACTCCATTATTTATACCTTAAAAATATCCAATATCAGACCTCTCAACTTCTCACTAGGTAATCACTTCTCATTTTAACTAGCTATCAAATATTACCTATAATGAACAGTATAACAAAGGAGTTTATATGATTATTTGGGTGAGATATGAGTATATATATTTATAATAAGTCCATAAATACTTCCATAAATGGATTTCATCTTCTAATTCTCCTCTATACCTATAAAACACATCAAAACATGAAAGAAACTCAGATTTTATTTTGTCTGTATAAGTGATAGTGTGGGTAAAATGGATGTCATGGAGATTGGTTGAGTACTAGATATTTTTAAGTAAATTTAATGAATATTTTACCACATTTACATTCAAATCCTTTCATATTTTCTCAATCAAATCTAGTGAAGGGTTTTAGGAGGGTTTTGAGTTGTTCTAGTTATTAGTGATTATTCATAAAGATTAGATGTTCAATACCTAAAACAATTCCACTAATAACTACTTAAGGACCCACTTAAACTATTAACATGTCCTTTAGGTCTCATTAAATTGGTTTTTATAGATATGAGCACTTTAATATGGCTCTTGATCTCCTTGACTACATTCTAGACACCCCTAAGGTGAGTTTAAGCTAAATTGACCAGTTTGGGATATTCCTTTACAAACCAATGGATTTATAGACTCCCCACTTATTAAATAAGGTACTAAATTAGTTTTTAAAATTCACATGATGTTTTAATTGAAGCTGTAAACCATTAGGTTTCATGCTTAGTTTAGGCATAAAAGTCATAGATTGCCTTTCTTGAGTCCTTGACCACAAGTGAAAAACTTCTCAAGATTATATGTGGCTATTCACATTTTTTGCCTATAATTCAAAATTTTACATAATTATATAGTGTTTCAAGTCTCCCCATCACATTATCTTACCATCCACACATTGTGCCTATAGTTATCTTACTCCTAGAGTCCATTCTATCTAAAACAAAATAGAGGGCATCTCCCTTATTTGCCTAGATAAACTAAGGCCATGGGAGTCTGAGATAGGTCATGATTATTTTATATACTAAGCTTGATAAATTTTTCATGCTTTAAGACCCCAAAAAACTTTAAATTATTGAATATAGGCTTGTAGGATTGATGACTATGCACAAAATTTTATTTGAGCTTGAGAACCTTGAGCTTTGACTATAGTTTAGGGTCTTTTCTTATTTATAAAACTTAGTAATATGTCATTAGCATTATGATAGTGGTTTAAATATGGTTTATCCATCATACCCCTCTACTTATCTCCCAACTTTCACCTTTCACTATCATGAACTAGTATGCAATTAACATGTGATTGTTTCATTAAGGAATATAGAGGATTCTTATAGGTGGTGATAGCTATTTGAACACTATACGTTATTATTATGATATCTCCTTATATAATTAAGATAATTTCACACTTTAAATTATTAATTTATATTTTAATTTAATGATCTTACCCATCTACCATCATTTCACTATAGGTCACTATAATTGTGTTGCTTTTAGTCATCTTAACACAATGTTTACTAGGTGTTTCAAGTCAAAATATATTTGAGTTAGAAACCACTAAAATATCATTCTTTCTTGATTAAAAAAAATACTTTTTATGTCAATACATTAATCCTAGGCTTGGAAAATAATATTTAAACCATTAGACCTATCTAGACCTCAATACACTTCACCATGGGATGGCATAACATATGAGCAAAACCCTAAGTTGAAGAATTTAAGGTAAGTTGTCTCAATTGGAACTTTCTTAACCTATGAACATAAACCTAGGTATATCTACATATAATAACCTCACCATTATCACAATGATACTATAAATGATTTTAAACCTAATTTAATTTTTTAATTGATCTCAAACATCTTCACCTCACACTACTCTACCTCTTTTGGATTGACTTTAGACCACTATTAAGGTTGCCTATAGGTGAAGACATTATAGGAATGTATATGTTGAATTAGTTATCACAAATAATCTCTAACCATTTGGATAGATAAATATTGATTACACCTTCATGTGTCATCAACATGACTAAAAAAGGGTTAGTTTTACTTGACTATAGGTGATAGTCATAAAGAGATCTGACTGTGTGAAATTTTAATTGTATTCTTGATCAATGCTACTCATTGATAATAAAAATTTATAAATAACAACTAATCACCATTTTATTAGATGTTTTAAACAACATATCACCTTTGATCTAAAACCATTTATAGGAGGGTGAAACTCTACTACGAATGAAACACTATTTGTAGGCTTCCACAATGTCTTCTACTAGAAAAATGAGATAGTCCTTCTTATCAGTTCACCTTCACATATTCCAATTGATTTGAATCCAACATAAAAATAAAAATATATCCTAAAAGTCCACATACAACACTTGATTTTCATATACCAATCCAAATAGAGAATAAAACTAAAGTTATTGTGGATGTGTAGGCAGTTTAGAGACACCAACATTATTAAAAATGGTTCATGAAGCATAGATCATCAAACATGGAAATATGAACCTAAAAATAGAGTACATAGAGACTAATTTCACCCACCAAGTGCACTCATTTGAATGATATTCTTCCTATCTATACCAAATGGAAACCAGTTAACCTCTTTAACTTATCCAAGAGAGAAATGAGAAATAAGAATTAGGTTTGCTCAATTTTAGGTCTTTCAAAGCTTATAAAGCATGAAATTCAATTAATGGGATTTTAAGAGACCTCCCTAAAGTCTTCCCATGTTACATAACTATTTTACATGTTGTATAACTACTTAAAATTGTTTGTAACTAACTAATCTTCTTTGATGGGCATTAAACCTATAATTAGTCAGTCTAAATTTTTTTTTGACTATTTTTAACATTTGGGATGTTGGGTAAGATTTTGAAAAAGTTATATTCTTATGGAAACCATACAATCTCATTTAATGACCCAAAATGTGGCCTAATATGCCATAGGAACAACTTAGACAAATATAACAAAGATAAAACATATGTTTGAGATCATTAAAGACCATGAGACCACTTTTTAACCTAGGAGACCCTATGACAAATTTGATCTATATAATGGGTTAACCTAATTTGACATAGGTTTTAATTCATCAACATTTTTGTTATTTCTTACGGGTGGTAATCCTACTATGCTAAAGACTAGTACCCTTATCCTATCCATAGGGATATGGAGTCACCTATATATTTTAATTGACACTTAATTTTCTCTTAAAATGCACCAAACCACACCAAAAAATAGGAAACAAACACATAAGATAATGCATGTTGGGAGAAGAATTTAGATTGTAAATCTATGTATGATATTTGTTGCATATTTGTGTATTATGTACTAATTTTGTCATATATAAGTCTATTTTGTCTTTCTACATGACTTGTAATAGGTTAGAATATGAACAAACTCTAATTGTCATGCCAAGTAAGAGAAGAATATGAACAATCATAAACTACAAATGTCTATATATACTTGTGTTTCTAAGAAGAATAAATTTATAGTTTTGAAGAGATCAATATATACTTATTTGGTTATGGTTACCTATGTGGTTTTTTATTTTAATCTTTATATACATTCTCATGTATAATGTTTTATTAATTTATGTCTAATATAATTTGAATACTCTATTTATGTTAATGAATCACTAGGTTTTCTTACTTTCTACTCAATGCATGATAATTAATAGTTGATATGTTTCTATTTTCCAACCTTTTGTATGAATATGATGCACTATCCTATGTACTAAAGTATATACTATCTATCCTCATACTTAATATCTTTTGATGCTTCAAGAACCTCTACTAAAAATGGTGTGGTGAGTATGTAAATAGTCCTTATTGAGGAAATTATGCTAAGATGGTTACTAGGGAAGAGAGATATTGAGACACAGTTAAACCAAAGAGTATGTAATTTTATAGAAGAATCAAAATGGACTGGTCTTTGCATATACGAAATCATTTGAGAGCATATATATAGAGAGATTTATGAAATATTTTAGTGTGAGTTCATTGAATTGATAGATAATTAGATAGCACAATTGGAATATTATTGTTTTAACGTAATAACAGAAGAAAAAGTAATCTAGATGGAAGAAAAGGTAGAGTAGTTGCAAAAATTGGAAACTAATTGGACAAGAACAATAGATTATTTGGTTGTTAATACTATATATGGATACATAACTAGTTTTCATTAAAAATATATACAAATTTAAAATATACACAACACTTATTTGTTAGTGGAATTAGATGGGAATTTTTTTAGTGACTACCTATCCTTATGAAGATGTTGGTTGTAAATAAGGCTATGGTACCTACTCCAGACAATATAGAGTAGTCATTTTAGGTGTATGTGGGTTATGTGTGACATGATAGTGAGTAATGATTAAATGAGTAGATAAGGCTTGATCTAAATCCAAAATGGAAATATGAGGGAAGAAAAGTTATAAGAAAATTTTGTATTTAGAATGTGAGTTACAACAACATAATAGATGGAGTAAATAGAAGAATACCTAGGTAGCTATGACTAGAATTAAACTAGATGATGAATAAGTAAAATACATGAAAAGTGAGATGAAAGAGATGAATAATTAATGATGGATAAATAATATTATGAATGCTATTAGAAAGAAAAGTGTGATGAAGAATGAGAGGAAGAAGAGATGTTCAAAGAACAAGGCAAGAATAGTGTAGAAGTAGAGTAGTTAGATGATAGATGCAGTACATAGCTACAAGAATGGGGAGTATCAGAAGATGGAAATGAATAATTAAGTAAATAATTATAACATAGTCTTAGAGTAATCATAGGTTCAAAGCATATAAGAAGTAACAAGAAAGAATCATTCACTAGAAGAGAACACATCCCTGTAACCCAATTTCTTATATTCCAATAGAAGTTTTCAATTAGGTGAATAGGAAAATAGTAGTTGGAAAGGTTTATTTTTAGAAAAAAGTACATTTTTTGGCTACTAAAAATGAAACAACATCAATTCAAAAGTATTTAAAGTCCATAAGGTTTATTGAAACCAAGTAGAGAAAAGAGGGAAACATAGAGAAATAGAGTGCATAGGTTGACTATCTTTGTGCGTAGATAAGTCTTCATAATATGCAAGCATGATCACATAGAACATAACCTCCTCTTTTTACAATTTAAAACAAATTCCTCCTATACTAGTTTACACATTGGGTGTTGTAGGAGCATTTATTAATTTGGTAATGTATGATGGGTCTATAAAACTCGAATAATACTCACTAACGTATGAAATGATATGGAAAGTTAAGCACATCACTAATGAATATATCAAAAAATATGAGTTAGTAGGCAAAATAAATAGAAGATAAATTGATTTTATATACCATAGATAAATTCAATAGGCAAGTCTATAATAGGTTAAGGAATGGCTTGTCATAGATTTCAAGATAAATAAATATAAAAGTCAAACTATTCAATATTTAAAGGAGATAAGACAAAATTTGATAAAAATAGTATATGACTATGATCATAAACTCTCTTATGTTATGAATAAGGTTGAATTTGACTTAATAGACAAACATAAAGATGCATGGTTTATCAAAGGAATATGTTCCCAAATCATATTTACTACTATTCAGAGTCAATAGGCTACTAAATTAAGTGCTAGAGTCATTGCCCTATGAGTAGAGCAAATTAAATATTATGGAGAAGCTATCATCCTAAATTTCAAGATTTTAAATACATTGAAATATTTTATTAAGATGATGGAGGAATATCATGAGGTAGATAAACCTAAGTTGAATCTATGGTGTATGGAGTGTGGGAAAGGACACCATAAGAATGATTATCCTAAGATCAAGATAGAGTTTTGTGACATCTATTGAGTACTAGGTCACACAACAACTTGGTGCCATTTCCTTAAATAGTACATCAAGAACCTAATAAACTTATATAAGCTATATAATCATGATGAAAATAATTATAGGGATTTATAATAGTTCAAATAAGACACCACCAAAAATATATTCATTATCATTATGTATCAGGTATCCTCAGTCAAACAAATCATTCCAAGCCTAGAGGTCGATAAAGGTTATGAGACCCAAGAAAGTCCACAATGGATTCCTAGTTTGACATAGTACTAGCCTCAAAGTCTAAATGATTAGACCCCTACTTCATCGATCTAGACACCACCATCACATAATACTAGTAAGCAACACCCTGGAGTCCATCCATGATGTAGCAATAACAAACCATTTAGACCCCACTAGTTGTGCAACAACAATTTGGAATTGGAGATAATACCCAACAACATCAACATTAGAATACATAACAATAAGGAGGGTATATAAGTGGTTATCAGTCAAATAGAGGAGGATCTAGGGGCAAATACAAAGGAGGTTACCAAGTTAGAAGGGGAAATAACTATCAAATTCCTCCTTTACAATGTTATCTATGTGGAGATTATAATCATGTGTAACACAATTGAAATTTAATTCCTCAAAGATAGTCTTACTATGCATATTTCAATATATATGACCAACATGAGATAGAACATTATCCTCTATTAGAAAAGTAGAGAAAGGATAAGGTTATCATGAATATTAATATGGTAAATGTGAAGACTAAGGAAGACGCATTCCTAAATTGTGTTACATGACACCATAATGAAAAAAAAAAAGTTTTACCTACTCTTAACATGCCTCAGGATCAAGGAATTTAGAAAAAAAAATAGGAGAAATACCTTAACCTAGCTATAGAAAATGCATTCATGTATGAAGTTGTGTAGATGTTGAAAAACATTCAATGTAAATATACTATTTAAGGAGATTTTTTAGTATTATATACCCAAATATATGGCCATATTATGCACATTATGTGTCAAGATGGAGTTGTTATTTTGCTGATAGATCTATTGAAAATTTTAATCACATTGTGTAATGAAGACATCTCTCAAAACATCAAAAAATTACTACATAATCTACTAGAGAATATATAATGATGATAAAAAAAGATATAAAAAATAAGTTATGGGATGTAGATGCATGAATTTACATTGACATTGTGAGATATGAAATTTCAAATGCTATCTTTTATCTTGGTAGCACATTCAACATGATTCTGAGATCTACATGGGAGGATATTTGATGACTAGTTCTAAGTTACAACCCAATAAATTTGATCTTAGATAACTATGGAAGAGTTGATACCATTGGTAGATTAGAAGACATTGACATCAAATTCATAGATCTAATCCTGTGAGGTGACTTTAAAGTCATCAATATGAAGATAGTAGCAACACATTATCCTATGCTGATTGGAAACAAAAGGGAATATTATGGTCAAATGACTATCAATACTATGAAAAATAAAATAGAGGTACATCAAAGAGATAAGGTTATCATCATTCCTATAAATAGGATACACAAACCCTACATCATACAGCTGAATGATACTCTTCATATGTTGTGCAAGAAAATAGTTGGATGAAGGTAAACTCTGAAGAGAACCCAAATGCTATGTGTGCATATGAGTGAAACTTCTTGTTTGAGAATACTAAAACTTAGGTATATTCTCTACTCATTCAATAACTGAAGACATATGAACAATAAAATCCTAAACTAGTGTTTACTTAGCCATTGTTGACCCAATTTTTCATAGAATATTTTGTGTCCATGTCTACTTAATCCCCTACTCATTTGGAAGCTGAATTTCTCTATCATGTGGATAATCATATGTAAAATTATATAGAGCTAACTAGGGAAGAAACTTTGCATTGGAAAATAGTTTCATATATTAGTGGAGACTTAGACATGTACCTACTCACCTAATCTAATGGTGGTCATGAACTTTAACCTATAATAATGGTCTTTGCACATGAGAGACAACTTCTTATGTATTATGTGACTAAGGATAAATCAATTCATTATGAACTTATAATTTCATGTATTTACCATTATCTAGTTAGTTAGTGATTAGAATTATACTCTGAAGGGAGTTATAACAACATGGTGTGTAATTCATAAAAATTATTAGCTTGAGTAGGATGATGCATGCAAACTCATGATTAGCAGATTCCAACTACCATAGGTCATAAAAAACAATTATAATTTCTTCCAAGAAGGTGAGTGTCCTAAAATCCATATTCATAAATGTTTTGAAGTGTAGATTGAATAATGTGTGGCCCTAAAGTGCTAGGTTCATATTTTTCGATATACACTAGCTCATTTACCATCAGCATGGTATATACATCAAGAGCTCAAGAGGGAGACAAATCACTGGGTGTAGGTGCAAAGTGAATTTATACATATGTTTGTTTTTGGATATGAGAACCCTCTGGTTCAAAACATGCTACTAAAAATCAAACATTTCCTATGTCATAGGTGTCTAGAAGATTTAAGCACCATGATAGAATCCATTACACAAAAGAATGTAGTTTATGATCTAAATACAAAATTAAAATGATACAAAGCTACCAATAAATAAGAACAATTTCTCATGTATCCATGACACCAAATACAAGATGAAGAAGAGGACATTGAATATTTAGATACAAATGGTGATATTAAAATGATTGATTTATTTGAAACTAAATGACCAAAAGAACTAGTAAAGGACCCTAGCACAAAACCTACTAAAAAAGACAAGCTATACAACATAAAAATTCCAAAGTAGGAAAGAAAATTAATGATACAAGAATCTATTGATGAGGAAAAGTTTAAAATTTATCAGTAACCCATTAAAAAGCATGTGGAAATCATTAAAATTGAGGAGATTCCTAAATTGGCAATATCAATGATTATTGGATAGAAGTTAAAGTTTCTTAAGCTATGCAACTCCTACGTGACTATCAAGATGTGTTTCCCAAAAAAAAATTGAAAGGTTAGGGAATTCAATCCATCTCATGATGAAATTCATATTGAACTCAAAAAGTGTGCATGACCCATAAAGAAATGGACATATAATTTGAATCCAAACATGAAGTTGAAATTGAAGGTTAAACTCAATAGAATGCAAGATGTAGGTATAATATATCCCATAAAAAAGGCAAATTGTGTTAGTCTCATGGTAGTGTATCCTAAGACAATAGGGGAGATTAGAGTATGTGGTGATTATAAAATTTTGAATGATTCTTATGTGAATGATCCATTTCTAATACCCTTCACAGATGAAGTTTTAGAATTTTTTATAGGGTATGAAATTTACTCTTTCATGGATGAATTCAATGGATATCATCAAATACTCATCATAGAAGAAGTCTGAGCTAAAATTAATTTTGGCATATAATGGGTATCCTTTGCATATAAGGTAATTCATTTTGTCCTCAAGAATGCACCTATGATTTTTCTCATCCAATGATGATTGCATTTAAATATTTCATTCATAAATTTCTAGAAGTTTACCTTAATGATTGGGAAATACTTTCTTTGTTTAAAAAAATTATTTCTAAACTATGCCTCATTTTAGAATGTTTTTGAGCTCTATGTAATTCTCTAAATTAATATATATATATATATATATATATATATATATATTATTTACACCTTTTGGTGTCTTATTAGGTCATGTAGTGTACAATTAAGCTATTTTCAAAGACTGGGCCAAAATTACAATCATTATAAGTATGCCTCCACTATCTAGCTCCAAAAAAGTGTGATATTTTTCTTGGCCATATAAGGTATTACTAACATTTTATCAAGTTATATGATAGCATTTCATCTCATTTTTAATATTTAATATCTAAAGGTGTGAATTTTGTAAGGACTACTGAGTGTCAAGCAACCTTCATAGAATTGAATTAGATATTAGTCACTAGACCTATCTTCATCTTTCTAGATTGGATCAATCCATTTCATGTGCACGTTGATGCTTCAAGTATCATAAATTGTGTTGTGCTTCTGTAAACAAGAGAGGTTAGACTAGACCACCCCATTCATTTTATAATTCAAAAGTTGTCTGACATAAAAAATAATTACACAATAATCAAAAGAAAATAATTGACTATAGTGTTCGCACTACAAACTTTTTGACACTATCTTCTTGAGATACCATTTGAAGTATTCACAAATCATCAAGA
Source organism: Torreya grandis (assembly GCA_037957365.1). NCBI lineage: Eukaryota > Viridiplantae > Streptophyta > Pinopsida > Cupressales > Taxaceae > Torreya > Torreya grandis. The sequence continues at coordinate 118,160 of JARHVA010007721.1, read as the reverse complement.
TACATGTTACCTATTCAATAAGATAATGATTGTATGATGCATATCTCAATGTTTTATGTTATTTTAGGAATTCTAGTTTTGCATTAATATCAAGCTAGGAAGAGAAAATGTGTGGTAGGATCATCTCAGTTACATTCCTAATGGTGAAGAACCAAATGAATTATAAGAAGACTCTCCTAATTCTAATTTATTTTGTGTTTCTCTGATTCTTGAAAATTTAAAGTAATGTATTACTTCCTTTAACAAGGAGTATTCCATGCACACTACCAAGAAAGAGATAAGAAACAATTAATCACCAATGTATTGCCATATACCATCATCAATGGGATTTTGTATCATTTGGGGAAGGACAAAGTATTTCATAGGTAGTTATGAAACATGAACAACCATAAATATTATAGGAGGCACACCAATGAGTAGAAGGAGGAAATTTTACCATAGAAGTTACTACCAAGAAGTTTGTATAGAGTGGGTTACGATGGTCGACCCTTTTTTGGGATGCACATAGAGTAGAGAAGTATTATGACATATGTCAATGCATGGGTAAACCAATATAAAGAGATGAAATTCCCTTGTATCCTTTGTTATCTAAATGACGTATTTTCAATAGGGAATTTATTTTTTTGGACCTATCAATCTATCAAGTATATGTAGTAAAGAAAGGTATATTATCACTGAGATCGATTAATTTACCAAATGGGTTAAATCTTCTAGCACACCCAACTATGGTTCAAAGGATGCAATAAAGTTTTTGTATGATAATATCTTGATAAGGTTTGGATGCTCCATCAAGCTTATTAGTGATTGAGGGACACACTCCCTAAGAAACACCATTAAGTCTCTTATTGAATAATTCATGATTTCTCATCATAAAAGTAATGCATACCATACAGAAGCTAGTGGCCAAGCTAAGACTTCTAATAAAGTGTTGGTAAAAATGTTGACAAAGATCCACAATGTAAAAATAGATGATTGGGAAGATCACATTCCTATGATTCTATGGGCATATTACATGCACTATAGGATAGCTATAGGTTTTACTCCATTCTAATTGGTCTATAGGCTTGAAGCAGTTATGCCAATGGAATACTTAGTACCCAGTCCATGCATTACAATGGTCATGAGACTTGATGATAATGAGTCTCTAACTAACATACTTTTCAAATTGAATATGATGGATGAGTATCTATGTAGATCATCCTAGATACAGGTAGTTCATAAGTTGATCCAAAAAGCATGGCATGATAAGAATTTGCACCATAATGAATTTCGTAAAGATTAACCAATTTTATTATATGATAGTCATTTCAAATCATTTTTGGGCAAATTACAAATTCTATGGAATGGGCCTTATGTTATACATGAAATATCATAGCAAGGAACCATTGTTTTGAGAGATCTATAGGGAACCATTTTGCCAGGGTGGGTGAATGGCTATAGGCTTAAGACCTACCACCAATAGACTTAATTACTCTCATTCTACTAAGTGAGTGGGTGTTGAGTAACACCAAGTAGATTAGGATTTCTCATTTATTCATTTTTTATGTTTTTATTTTTCTATGTGTGCATGTTTTTAGATGATGTATTCACTACCATAAAGGAGCTAAGATATTAAGTATAACATACACAAACCTTTCATAATGGAATTCACATGTGACATCATGGATTTAAAGGAGTGAAAGAAATACATAAAGTTGGGAAAGGTATGAAAAATTCACATAAATAACATATTCATTGTATAATGGTCATCCCTAAGATGTTAATGCCAAATCTAAGGTTTGATTGACTTAATCTTCAACAAATAAATAACCCATCAAAATCATTTTCTCATACTCCCATATGGATAGTAAAGAGCTTAATGATGTATCTACACACATGTGCCAACGACTAATTATCTTAATTTAAATATAAGATAAGATTTTCCACATCAACCATTTCATTCATGTCAAATGGATCGTGAAGTATGATATTTACATAGAATCTAACAAGCAAAAAATCTATAAAGGACTAAGATTACAAACTAAGTCTACATTTCATCCTTAAAAATATTTTTAATACCTATAATTTCAAAGAGCTGAGCTAATTATTTTGCATAGAGAAAGAATAGAGTTCAATTTTATCACTCAAAAATCATGGATACTTCACAACTCATTAGAGGTTTGATAAACACATAAAAAGAAGTAATGGGTGTTAATATGACACTAAGGCAAACCAATTCAGTGATCTAGAGCCATTAAACTTCCTTTGAGAAGTATAACATAACTTATTTTGGACCAACCTCCTAAATGTTATGTACCCAATATCCCTCGTGTTAGTTCTCTATTGTACACCCCCCCCCAATATACCTTTGCATACTTTGAAAGAAATGAAAAATAGTGATGAGAAACCCACTAGAGTGTCATTGTAGTCAGGGGAGGGTTTGGCATCAAGAATGGATTAGACTAGAGAAAATGATTGATAATCACCTACAAAGCGTATGGTCAGTTCACTATAGCTTTTGGCTCTACCAAAACCAAGGTGAGAGGACCTCTAGGGTAGCTAGCTCATAGGGAAAGATTATTAAATTAAGCCTCCATGGTTGTTATTGGCACAAAGGAACACAAATCTGACTAGAACACAATAAAAATTTCTCACTCCACCTTGGAAGGGTTGTCACATAGAATAGGCAAATGTTCTAAGCTAGGCACAAGCTACTATAGATATATATGAATATGCGATTGAAATTTTCATTCATAAAGAATTTTTACAATAAATGGGTTGAATAAGAGATTGCAATATTGGTATTTAAAGCACAAAGAGAAAACACATGTTAAATACATAATGTTTATCTATCTATAGGAAAATAACATTTTAGATATGCAAAGGGCATGTTATATGCAGGGCAGGATATGGTAAAACCAAGTTAATCTAAAATATGGATAAGGATGTGGATGATTAGAAAATGAGTATGGAGATGTTAAAAGCAATGTTATCTTTAATTAAAAAATTCTTTTCATTTCAACATAGATAAGATGAAATTAAGCACAAATGATCCTTGAGAATTTATCTACAATTCTGTAAATAACTATTCAAAAGTTCTTACTAGTTGAATTCATAAACTCAGGACTACCCTTAAGAAGGCTATCAATTCCCTATTTTGTATATATAAATGAAAATTATTTTATATTCTATATTTAAACCCTAAATGACTACCATAAAGAGGCAAAAATTAGATAAAAAATCCACTATGCATGTAAAATAGAGCATTGTATTTCAACAATAGGAAGAAACATTGAACCCTGCATGAATTTCATATATTAACTGAATCAAAGCTGATTACAATGCATCTTGAAAATTACATATCAAAACACCATACAAAATTTTTTTATAACAAGCGAGACATTTTTAATGCTCTCAAATCTTACCAATGATTTTATAATATGCATAAATTTGGCATTAGAAAATTACATGCTGAGATCTCTCCTAAGATAAAGTTATGTACCCAAAAATTAATTGATATCTATAGAGGGAAAACCCCACTTTACTTATACAACATTAACCATATGTGGCATCTCACAAAAATGTTCTCCAATTGGAAAAATCATTCATAGGCCTAGAGCTCATCAATTGTAATAATAATGATCCATTGGACTATGCATGCACTCTAATGAAAGTGATATATTTGATAGATCACCTATGTGGGATTCCTTCCATCAGCCATGTGGAACATAGCCTAGAAAAGGAAAAAAAAACCTTTATCCATTTTCATAACCAACCCCAAGCATTCCCCTTATTTTACAAACAACTTTCCAAAGATTATTCCAAGGGAGAACATGCCTCTAATAGGGATCTTATAATCAATAAAAGAAAAGGAGAAAGAGAATGGAGAAGAGAAAGAAAAATTCTATATGATAGCTAGGAATAAATAGAAATGGATTGGTCATGTTGCAGAATCAACATTGATGACCAAGTATTTTGCTAACTTGTTCTTGTATGCAACAAAATTTAAAATCATAGTGGCAAGAATTTTCCTATCCAAACCCACTTGATAGTTGAATTTGGCATTATATTCTTATTTTCAATTGGTGGTTCTCTATATTAATCCCTAATTATTATGTACCAATGCCTTTAACTGATCACAAGACTTTTCAAGTGATACAAGGTCCATTATTTTCTAGCTATTGAAGGCTCTATGGGGTGTGTCGATGAGGTTCTTCAAGGCATCCTCCAATAATTCTTGTGTCAAGTCCATTACACCATCAAGATTCACCATTTCTCTTAGAGAGGCCTTAATTTATATCCTCACAGTCTTTAGAGACTGTTCACCTCATTTTATATCAAAGGCACCATCCTAGAGCATTTCTAGCCTATGCTTTATAGCTAACTAACATTCTATGGAATATTAGGATCATCTAAAGAGAATATTTTCTACTACCAAAGCATCTTTACCCATATTACATATCTAATCTAATTTGGGCCTAAGTTCCTCCCAAATCTTGATATCAACATCATAGATAAATTTTATAGAGATACACTCTCCTCATCTATCTATCTCACTATCAAACCATTCCATGGCTATATGGATGACTACCTTAGCTCAAGCTATCAATTCTTATTGCCAATCTTTTATTGCCTATATTCTCATCTTTAAATCCTCACCAAGACTAAAGTCAAGTGTATCCTAAGAGGGAATGGGTTTCCTCAAGGCCCTAATAGTAGTTGGGGTCACTACCTTAGGCTTGCTCATTCACTTTTACAAGTACTTGATAATTACCTGGTTATATGTCTTCAACTCCTCCATCCATTCGATGACCCACCATGCTCACTAAAAATTATGAGATATGATTAATATCATTCCTTGATGGCTCCCTGAAATCATATCTATATACTTCATATATTTCAAGGGGGTCATCCTTCTTTGTAATACCTTATGAGGGGACAACTATCTCCTATGTTCTCTCCGTAGTACTAGTGAAGGTAGTCCAGTAGAGTGCTTTAACTTTATTAGTATATTTTTCCTTGTATGAATGGGAAATATTCATCACATATATATCTCCTAATTTAATTTCAATTTCCTATTTATCCTTCATCTATTCTTTAACCCATAAAATGGGCCTAGTCTTTAAACCCATTGGAATTATGGACCTTGAAACTAGCTTGGATGCACTGAATGGTGGTGTGACTAGAACATTAACCAAAGGGAGCATGATAGGAGTTGGACATGAGCATATTATTATCTACTAGATATCTTATTCACTCTCCAAATTTTCCTCTTTCCTTCCATCTTCTTACTCTCCTCCTTTGCCTAGTTCATTCTACTCTAGGACTTCAATATCTAACCCAATTTGTTTTTGGGAGCTCAGGAGCAATCCATCAATAGAGCTCTCTTGTCCTACGTATTGAAGAAGTGCTTTCATAGCTATCTTGATTTTGGTATTTTGTTGGGAGATTTGGGAAGAGGATATGGTGTCTTCCTTATTTCCCTTAGGTAGCTCAACACTAATCATGGCCTTAAAACTCTTGTGCCTTGAAGAATCATGGACCTTTATTTGGGGAAAGAGCCCCTAGTGTACTTTAATATAAGTAGTACCTATTGAAGGTCCCTCCTTTATAAATTTATAACCTTGGTCTACCTCCTTATTTATATTTGAAGGCATATGGGTACCCATTTTCAAGCTTAATCCCCTATTGCCTTTAGATGCAACCTCTCCTTCTTGTATACAACTTGTCTATACTAGAGAAGGATCATCTTATGGGGTTATCTCTATAGATACTATAACATCTAGTTGGTACTTTCCTTGAGCCTCCACCTTTCACTATTGGTGTGGGCTTGCTCCTCCTACCTTGGCTCTTTTTCAAGCCCCTCATTTGATTCTTTCACACTCCTAATTTCACTTCTTGTGTCTTATCTTAGTGGCTGAGTGAGAATATTATGCACATATGATTCTATGTCTAAAGAGGTAGTTTCATTTTTAGGTGGAGCCTTAGTCTACATGACCACCTCAATACCAACTTATGTCACATATTTGAAGGATAAGGGGTCATTTGAGGCCTTTATGTCTTTCTCATTACCCTTGCCTTCTCCTTTCAAGGGTGTTTACGGCCCAAATAGTCCTATTTTTGGAACCTTGACAAGATTCTATGACCTTTCCCTCATAGTTATTTAGTTGGTATTTATTATGGGAGGAGTGAATGCCTTGGGTTGCTTCATCATTTTTTTGATTGGACTATTTTCCTCTGAGTCTTCTTCATCACTTATATCCCTCAACCTCTAGGCATATGAGAATTTTTTCTCTTGTGGCTATATGGCATCACTTCTAGAGGGTTCATTAATATCAATGACCTTCTTCCTCTTCCTAGGGGTTGAAGCTAGACATTACAATATATTATATCCTTTTAATCTTTTGTTACTCTACTTGTTCCTCCCCTCCCCTTTTCCTTATATACATTACTGGTGAAGGAATGGGCGATGGTGATTACTTGGGCTAAATGACTGATTAAATGGCTATTTTAATTAATGCAGTAGGAGATACTTCATTATTGATTGAGATGGGAGTGTCACTATCAATTTTTACCTCCCTAGTGTAAATTTTGGTCTATTTTTTAGTAAGACTAGTCAAATTTGTAAATGATAGTCCAAAATTGGACTGTGCCACTATAGCCTCATTGATATTGACCAGCTTGTTGAAACTAGTATCTTCAGCTATACCCTTCCCTTTACCCTTGGCTACTACATGAGGGCCTAATATATATTCAGTGTAAATGGGAAGGATCGCCTTGATCTCATTGACATTTCTTAGCTCCCTGAGAGTAGGGGTATCACATGAACCAAGGTCCACTCCCCAGGCCTTAAACCATTCAAACATACTTTTCATCACTAAGAAAGCCCTCCAAGTAATTGAGTCACTTCTTGGGACTATAAATTCCACTTGTGATATGGGATATGCCTCTATATTTTCCTTAATGTATGCTAATGACACTATATCATTATCATTATCCATATCCTTGAGGATGGGGACAATGCCATATGCAATATTTCCTACATAGTGAGCATTAGGTAATCAATTTTTCTTACCTACTCCTTAGTTGTGCATTCAAACTAGATATCTTCATAATGCACCTGGTATAGGATTAGACCCATAGCCCTATTTAATAGCCACATAATGTCATAATTAGGTTGATGTGGCATGTTATCTATTTAGTACCACCCCATTTCTTATTCTAATCCTTTTGCTTTGGTCAAAGAAGGACATGTATAATATCCTATCTTCACATGGAACTTGAAGGGATTGTTAATCTTTTTCATATCAATCATCTCATGAGGAAACACAATTTGTATACATAGATACATTATTTATAATTTATCATCAACATATATGGGTAGCTTTCAAGGTGTCCTTACATATCTACTTACCTAGATATACATGAAGGCGTGGAATTGAATATACATTACACCAAATTTGTCAATTTTTTCCCTAGCCATAGTGGGCATCCAATTCAAGCTTCACTAAGGGAATAATACACTCATTATCACATTAAATAAGCAATTATAGACCTTCGCCTAATTGTCTCTAAATCCTTCCAATGTCATCTTAAGATATAATTCATATATTTTTAGCCCTGAAGGATTTTTTATAAGACCTAGAAAATCTCTATTGTGTAGTAGGTTATACATAAGATAGGAGGACATGTAAAAGGTACCTTAAAATTATTATTTGGATAATATATCCATGAAAAACATCATCATTTGGATATATAAGTTGTTTCTCAGAATGCAATCCCAGTCCAACTATTTATTCTCTTCCAGTACATAGATAAGGATGGAAACCATCCATGGCTCAAAATTCTCTACCATGGGTACCTCATAAATTTTGGAATCCATATCTATGAAATATTATGGATGCTCCTTTAATTTTATTATTTTAATATTTTTGGTCATCCTTGAGACCTTGGTTATCTTCTTAGTGAGCCAGGAAGTTTTCATAATATCCAAAATTATCTTATCATGTTGGTCAGCATAATACTAGCACTCTTCCATGGTTAAAACAATACTGTTAGGATATGGTAGTATCCTAGCATGGAACTAAGAGCTTCAGGGGTGAATAAATATAAAACTAATTAACTCCAATGGAGTACAATCCTAGTGTATTCATGGTATAATTTTGCATATGCAATAACTAACTCTGGGTATGGGGATACCAATGTAAAGGCTATTATAGGAGCCATATAGCTCATATCTAAATTAAAAATCACCTTAGGGGGGTTGGGTCTCTATAAATCACTTAGTAAGGTAGTTAAATCTAATCCCTAGACATTAATGTCCCTAATTTCATCAATAATTGAGGGGATGTTGCTCTTTATCGAGATAGATGGTGAAGCCATTTATTTCTAATCTTATTTTAACCTTATTCAAACGGAAACATACCCTTATTTATTTCTAACCCCTAAACATTCTAAAATTCCTTTAAATAAGCACTAGACAAGAAATCTTGGGGACACTTGCTTGTAATCATGCTGACTATCACACACTTGGAGGGAAAAAATCTCTAAAAAATTGATTGTAATTGTTGTTGTTGCCATGTGCCACTCTGGTTCTCAAATTGCCTAAAAATATGAGTATAAGCTCCAATTTTAAAAAGTGGATTTGAATGAAGAAAAATAATTATTTATAATCATCCCCTTTTGAAATTAGGGTTAGCATTAAATCCTTAGTGCATAACAACTAACTTTCAACTACTTCATTAACTTCATCAATCTTCATTCAAAATAAAATGGAGGGAAACTTGACGTTGCTTCCCTTTTCATCTAAATAACTCATCTTGTGATATGTGGATTCATACAAGCAAAATGGGCATTCTAGAATAGTTTCACATCCTCACCCTTCATGTTTTTAATACATAAATGGACTATACATTGAATTCTCCCTAAGATGCACAACTTGACATGTATCAAAGATCCAAGCATTTCAAAATGTTGTGGATATTTGTAATTCCTCACCTCATTTAGATGAGGCATACTTCAAAAAGGGATGAAAAATTGAAACCCATGAGTGAATGCCATGTGGCATGATTTGAGTGGTTTGGCCCTAAAAAATTATTTGTACTTTTCCAACCCAAAGGCAAGTGAGACATCTTTTTTTAAAAAGGACCAAAACCAAAATAATTTTGGGATGTTACCATATGTTGGTCTGAGATGCATGCTCAAGATTTCAACCATCCTTTTACCTTTTTCATCATTAACCAACATGATGAGGAGTGAAGTACTCTTCCATCCCCCAAAAATTCTTCATTACATTATAAGAACATTTAACTTGAAGGAACTTTTTAGGAGATGCTCACGTGTCCCTCATCTATTTTATAGGACAATTCCTCCCTTTATCAATCAAGATATTCCAAGGGTGTAAAATGGATGTATGGCTTGAGGTCTAGACTTCTTACTACCTAAGTTTGTATTAGATATTACACCTTTTTTTCATGATCTAGAATGCAATTATACCCTACAAGACAAACTTCAAACATCTTAGGGAGTGAACTTTTACTATTACCAAAAATCAACATAGGGAGTTCAATTATACTTTCATGGGTCTCACTACTTCAGAAAAGGGGTTGTCAGAACAAAGGGTGAGACCTCAACATAAAACATGGTATACACATTTAAGCCAAATTGTGACATTTTTAATGATAGTGGACCAATTGATCTAATGCAATTTTGGGCACTAACATTAGGCTCTTGTTTGGGGATGAGTACCCCCAGTGGGTACATAGAGAACACAAAACTATTCATGTATCCAGTGGGTCACAAAGTCAAAGGATTTCAACATAGATTTATAGTAGGGAAACCTAGGATGACCAACAAAGAAAAATGGAAAACAAGAAACTATAAAAACATAGACAATAGCTAAACCACAAAGATGAGAAAAGTGAACAAATTATGTACATAATTATAAAGGCAATCATGGACTCAATCTAGGAAATGCTTGAGGTGTCTGCCATTAACTAGAAATTATAGAATTTATCCATCAATATCTCTAAGATAAAATGTATGGTTCCCTATTTGGTAATCAATAGTGTAAGGGCCTATCCATAAAGAATCAAACTAACCATGATTTCCTTTGTCCTCATGCCTATTATCCCATAATATAACTAGATCATTAACTTGAAAGGTTCTTGGGGTGACTCTTTCTTATAAAATATCCTTTTAGGGCACTCCTTAAACATTACATTGCTTTCATGATCTAGTCATTGAGACTCATTAAGCTCAATGCTTTGATCAATCCTATCTCCATAGTGGTTCATTTCCTTCTCATTCTTAGCCATCTATTACATGAATTAGTAGGTTGGAAACTATATATTCAAGGACAAGACAACTTGAGTTACATAAACAAGCTCAAAAGGGCTCTTCCCAGTAAATATCTTTAGAGTCAACCTATCCACCTAGATGGTAAACAATAAATTATCACCCCATTTTTGAAACTTGAACATGTTCCATCAAAAATCATGATCCAAATGGATTGTTCATTAGTGGTACCAAAGTTGGGAGGAATCTCAATGTATTCAATATTTCCCACAAAACCACCAATGTTTGTATCCAGATATAATACTTCATTCAATTGATGCTTAGAATCCTCTTAAATATGGAGTATTTATGGCTCATAGTTTAAACAAACCATCTTCTCATCAAGGGGGATAGTTTCATTGGATAAATCCATCTGAACACTTCCTCCAATACTAGCTACCCATTTTCTAGATAGCAACATATGCCATTTTGGGGGACAATCTACAACAACAATGCCCATTCTCAAATTTTTTTGGGTATTGTGCAAGTTGTACCCCCAATCCTTTGACTATACCAATAATAAGTACTTAACTATAATCCATATCAAGGAATCATCCATATGTTTAGTCATCCTTATACAAATCTCATTCAACACCACCAATGACATGATATTACAAGATGCATTGGACTTAAACATACAATTGTGGACAATTATCCCATTAATTAGCAAGGTGGTGTAGAAAGGATCAACATCCATTTTAATTAATACCAATGTTTTTCCCAAGTATACTTCTAGGTGGTGCTTAGGAGAAATTAATATGTTCTCTCCTCCCATAGAGAGAGTGAGAAAAGGCTCAGTTTTAATAACTACATTGGTAATGATCTTCTCATTGAACCCCAAATATTCAAAAGCTCTTTTCCTATGTTCAAGGATTATAAGTAATTCCAAAAATGGTATGATGAATTTCAACTAAATTAATACTTGATCCAAATCATAAATTTTATATTTGGTCAATAGAGTATCAACAGGTAAGATTGTAACTTTCTCACTCAAGATATATCCTTCTAGAGTCATGGGAATAGATGCAAGGGAGCCAACACTGTTAACTTCACTTTTCAAGGGAGGCTTCTTGGGTTCATCCTTATTTGGGATTGTATATAATAAAGGATTTTAAATTTAGGCATATGCATTTTTTGATTTGGTACTATGAGGTATAGATCCAGGCCTAATGGGACCCTAGGTTTCTTTACTCTATGCAGTCCCCTTTTCTTTAGTTTGTACTTTAGAGGGGGCATAGACCTTTTCCTTTGGAGAAGCATCTTGATCTTTACTCTTTATATTGTATTCATTTTTTTCTTTGGAAATTACAACATTGATCATCAATTTTTGATCCTAAATCCATGGAGGGGAATCTCTATATTTTTATTTCATCATCAATCTTAGGAATTCAAAATCATGAGATGGTAATTCATATTCATGCATCATATTTATTTCATAAATAAATATATAAGAGCTACCCCTACCTTTTCACATGCTATCTAGAATTCATTATTAGTGATAGCACTCATCATCTTTATTGATGGAGAATTCACCATTACAATTGGTTCACCAACTTAGAATGTAAAATGTTCATATGCCAGAGTATCCTCAGAACTAGATACCTTTGAGGCATTCATATCCTCCTTTTTGAAATTATAGCTTTCCATATATTATAATTCAACCATGTAGATTTCATATTCATCAGATGTAGCCTCAAAATGATTTGCATCTTTACCACCATCATCAATTACATCACAAGGGGATGAGGAAGGAAGCACTTATCACACCAGTTGATGTTATAATTGACTATGTTAATTCTTGTAATTAAAGGATCTAGTAGTTCCTTTCCACCTCCCTTATTCTAGTTTATTTCATGCCTATCATCCCTCACAAGGCCTTTCTCCCTATCATTATTTTTGTCTTGAAACTATGGCCTATAATGACCCTAATCTTAGGGATGATTCCTTTCATCTCTCTTAATATCCCTTTTATCATCATGGTTACCAAGTCCGTAAGATAGTCCCTTTTCAACTCTATCCAATTTGTAATAAATTTCTTTTACTACAGTGGCCAAAGTATTCAATGTCTCCTCTATGTATACACTCTTGTGAGGTGATTGAGGCCTCTTAGGATTCATCAATTTGATGTCAACCCTTTTAATCAAAGGCTTACCCATAACTTTTATATTATTTTATATGTGGATATCTAGAATGAAATCCATTCTTAAATTTATGGCAGCCTTTTCTTAAAGATAATAGGCTACATTTTTTCAAATGCATTATAATACTTAATCAAATAAGTAGCAATATTAGTCCTAATATCCCCTTGTAGTCTCCTTAATACCTTACTGAACCTGGAATTTTAATCCTTCAAACACTCATCTGGATTCTTCTTTAGGTTCTCAAACATAGCATGTAGGAATCTAAGATCAATTTTATCACCATATTACATCTTAAAATCATCAAGCATAGCTTTCCAAGTGTCTATGGATCCATCAAGGATGGTTTTGAACCATTATTGAGCCTCATCCTCAAGTTTTTTTACAAAGAGTTTAATACATACATCTTCAAGATCTATCTCATAATTGTTAATGATATTTAAGAAAGCCTTCAAATGTTGCTCCCTAGATACTACATTATTCCCTTAGAACTTAGGTAGTATATTTACAACCTTTATAAAGACCTCATTGGGGAAACTAGGCATACCATTAAAGTTGATAGGATAAAACCTTAGAATTAGAAAAGGTCTATGTCTATTAGCCAAATCGTGATCATCCTCTCCATCATTATCATTGTCAACATTAGACATTATTCTCCTCAAGTCATGATCCCCCATTTTTGAATCTAGAGATGAAGATGAACTAGGGGATGGTTGGGGATAAACACTATGTGAAGGGCATAAAAAGGGGGAAATAAAGTGATTCTTTAATGTTTTGGTAGGAGGATAAAAACTCCTTTACAGACAGGAAGCCTAACTCATGAGGAATTTTGATTTGTCTAGGGCACTCTGGTATCTTATAACTAGAGGGATATTAGAGTAAAAGGGAAAATATAGTGGGGAATAAACTCATTTGGTCTTACCTGATTATCTAAGAGTTGGCCTAAATAGGCTTCCACACTTCCCTTCTTGATGGGATTTTTAATTCTAGGATAAGTTATTTTGATGGATTCCTTTGAAATTAAGATCTAGTACCCTCCATGTTTTTAGATCTAAAGAAATTTTCTTAGTTTAGAGAAGGGAACATACAATAAGCATTGATATTCAAACCTTTACCCAGTGGACTTACCACTAGAATCAAGACTTCTAGACTAGAAAATAAAGCTACACAACAATTGATGAGATATCACCCCAAAATATTGAAAATAACATCAAGGATATAAAATATTTTAGTTAAATAATAATAAATATCTTCAATGGACTCAACACAAATAGTCCATTGCAGTGATATCACAAAGAACTTATAGCTCTCTATAAGAGGCCTTTGCAATCACATATGAATAGAAAAGTCCCTAGGAATGGTGCCAAAAAAGTGTTGGTTCCTAATTTTACACCCCCCTAATATAGCTTTACATACTTTAAAAGAAATGGCAAACAATAATGAGAAACCCACTAGAGTGTCATTATAGCTGGGGGAAGGTTTGGCATCAATAATGGACTAGAATAGAGAAAATTATTGAGAAGTACATACAAAGGGTATGGTCAGTTCCATATAGATTTTGGATCTACTTAAAGCAAGGTGAGATGACCTATTGGGTAGCTATCTCACATGGAGAGATTATGCAATTCAGCCTCCATGGTGGTTATTGGTACAAAGGAACACAAATATGACTAGAACACAACCAAAATTTCTCACTCTACCTAGGAAGGGTTGTCACATAGAATAAGCAAATGTTCTAAGCTAGGTACAAGCTACTAATTATGGATATGAATATGTGATTACAACTTTCATCCACAAAGAATTTTCACAATACATGGGCTGAATAAGAGATTGCAATACTAGGATTTAAAGCACAAAGAGAAAACACATTATAAATACATAATGTTTATACATATATAGGTAAATAACACTTTAGATATGTAAAGGGCATGTTATATGTAGGGAAAGATGTGGCAAAGCTGAGTTAACCTGAAATATGGATAAGGATGTGGATGATTAGTAAATGAGTATGGAGACATTAATAGCAATGTTATCTTCACTTAACAAATGTTTTTCATTTAAAAATAGATAAGATGAAATTATGCACAAATGATCCTTGAGAATTTATCTACAATTCTATAAATATCTATTCAAAATTTCCTAATAGTTGAATTCATAAACCGAGGACTACCCTTAAGAAGGCTATCAATTCCCTATTTTTGCATATCAAAATGAAAAGGATTTTATATTCTATATTCGAACCCTAAATGACTACCATGAAGAGGAATGTATCAAATAACCAATCCAATATGCATGTAAAATAGAGAATTCTATTTCAACAATAGGAAGAAATAATGAACCCTCCATAGATTTCATATATTAACTAAATCAAAGTTGATTACAATGTATCTTGAAAATTACATATCAAAACACCATGCAAAACATTTTTGTAACAAGGGAGACATTTTTAATGATCTCAAATCTTTCCAATGATTTTATATGAAGAATTAATTTGGCATCATAAAATTACATGGGGAGAACTCTCCTAAGCTATAACTATGTACCCAAAAATTAACCAACATCTGTAGAGGGAAAAAACCCCTTTAATTATACAACATTAACTATATGTGGCTTCTAAAAAAATGTGCTCCAATTGGAAAAATAATTCATGGGATTGGATCTCATTAGTTGTAACAAGAATGATTCTAGGGACTACGCATGCACTATGATGAAAGTGATAGATTTGATAGTTCACCCAAGTGGGATTCCTTCCATTAGTCATGTGTAACATAGCCTAGCAAAGGACAAAATAAACCTTTGTCCATTTGCGTAACCAACCCAAAACATTCCCCTTATTTTAAAAACAAATTTACAAATAGTATTCCAAGGGATAATGTACCTCTAAGGAGCATCATATAATGAATAAAAGAATGAGAGAAAAAGAGAAAGAGAAAGGAGAAGAAAAAGAAATAATCTATATGTCACCCAAGAAGAAATAGAAATGGATTGGTCATGTTGCAAAATAAACATTGATGATCGATTCTTGTGCCAACTTTTTCTTATATGCAACAAAAATTTTAACCACAGTGGTGAGGATTTTCCTATTTGGGCCCACTTGATACTTGAATTTGGAATTATATTCCTCTAGATAGTTGGTGGTTCTTTATAACACTCCCTAATTATTATGTACCAACACCTTTAACTGATCACAAGAATTTTCAAGTGATACAATGTCCCTTATTTTATAGATATTGAAGGTTCCAAAGGGTGCATCAATGAGGTTATTCAAGGCATCTTCCAATAATTATTTTTTCAAGTCCATCATCCTATCAAGCTACACCATTACTCTTAGAGTTTCCTCAATTTCTATCCTTGCAATCTTGAGAGACTGTTCTTCTCCTTTTATATCAAAGGCACCATCCTGGAGCATTTCTAGCCTATGTTTTATGGATAATTAACATTCTCTGGGAATTTTAGGATCATTTAAAGAGAATATTTTTTGCTACTAAAACATCTTTTCCCATATTACATATCTCATCTACTTCAAACCTGAGTGCCTCCAAACTCTTGATATCAACATCATAGATAAATGTTAGGGAGATACACTCTCCTCATCTATCTATCTCATTATCAAGCCATTCAATGTTTTTATGGATGACTTCCTTGGCTTGGGCTATCAAGTCTTATTGCCAATATTTTGTTTCCCATCCTCTGGTCTTTAAATCCTCACCAAGGTTGAATTCGAGTGTATCCCAAGAGATAATGGGTGTGCTCATGGCCCTGTTAGTAGTTGGATTCACTGCCTTAGGCTTGCTTAGTAACTTTTTCAAGTACTGGATCATTAGCTAGTTCTACATCTTTAGCTCATCCATCGATGCTTTGTATCTATCCATTAGATGAACCACTATGCTTGATAAAACTTGTGAGCTATGCTTGATCTCATTATTGGATGGCTCCCCTAAATCATATCTATATATTGTATAGATTTCAAGGTGAACATCCTTCTTTGTAACACCTTGTGGGGGGAAAACTATCGCCTATGTTCTCTCCCCAATACTAGTGAAAGTGGTCCAAGAGAGTACATTAGATTTATTAGGAGGTTTTTCCCTATATGAATAGGTAATATTCATCACATCTATATCTCATAATTTAATTTCAATGTCCCATTTTTACTTGATCTATTCTTCAACCCATAAGAGGGGCCTAGTCTAAAAACTCATTGGAGTCATTGACCTTGAAACTAGCTTGGATGCACTGAATGGTGGTGTGACTAGAACATTATCCAAAGGGAGCATGACAAGAGTTAGGTGTGAGACTCCTATTATCTACTCTATATATTCATCACTCTCCAACTCAGCCTCTTTTCTTTCATCTTCTTTCTCTCTTCCTTTGCATGGTTTAATCTACTCCAAGACTTCAATATCTAACCCAATTTGTTGTTGGGAGATCAGGAACAATCCATCAATAAAACTCTCTTGTCATACATGCTAAATAGGTCGTTTCATAGCCAACTTAATTTTTTTAGTTGGTTGGGAGAGCTAGGAAGATGCTATGGTGTCTTTCTTATTTCCCTTATGTGTCTCATCACCAATCATGGCCTCAAAACTCTTATGCCCAACAAGATCATATACCTATATCTGGGGAAGGAGTCCCTAGGGTAATTCAATAGAAGTAGTACCTATTAAAGGTTCCTCTACAACTTTATCACCTTGGTCTACCTCCTTATTTATACCTGAAGGCATAGGGGTACCCATTTTTAGGATTGATCCCCTATATCCTTTAGATGTAGCCTCTCCTTCTTATATTAAACTTGTTTGTACTAGAGAGGGATGGTCTTGTCAGGCTATCTCCATAGTTACTATAACATCTAGTTACTACTTTCCTTGAGCCTCCACCTTTTTAATACTATTGGGGGATTTATCCTCCTACCTTGGCTCTTTTTAAGTCCCTCCTAAGACTCTTACACACTCCTCATTTCACTTCCCACATCTTGTCTCAATGGATGAGTGAGAATATTTTGGACAAATGCTTCTGTGTCTAAGGAGGTAGTTTCCTTTTTAGGTGGAGCCTTAGCCTAAAAAACCACCTCGATACCAACTTATGTCACATATTCAAAGGATAAGGGGTCATCTTAGGTCAATATGTCCTTCACATCGACCTTACCTTCCCCTCCCAAGGGTGTTTGTGGCCTAAATAGTCCTATTTCTAGAGCCTTGATAGGATTTTTTGGCCTTTCCCTTGGAGTTATTTGGTTGGTCCTTATTGGGGGAGGAGTGAATGCCTTGGGTTACTTTATCATTTACATAATTGGCTTATTTTCCTCTGAGTCATCTTCATCACTCATATCCTACAACCTCTAGGAATATAAATATTTTTACCCTTATGGTTCTATGGAATCATGTCAAGAGGATTCATTAACATGAATGACCTCCTTCCTCTTCTTGGGGGTTACAATATCTTATTTGCCCTTTTAGTCTTTGGTTGCTCTACCTGTTCCTCCCCTCACCTTTTAATTTTATACATTACCATGGAAGGAATGGGCACTAGTGGTTACTCAAGCGAAATGGTTGACAAAATGGTTCGTTCAATTAATGTAGCAAAATCTAATTTAGTAGTGATTGAGATGGGAGTAGAACTAAAAATTTACGCCTCCCTAGTGGTAATTTAGGTCCAATTTTTAGAAAGACTACTCAACATTGTAAATGATAGTCCAAACTTGGAACGTGCCACTATAACCTCATTGATATTGACTAGTTTGGTGAAACTGGTATCTCTAGCTATACCCTTCCCTTTGCACTTAGTCTCTATTTGAGAGCCTACTAGATAGCCAATGTAAGGGGTAAGGATGGCCTTAAGCTCATTGACATTTTTTATCTCCCTAGGATTAGGGGTATCACATGCACTAAGGTCCACTCTTAGCACCTTCAACCAATAAAATATCCTTTTAATCACTAGGAAAGCCCTCCAAGAAATTGAGTCACTTCCCAAGACAATAAATTCCACTTGTGTTATGGGTTGTGCCTTTTTATTTTCCTTAGTGTATGCTAATGACACTATAACCTTATCAGTAGCCATATCCTTAGGGATGGGGACAATGCCATATGAAATAATTTCCTACACAGTGAGCCTTAGGTAATCATTTTTTCTCACCTACTCCTTAGTTATAAACTTAGACTAGATATCTTCATAATGTGCCTGGTGCAAAATTAGACCTATAGACATATTGACTAGCCACCTAATATCATAATTAGGTTGAGGTGGCATGTTATCCATCTAGTACCGCCCCATTTATTATTCTAATCCTTTTTCTTTGGTTAGAGAATGACATGTATAATAGCTTTTTTATAGTGATCATCTCATGAGGCAACACCATATGTCCTCATAGCTCCATGAGTGCTACTTTATCGTCAACATAATTGGGTAGCTTGTGAGGTGCCCCTACAAATCCACTTACCTAGATATACATGAAGGTATGAAATTGAATATATGTTACACCAAATTTGTCAATTGTTTCCCTAGCCATCTTGGTCATCTTGTTCAGGCTTCATAGAGGGAATAAAATACTCATTATCACATTAAATAAGCAATTATAGACCTTGGAACAATTGTTTTTGAATCCTTCCAAGGTCATCTTAGGATATAATTCATATATTTTTATCCTAAAGGATTTTTTATAAGAACTTGAAAATATCTATTATGTACCAAGATATACATAAGATAGGAGGACATGTAAAAGGTAATTTCAAATGCTTATTTGTAAAATATATCCATGTGCAACATCATCACGTAGCTATGTAATTTTTTTCTGAGAATGGAAGCCTAGCCCAACTATTTCTTCTCTTCCAGTACATAGATAAGGATGGAAAACATTCCTAACTCAAGCTTCTCTACCATGGTTGTAGCCATGGCTATGACATATTCTGGTAGCTTCTTGAATTATATTATCTTAATATTTTTTGTCATCTTTGAGACCTTGGTTCTCTTCTTAGTGAGCCAACAAATGTCCAAAATATCCCAAACTATCTTATCATGTTGGTCAGCATAACACTATCACTCTTTCATGGTTAAAAAAATACCATCAGGATATGGTGGTATTCCAAGCATGGTGTTAAGAGCTTCAAGGGTGAATTAATAGACAAATTATTGACTCCCATTAAGTACAGTCCTAGTGTCTTCATGGTATACTTTTGTATATGTAATGACTAACTCTAGGTATGGGGCTACCAATCAAAAGGCTTTTGCAGAATCCATATAGCTCATATATAAATTAACAATCACCTTGGAGGGGTTATACCTCTATAAAGCACTTAGTAAGGTAGTAAAATCCAACCCCTAGACATCATTGTCCCTAATTTCATCAATAATTGAGGTAATATTGCTCTTCATTGAGACAGATGGTGAAGCCATTTTTTTCTAATCTTTGTATAACCTTTATTCAAACTAAAAAACACCCTTATTAATTTCTAACCACTAAAAAATCTAAAATTATTCTAAATAAGCACTAGACAAGCAATCCAAGGGATACTTGTAATCATGCTGACTATCTCACACTTGGAGGAATAAAATATCTAAAAATTTGACTATAATTAATGTGTCACCACATGGCACTCTAGTTCTCAAATTGCTTGAAAATATGAGTACAAGATCAAATTGCAAAAATGGATTCAAATGAAGAAAAATTCTTAGTTATAATCATACCCTTTCGAAATTAGGGTTAGCATTAAAGCCTTAATAAATAACAACTAATTCTCAGCTACTATTTTAACTTTTTCAATCTTCATTCAAAATAAAAATGGAGAAAAACTCGATGGCACTTCCCTTTTCAACCAAATAACTCATCTTGTGACACGTGGCTTCATACAAGTAAAAATGACCTTAAATAATAGTTTCACCTCCTCACTCTTCATGTGGAGATGGAATATACATTGAATTCTCCATGGGATGCATAACTTGACATGTGTCAGATATATAGGCATTTTGGAATGTTGGGGACATTTGTAATTCCTCACCTCATTTAGATGAGGCATACTTTAAAAAGGACCCAACAATTAAAACCCCTTGAGTGAATTCCATGTGTCATGATTTGAGTGGTATGGCCCTCAGAATCTATTTATACCTTTCCCACTCAAAGGCAAGTGAGAAATATTTTCAAAAAAGGATCGAAACCAAAATAATTTTGGGATGCTACCACATGTCGGTCTGAGATGCTTATTAGGATTTTGGCCATCCTTTTATCTTTTGCATCATTAACCAACCTAAGGAGGAGTGAAATACTCTTCTATCCCTTGAAAAGGCTTCATTACATTATAAGAGCATTTAACTTGAAGGAAATTTTTAGGAGATGCTCACGTTTCCCTCATATAGTTTACAAGACAATTCCTCCCTTTGGAAATTGAGATATTCCAAGGGTGAAAAATAGATGTATGGCCTAGGGGTCTGGACTTCTTACTTCCCATGTTTAGATAAGAACTTACACCCTTTTCACATGATCCAAAACATAATTGTACCTTTCAAAACAAAATTCAAACATCTCGAGGAATGAATTTTTACTATTAGCACAAGTCAACATAAGGAGTTCAATTATACTTTCAAGGGTCTCACTACTTCAGATAAGGGGTTGCCAAAACAAAGGGTGAGATCTCAACATAGAACATTGTATACACATTTAGGCCAAATTTTTATAGTTTTATTGATAGGGGCCCAATTGCTCCAATGCAATTTTGGGCACTAATACCTCGCATCCACCCATTTCTTGCATAATACATATGTCAAGTGCCTTCATATAATGCCAAATTTTGGTTATTTGGGGGATATTTTAAAAATCATAATTGGTTGATACAATGATGGAAACATTTACCTTGGACTGAATACCATTCTTGTCATCAATATAGAATCCATGGCCTGATCTTTGGTCATGTTTGTGTGAGGGGACTCCCTTGCTCCATACAAGACAAGGACATCACATATTCTTTAGGAGGTTAGAGATTTATATGCTTGGGGATCCAGAGTGATCCCAATTGAATAAATTCATGAAAAACTAGTGTGCATCCTGATATAATTAATCATAAGAGGTTTTGGTAGATGACTAAGTCTTCAAAAAAAATTCCAAAAGGGGTCATAGACATCATTCAGTACATGATCCACTAGAATGAGTAGTTTAGTTTCCCTAAATATTTCATTTATGAGCTACTCATGAACATTAATAAGTGCCAAACATCACATAAATAAACATTTTAGTACCAATTCCTCAATTTTCTTCTATGATTTACATAATGTAAGTCCTCAGGGGGGAGAGGTTCACCCTGACAATAACAATTGGTAAGCACAACAATTCCACATCTTGATCTAGACACCTGAGCACAAATCCCTAACTCATGAGGACAAATTCAAAGCAGGTGGGAGGAGTATCTAGAGTTGATCATCACACATCCTTAGGTGCCATCAAATGTGATGTAGTACTTGGGCCAACATGTTTTTATCACCTTATTGTCAAAAGGTGTCTTTATACACATCCACAAGTTGCCAATGTTTCCATTTACACCTCTATAATTATTTGTCACCATGGCCATGACACAAACTAAAGTTTCCAAATAGAAATATTTCATATCCAAGTGAATGATTTAATTTTAATCCATACCACCTAGTGTATTCATCCCTATCATGTAGTAATAAGAAGCCACCAATTCATAACCATAAAATGAAAAGTGAAAAAATTCCACTAAGCATCAATCTACATCTCCTCCATTGAAGCACAATATAAGGATCATGAATACCTATTTATATGATCCCAAAGTGCCCTAAATCACAAGCTCATGTGACCTTCAACATATGGGTATGCATGAATAGGAAGTCTACCAGGAAATGGTTGTTAATATGGCCAAAGACTTATATGATAGAGAATAAGAGAATGAATTATTATTCTAGAATGTTTTGTATATGGTCTAAGTGCATAAAAATTTCCCTCCAAATATATGGATGGACCTACCATCATGTCCTATATCCATCATCATCAACACTATTTAATAATAAGAAGAGTAGCTATAAAAAAGGTCAGACTTCTTCTAGTAGAAACCTTCTAACACATTTAGAATCAAAGATGTCTTTGTTCCACTTCTAGAAAGCCCACTAGAGTCACTCATGCATATACCCCAAATAAGGCATAAGGCTAGAGTCTTACCTACACTTAAAGAATGCACATTTGGTCACCTAACCACCATATAGAAAGCATAACCTTATCCATATTCCACTTCACCACCACCCAAACATAGGTTGATCACCCTTAGAGAAAAAAATCATAAGTTTCCAGCTCTATGGTCTAGCCATGTAATTTTTTACCATCACCATAATATCATGAGGTCAAACATCTCACACCTAAGCAACCCACAATAGAATAATAATAGGCCTCAAGGGAATAAGTATCTCATAAATTATAATGGAAAGTTAGATAGGAGGAGAAAAAATAGCACAAGGAGTAGGCTCAACAACAACAATAATAAGCAATTTAGAAAGCCAAAGAATTTGAGGCTACACAAAAGGCCAAGGATATAAAGGATGATCAATACAAATCCATTAAAGTGGATAAGAAGGCACCAAAATCTCTTGATGTAACCAATAAATCATAGGAGGTGTAATTACATAAGGATAAATAAGTTAATATTGTTACCAAGACTAAGGTAAAATAAGAAAAATAGAAAAATGATATAGTGGTGTAGGCAAAGCAGGCCATAGATAATGCCATGTGTGCACATAAGCATGCCAAAGAAGTGACAAAGAAGAATAAGTAAGAAGAATATGAAACCATGTGCCAATATTAGGCATAAGCACAAGCATAATCACAAACATAAGTTAAGGCACAATCATAGGCACATGATATGATTGAACAAGCCAAGACTACTACCCTAGAGTAATAAAAGAAATATGAAGAATAATGTGCATAATATCTTTAGGTAGAAGAAGATCAAGTGAAAGAGAAATATGTATAGGAAAAAATGAATAGGAAAGTGGAAGAGGAGGCCAAAATAGTATAGGCTAAGGACACTACACATCAACTCAAAATTTTCATGGAGTCCACAATGTAGGAATAGTAGGGACCTAAGCAATAACAAGAATAAGAAGAACAACCACAAAAAGAAGAAGAACTAGCTATAGCTCAAGTAGGTTTACAACTCTCTAAATTTCCTTTGGAAAGCATGTGGCTATGGGATGTCATAACTATTAGTGTTTAGTTCATAACGTTCTCTCTCCCAATTGTGATTATGCCACAATGAGACCTTTCAAAACCTACAAGCACATTGGTAACACTCCCACTCAAGCAAGAAGCATCATTGGATGTACCCATAATCTTGTTAAAGAAATAACTCAAGGGGACAATAGAATTCTAGGAGTCCATTACATAGAAGGCCACATCTTGGATAAGGAAATAGATCAATCCAAGGTATAGAATATTTAGATGCAATTTTGCCTCCATGAAACTACCAAACTCATTTAGGATGCCTGTCTAGAGTTGGTCACTGAAGAAATCAAGGACCAAATGTATAACCAACTTAGACTCAAGACTTTTGTCTTTGAATTGACTAAGGATTGGTGCCCAACATAGAAACAAATATGCCTTTAACACATTGGGATAAGATGTGAAGACTGAGATCGTGACCCACATCACTCTACTAGAGAAGTACCAAGGCATGTTGGATATTGATACATTACCAACACAATAGGTCACACACAACTTGTTGGAATAAAATAAAAAATGGACAATTACTTATCCACTTACAATGTAGACTTTACCATGGCCACCACCACCAAAGCAAACATGACTAACCATACTACCATTGGGGAAGAGAAGGATGGAGTACTTTAAGAGTCTCTCAATGCTACAAACAATGTGTGTGATAACTTCTTAAATTGTAATAGTCAACTTCTATATACTTCCTTCATTGGTTTCCAAACTCAATGTCACATAGATAAGATGAAGTAGCTGAGTGGCAATATTTAGACTAGGATCACCAACACTAAGACAACTATGAGAATAACTAATGACAGAGATCTTAAGTAGTTCATTGGTTACCATGATCTATTGTGCACTCTATTGTAGATGATACAAGAAGTCATGTTGGACTATAATGCTTACAAGACTGATCTAAATCCCTTTTTTAGTAAAGTTTCCTACATTATCAACACACATATGTACAAGATTCCTTCAAATCTCAAAAAAATCATTACTTTGTATAAGGCTATGTAGTCTATGGACAAGGACTCTTCTATTCAATCCTCATATACATTCATGCCACCTCCATCAAATTAAGTAGTGTGTAGAGCATGAATTTTGAAAAAAAGTTTATAACATTTTGTATTGGGGATGACTTAGTAAGACAAGCAGGGCTAAGTTGGTTGAAAACCTATAAAGGGAAACCACCTAGTTATGTTAGCTTATTGAAAACCCAAAAGTGTGGTAGGTTGGTATGCTACTTAGTTGAAAATATGAAAGGGTGTCTAAGTAGTGTGTAAGAGGTGAAAAATAAAAATGGTAACTTGAGAGATTATTATGACTCTTACTGGTCTAACCATTTCTTTAATTTCTACCCACTTATGAAATTTTAGAGATCCTATGATGTTATCTTAGGATGAGACAACCTTTTAAGTCTAGGAAAGTGTTGGGAGAAAAATTCAAATTGTAAATCTATGAAAGATATTTATCTAATATTCATGTGTTATTTACTCATTTCTTTTATATAAGTCTATTTTATCCTATCTTTATGACCTGTGATAGGTTATAATATGAATAGAATCTACTTTTGGTGCCAATTATGAGAAGAATATGAATAGTCATAGACTGCAAATGTCTATATATACTTGTGTTTGTAAGAATAATAAAATTCCACTTTTGAATAGATTAATAAATACTTATCTGGTTCTGGTTATCTATGTGGTTTCTTACTTTTTTTATTGTGTGCATTATCATGTATAAAGTTTTATTACTTCATATCTAATTTAATCTGAATACTCTATTTATGTTAATGAATCGCTAGGTTTTCTTACTTTCTACTCAATGCATGATAATTCATACATACCATGTTTCTATTTTCCAACCTTTTGTATGAATATGATGTGCATTCCTATGCACTAAAGTCTAACCTAGTTATCCTTATTCTTAACATTTTTTTATTCTTTTGAAACCTCTTCTAACAACAAACCAAAGTAAACACACATATTTTATCATTAAAATGTAAGGAAAACACACACAAAATAAACAAAATACACACTTATCTTAGTATATATAAGACTTAAAACACTTAAGGTGAGGAATAATTCGCCATCGCTTCAACCAGGGTCAAAGATAATGCCTCTTGCATCATTGTTGCTCCAAGAAAACATACCTTCATGTGATTCATACTTGTCAATGTACACTTGCTTATGTAGTTAGTAAAATTACTTACCATCTTTAGATCTTTTACTAATTGTAAGTGTGTCATTTGAGTTCTCGTGGACATTCCATCTATCTTTCTTAAAGGTTTTCTTGACTTTGTATTTGTCTTGACTTCTATCATGTCGAATTGACACCTCTCAAACTGAGTCTTAGGATTCATCAAAGTTGTCTCAAGTTTAAATTTTTCTATAACATGATGCACTTGATGTAAAGAACCACTAAGATTATAATCTTGTTTCCCCAACATGTTTGAAAGTGGTTGAATATAGTATTGAGGTTGAGACTACTCTTCAAACACAAACATTTTTGCCTTGGTTTCATTAAACTCCTTCATGACTATAGACTCCCTAATAGTAGTTTAACACTCATTATCATGCTTTATAAGGCACTCTCCTTAATTAGTAGGAGATTCATCAAAAACCTTACTATGAGATTCATATTTCTTAGGAAGGGGAGTTGACTTACTCAGTTGTTCAAATTATTAAATTATGGCATGGAGTTTCTGCCATAGATCATATTCTCCTTCATGGATGTCACATTCATGGACTCCTCCATATTTTATAGGAATAATTGAATTTTATTAATCATTATATTGATTTACCATGATTTTAAAACAATCATCATCATGCATATTATCAAGGTAATTACCCTTATCAACTTATGGAAAAGAATTATCAATGTTTACCTTAGATTATCCATCACCTTCCTCATGGATGATGTATGTGTCAAGGTTAGTCTATTCAATGAAGTTATATGGATCATGTCCATAAGTTTCAAGACCATACTCATCTATGAAAATATTAGAGATACCCTTAAGATTGGATTAAGCTCCATCATCCATAACATACTCCTCTTGATCATTAATTTTATAATTTATATTAGAGCTTGATTCTACATATAACTCAATATGAAACTCACTTAATGGTTGTCTCCTAATAGTCACCTTTGCTTCATACCTTATCTTCAAGGATAAGAAGGACCATTAAAATGAGAGGCATCCTCCTATCTTGGTGGTGAAATCCCTTGATAGGTAGACAACAAAGTGAGTAGGTAGATCAACCAATAATATATTTTAAAGGATTGGGAAGATTGGACAAACATGCAAGAAAAATCTCAAACCTTTGATGAGTCCCATTGAATTATCTAATGTCCCATAAATTTTTATCACTCCCTTGATATATATATCATATTTAAAGACTAATTTATCTACCACAAGTTTAGGCATCATTGAGGTACTTGCCTCACTATCCATAATGCAATTATGAACAAGCTTGTATCCTAAAATGAGAGTGAGGTAGAAGGCTGAAGGATTTTCAAATTTGGAATAGGGTTAAATATTATGATTAGGATAATTAATTAATTCAACACCATAATTTCTTGATGGTTTAGGACTTATGTGTATTTAGGAAAACTTCTCTTGAAGTAGTTCCTTTTGACTGGGCATGTGGAGCATTTCCCAAAGAGATGGACTAGTCTTATCACTCTTTAAAGAACTAATGATATTCAGAGAAGGAACACTCACATTTTCTTATATTATTTAAGGAAAATAAGTTCCTTGATCTTGAGGTAATATATCACTTTGAGTCACCTTTCCAACATTCTAATTTTGAAGAGGTGCAAAAGTTGTAGGGATTGTCACACTTATATTCACACCTTACTGCCTTATGGAAGGGTTATTTGAACTTGTGTCAATACCATGAACATCTCCAAAAGCCTTATTAGTTGATATTGTATTGTCTATAACTAGTTACCTTGGTTTAGGACAAATGTGTCTTTCATTAGAAAGTTTTCAAGGCTCACTCTTTGAGGTTGTCATCCTTCCTTTGTTTCTACTTGCATGAATTTATCATCTTCTACTATAAATTGAAGAGTGGGTCTTCCTTGGGATACATAAGTCTATTCCCCACATTAATTTTCATCCATATATTATCCTTTATTCTCCTTAAACTAAGTTATTATCAATTGGAACCATAGCTATTGTGTTGTATGTAGAGGTTAGATTATATGCATTGGGTATCCTATTGAATTTAGGTTTTATTTTCCCTCTCCCTTGACCATATTGATGAGGTTGGAAACTATTTAATTTTGAGGGTTATGGATAGGGGTTTTGGTTTAATACATATTGCATATTTAGCTTCCTAAATTGAGCCTCTTAGGCCTTGAATCTTGCATCCAACTCAATGGCATCTTTTGATCTCTTTAGGATAAATTTGGATTTTTTTTTTACACTTAAGATTAGAGAAACACTTGGCTTAATAGAAGACATGTTGGGCATAAGAGGCATAAATAATTTAATATGTAGTTTACCAAATTGTATTAGACCATTATAATCTCTAATGGCTGTCATAGGCTTCAAACAAAGTGTATCCACCCATGGACTACAACATGATGGCTATCTCAATTCTAATATCCCTTAGGTATGTGGAATAAACAAAGTTTGCATGAGGCATCATGGGAGGAGGAAACCTATACTAATTTCTTTGTAACCTCTCATTAAATACATGTATAGTTTCTTTAGGACCTGTTTGAATTACATTAAACTAATGAATGAGTGATGTGTGATCACTTTTGTCCTCAAACCTTTGTGTCAACAACTCCGTAGACTCATCCAAAGTGCTGATGCATCCTCTTGATAATGTCCTATACCAGTCAAGGGATTTTACACTAAGATACATGGCAAGTATTTTTATTTTAATATTGTCCTTAGTGATATTAGGAACATTTTACAAGTTAGAGATGTCCCTAACATGCTCACTTGGGGTAATGGGACCTTCACCATTGAAAGTGGGAACACTCCTAGTAGAATTAAGAGGGATATAATCATATGCATTGAGGTGCATAGAATTTTTAGTGTTAAATTATGGGAAATAATATTACCTATCCATATTTTCCTTGAATTACTCTTCACTTTCTTTATCTTTTTGGCTTTTAAAGTCTTCTTACTCATCAAATGCTAAGATAGGTTGGGGATGTTGAACTTCAAGGGGAAGTTTAGGTTGAAGGAGTGGATTTATAGGGTTGATACCTCTACTAGTATTTGACATAGTAAGGACCATTAATAATGAACAAAAAGAATGATATAAATTGGTATATAACAAGATATGACCTTTAGTGGAATTTAGAAATGTTGAATATAATGGCATATGTAGCTATGAAGTTGTCAAGACCAACATTCACCTTTACAAGATGTACTTGAGATAATAGTCCCACTATGCATGATAGAATTTTTATCACTCAATATTATACCCTAGAGAGGTTTTTCAATCCTAATATATATTGAGTGGAACATTGGATTACCTCTAGGTGTATGGGTTGCCTATAGTAGAGGTAAACCTCTAGGTTTAAGGGCTAGCTCACTCCATTAGACTTTGATAGCTTATCAACTACACTAATTTTTTGATTGGATGAAAAGGGATAGAAGGATAATTAATATTAACCTATGATAATGAGGTGATACACTATATATATCCATTATTCTAAAATACACTTGCACTATGATACATGAATCACAATACTAGTCTTAACATCCTAGATTGATCTAACATATGTATTTCAAATATGGAGGTGGTATGCATTATACATCTCAAGGTGAGTGAATATAAGGTCAGATTGTAGACACTCATTCTATTATTTACACTTATATATAGATAAATACTATATCTACACTTCATGTGACTCGTTAGAGGGAAAACTACTTGCACCAAACATGAAAGAGCAAAGAGAAGATGAGGATAGATAGTTATCACTTCTCATTACACTATTCATTAATTCACATGCTTAGATAAGAATATTATGAGATAAAAACTATATTTTAAATATTTATTTTAATCAAAATATAATATTAAAACTAGAAGGACTTTTCCATACCAGGTGTGGATTCGATACAAAGGCTAAAATGGCCTACATATATAGAGCAGGTGAGAAGAGAGAGAAGAAGAGAAAGGAAAGGGTCACAAATTCAAGTGTTAAATTATGATAACTAGTTAAAATGAAATATAATTAAGTGGATAATATTTCAATAAGTGGTCTTGTACAATTTTCCATTAGAAAGGCATCAATCTCCCTCAAATTAGCATATAAACTCTTTATCTTCTTCTTTAAAACTACCCTTTGGTCATGACTCCTCCCGACTACTATAAAATTATAGATAAATACTTTGAAACATATTATATATAATAGGAGGTTGTAAAAAATATGTGATAGTCATCATATACCCCTCTAACTAATAGTCTTTATTTAATACTTGTGTTAAATGTCTATAGTCACTTACTAGTCCTCTTGGATTCAATTTTCACATTTATCATCAAGGTGACTAGTAATTCCTCAAGAATATGTGTTGTATAGGTGTTAGATAATGTGTTACAATCTATTTTGTCTTCTATTCCATCATTTATACCTTAAAAATATCCAAAATTAGACCTGTTATCTTCTCATTAGGTAGTCACTTCTCATTTTTACTATCTATCAAAGACGTCCTATAGTGAACAATGTAGTAGAGGAGTTTATATTATTCAATTATAATATATATGATTATAGGGAGTTATAAAAATTCCTTAAATACCTCCCTCAATGTATTTCATGTACCAATTCTCATTTATACCTATAAAACACATCATAACATGCAAGTAGCTTAGATTTTAGTCTATCTGTATAAGTGACAATATGGATAAAATGGATGTCATAATGCCTAGGTGAGTGATAGATATGTTAAATTTAATATAATGACCATTTTACCACTTTTTAATGCTTATCCTTTCACACTTTTTCCATCAGGTCTAAACAAGGATTTCAGGAGGGTTTTGAGTTGTTCTGGTTCTTAGTGATAGTTCATAAATCCTAGACATTCAATCCCTAAACTAATTCCTATAAGAAATAGATAATTAACCAATTAAAATATTAAAAAATCCTTGAGGCCTCATGTGTATGAAATAATATATTCATCAATTCTATAAATCAATCCTAACTCATAGAAGATAGATCATACTTATACTTCTAACTAGGGATACATTAGATAATTAGGAACATAACCAATATGTGGATCTTCTAGACCTAATTAGGGGATATATTATCACAAAAATAATAATATTATTGGTTTAAAATACTTAAATAAATCAAAATAAATCAATAACTATAACTAATTCCTGTGTTTTCATACTCACTAAACTAATAACAAGTACAGTTAAGTCTAATCTAATGCTCACCAAAGCTTGTGGCACAAAGTGGGGGTAATAAAAAATAAAAGTAAACATGTATAAAATACATATACTCATGTAAATTTATACATAATTATAGTTCATGGAATATAATTACAAATTCATATCTATTTACTCTTACAAAGGAGGAACAAAGTTAGGAATACTTACCTTTGAAGATGAACCTATCGAGCCTTAATCTCTCCCTTGTCCAAGGTGCTTCATAATAGGTTGTTATGGTATTAATGGATGATAAGGATAAATAAAATATAGGATATAAAACCTATAAATTCATAAAAAATACATTGCCATAATACAAGATCCGTATCTTTAATAAAAATATGAAACCCTAAGCTTTTTTCTCAAGTAGAATAGTGGATAAGTAGATGTGCAATATCTCTTTCTTCTTCTTCTCTTCTATAAATAATGGTGAAACCATATTTTATATATAGGTGTATTTATCCTTATACCCTTTTGAAATTTTTTACTAACATGGTTAACCTAGATGACCTAGTATTATTATAGACAAAAACTCATTATGTCATAAGCTAGAATGGCCAAGAGTTGACCTAGTACTATAAACTATCAAAAGGGGTTTTAGGTTATGAAAAAGGGGATGAAATATGGGAAATTATTGGAAGAGTATAAAATAAATTATAAAATTCTTAGGTAACTAATTTTTGAGATAAAAGTGTGTAGATAACAAGTGGCAAAAGAAACAACAATCTTATGAAGTACCAATGGTCTACCCACCCATTTCTTGATGCACCCCTTGACATGACTTAGAGAGATTGAGACTGAATAGGTTAATTCAAGATATAGATCATCACTAATTGATAAAATTTATAAAATATTATGTATATACATATTCCCTACTTGAATCTCATCACGTTTCATGTGAGTGGAACATGGGATGGTGCTTCAGGAATAGAACATGATGATGCATAATGCTGATGCTAAGTAAAATGAAATAAAGAGAAAATAAGATAATTGAAAGGAAATAATTGAAAAACACATACATTTACTTACCTTATTACTTTATATAAAGAATGATATTGTGATAGATGTGAAGGAATCCAATGTGAGGAACATTAGGTGAACCTATAGATATTAGTGCAAAAAATAGTGAAAAATGAATTTTTTTTGAATATAGGAATATAGTAATGGAAAATATTATATATGACATCATGATTCCATAATATTTTATAGTTAAAAAAATTAAAGAGTAAAAATCAAGATATGAACAAAATAAGGAATCTAGTAGTAAATAATTGAAAGGTAAAGAATTATGAATAGTAAGTTTAAATAGGTGAAAGGAAAGTCATTTGATTATTATTTGAATTATTTGGAGAGAAAAATAGAGATATAAGATACCAAATTAAATTCAAAATATCTAGGATGGTGAGGAGATTACAATTGAGATGAGCAGGTGTTGAGGGAAACGTACCATCATCCTTGAAAAATAAGGACCCTTATGTTAAAATTATGCAAATTTATACTTTAAAATTAAAAATCCATTCAATTAGAACATAATCAGCATGTTTGTACATTAATAATATTTGTATATCATCCACACCATGTTATATTTGGTCTACTTTTTCATGGTTTTGGTTTAACCTTGTCTAAAGTTTGCTAACTTTGGATCTTCTTATTTCAGGTTACAAGTCTAGTAGATGTCCATTGGATGCAAACACTGTTTGGGTTTCTTAATTTTAATAATTATATCTTAACATAACTTTTTACAAGTATTTGGTCTATTAAAATTCAAATTGAATCCATGTTCAAGCTTCTTGAAACCCTTATTTATAAACCTTAACTTAGACCCCTCATTCAAATTCAAATTTGGAGGGAATAAAATTATACAATTTTTTTTAATTTGCTATGGAATTAGTTAAATTTGTATAATAAGGCTTAGTCACATTTTTTAACATGACCAAGCCTTAGTCTAAAAATTATATACTAGATCTCTTTTATATCCCAAGCCCTTTGTCCCCTTTTATTGTAATATGGTCTAACCTTTTATACGTAGGGTCCTTTTCATATGTTATTAACTTAGATTAATGTCTTAGTCCTAAGGCCCCATTCCTATATATTAACACAAACAAGTCCTTAGTATTAATACTTCATCCTAATTCTTATATTTCTTTAGACCCTAACTCCAATTTTTTCCTTTTTTTAGGATCAAAGCCCCATTTTTAATCAGGTGAAGTCTATTTAATGGAGCAAGATGAGCTCAATATGCCTAAGACTTTAACCCATGAGACCAATCATACTCAGGTCCATATATTGATATTGATGAACAAAATACACATGGATGATAAATATCTAATAGAATGAGATCATCATTGATTTAAGTGGGTCCCTTTTTATTATGACACAGACTTCACCTACATTTTACACTAAGGTTTCTATTGTATTTATCAATACAATAAAAACATAGGATAAAATTTAGGTTATGACTTTAATTATTTAAAGGGTCTTAAATTTATTATGTTCTAAGGACATATAATAAATACTTATGTTATAATTTTGTCTAAATTATAAATGGTCTCAAGGTCACTTAATCCCTTTCTGATTGTAAGAAACAATCACATCTAACTACCTGGATCATAATCAATGACCTGCATTTAATCAGTAGAGATCAATTAAATGATGCATATTGAATTAAAGTTTGTAGGGACCCACTATGTTTCATAGGACTTGAATTGGAATTTATTGCACCCAATATTTGACTACTATGATTCCATCATTGACATCTATGAGACTATCAAATTTTAGTCCCTATGGTTAATTGTGAGATATTAATTTTCACATTCGAGTGAATGTCATTAATGTTCACATGACCATCATTGACATCCGTGAGACCATAAAAATTCAAGTTCAAGAACCAATGTCTATTAGATGAATGAACATGTTTTTATTCATGCTACAAGATCAATGGAATTTCATTTTGAATAAACATCCTTAGGGTTTTGTACCTCAATACCGAAATTGATCTTTCATCAACCTTTGATGTATCATAGACTAAGTAAAATTGCATGAGAACAATTATAAACACCATAGACTTAGCTTAAATGTTATCTTAAGATTGAGTCATGTTTTTAAACACTTAGACAAATCTTAGTCTAAAATATTGTTCTTGGTCCTTATATATCCCATGATCTTTTGGTATATTTCATTGGCTTGATATAACTAATGCAAGGTCTTATTATTATAAGACTTATCCTATAGCTTTTACTCTAAAATTTTATCATTTTTATTAATATAATAAAAAATGAGGTTAAAAACGTTACATTAAATCCCTTTTATTATTGAAGAGCCCCTTTTTATTATGGTCCAAGCCTAGCTTAAATATTTTAGCCTAAGGTTCATTTTGTGTCTATTAACATGAAATAAAATCTTAGTCAAAATATTTAGGCTATGTTCTTTATATGCCCCAGTATTAACTTAAATATTGTGTATCTTTTCAAGATCTATGGCTCACATTTATGTATATGAGATTGATCTAATAGAGTGAGGCAAAGCCAAGTTTCTAATATAACTTCTGAGATGGTGAGAAGGTGACAAGTGCCATGATCACAACCAAAGAACAATAAGTAGTCAATGGCAGTCTATCTTATAGATCATAATCAATGGCTCTCATCTAATTGGATGAAGTTAATTAAATGAATTTAGATAACGATAATCTTTTTAGAAAATATCAGGAGAACTAAGGTAACGACACTTATCATAACCATATAAAACATAGTAGAGGTATTCAATAGAGTTCAAATCTCAGGATCAAGATCAACGAGCCACATTGATCCATGTAATAAGATCTGATGATGTAAAATAGATGGTATATTTTAAATGTCAATGGTAATTTTTTCAAACATTAATGAATAATATACCATGAAAAGTGCCATATAGATGCCATGGTGATGTCACATGGGTATAAAATGACAAAACCAAAGATTTTATGGGCTTAAAAAATCAAAAGTATAAATACCAAGGTCCAAATCAAATCTAAGGCACAAACTCACTCAAGTGAAAAATACATCACCATTAAAGCTTAGGAAAGACTTTCACAAAATACCTAATTTGATCTCAAATTGACCATAGTCAAGCCTAAAAGATATAATTTTTCACCTGAGCTAGTGTAAATTGATCCAGAGGTGAATTATAGACCACTAGTGAAAATTTTGAAATAACTCACATTCATGGCAACCATGAAACAACAAAGAGAGAACACATAAATCTATCTAACTAGGCATTTAGAAGGGAGAGTCTTCAAATATACTAAATTTGATGTTGTATCCTTGAACATAGGAGATAACAACCAGTCTAATATTTATACACCATTGAGGAGATACACACCATTACAAGAGAGGATGAAAATAGTTTATCAGTCAGCCAAACATACTATGACCTAGTCACCATTCAAATGATAAGTCTTTACTATGTTAAATCAAATCCAAAGGTACTAAATTACATTGATGTTATTTCTCCTATTTTTAAGCATTGTAAAATTTATCAAGACATGATAGTACATAAGCATAATTTTTAAATAATTACTTATATCTCCCTTATTTTCTTTGATAATTACTACAAGCTACCGAAGCCTTAGGTGGATTTACCCATAATCAGAGAATGGTCCAATATGAATGGCCTAAAAAACATTTACACCCCATCATTATATTTAGGAACCCAAGTAGTCTTTAACCTCAGTGGAAGGATCCCAATCACCTAATTTAGGGCTAGTATTAGGATGATTATGACATTACTGAATAGATTGTCTAGAAACCCTTCCACCACATATGTCAACAAAATTTGGGTCCCTTTTGTATATTTCATGGTTGATAAAGGACATACTCCACCTCTTAGATAGATGATCAATATTTTTATTTTAATAAAAAAAATTATAATAAAAAATAAAACTAACAATCATTTCTATATGATATCTTATCTTTTAGATGTCTTACTAGCCACTACCAAAATCTTTAGCATAAAATAATGGTCACTTAATGGGAGATAAATAGTCTCCAAGTATTATTAAAAATTTCATATATTCAAGTAAAACTACCACATTTATTTCACATGTGACTACATTTACCCAACCTTAGTTTAGTCTATTATAGGTTTTTCTTTCTATTGCTTTTTTCTTTATCTTAGTGTTGAAAAGAAACTAGTAAAGGGGTGTGTAGAAGAATACCTGTTAAATGTGTGCTCATTGAAATATAGAATTTTTTATAACTTTTATTTGGATCTGGAAGAAAACCTTAAAATAATAAAAAACATAAACACTCTTGGCTATTAGATAGGTAGATGGGTGGATTGCCTAGCATGAGCTAGATCCTATAAGTGAAAGCTTTCTAGGAGGCTGTCAATCCACCTACTTTAAACATTTAAGTTAGAAAATAAAAAGAAGATACTTGCATTTTTAAAAAAAAATAAATTAAATACATAAAATAACATCAAATTAATTAATAAAATTAAATTCTTTGCTAATATAACTAAAATAAAGCAACTAGTTTGATTAACACTAATGCTGAAAATTGGCCAAGATGAAGGTTTTGGTAGTAGCTTGGTAATTTGACAAGAGTCAAAAGGATAGTTTTTTTGGGGTTGGTAAAGGGACATGTTTTTAAATGGGTAAAGGAGAAAATTAAGGCAATAATTAAAAGGGAAGATGGTGAGAATATAAATATTTAAGTGGTTAAGAGGGTAACAAGCTAAAGGGGATAAATGGTTAAGAGGATAATAAGGCAAAAGGGAAAAAAGGATTGAGATGGAAAAGATGGATAAGTAAATACATGGATTAATATGGGTAGAGGAGGTAAGGAACAAAGTAATGAAATAAATTACTAAATAAATAATTTAATTACAAAAAGAAAACAAATATTACCCTGAAAACCTGTTGAAGATAGTTGGTGTTATTGATGTTGCTTTGTGATGATGGAATTATGCAGTAGTTTTGGTAGAAATTCGATGCTTTGAAATATGTTTATCCAAGGTGTGGATGAACTCCTTCAAAATTTCCCCTAAACATACAAGAATAGATACCTATACCAAAGACTAATCAACTTAACCCATGGCTGAAGGGGGAGGGTCATATTTATAGCAGTTTATGTGGGGAAACATGACAAAGGAGAGGAATAGTGAAATATGGTGCCATTTTCCATGTGGGCTCATAAATGGTCATGAAAAACAAGTGGGTGATATTTACACTTAGATAATAGGTATCCCACTTGGTTGGTTTGTCTCCCACCTTGCTAAAGATTCCAAAATATAGTAGGGATCATGCACATGGACCTAAATGAGTCCAAAAGACTTTTCAATAACCTTTTTATATGTTATGCTATGTACTTAAGGAGGTGACCCACATACTTTGGTACCACTTTCATGCATTAATATAAAGGATAATTTTTAATTATGGCCCTCGCATGGAGATTTTTTACATAATTCAAAATGGGGACCCTTGTGATGTTTAATGATGTCATTAGGCACCTTAGATGATAGTCCCAAGTGGGTTATGATGTCCCACTTCAAGTCATGCCACTTTCAATCCATGTCACTTACCATACAAATATTAATTCACCTGTCATGTCATCATTCCATGTCAACATGAATAGTGATAGTGGGTCATATAATAAATAATGATAGTGAATAATGATTTTTAATAGTGACTTGAAATAGGTTAATAAGGGTTAGATTAAGGGTCAAGAAGGGTTATGTGGGCCCTAGGGTAGGTCCAAGGCATTCAGACATCTAAAATTGCAAGTGTGTAATTTTTTAATGTCTACATTTTCCCCATTTTTGTTATGTAACTTTAAATTAACAAGATGAAAAATAAAAATGGATCACTTGGTCAAAGGATAGAATGCCATGACTATGGGGGGTGGTGTCCCCCCTCAAACCAAATTTTGATGTGGAAAAATAGAACCAGGTATAGGTTTGATAAGAGGTTGGTGCAAAAAGAGGGTTCAGAATTTGAAATGTAAATTTGCACACAAAATTTGACTAAGTGTGATTGCTAAGATCACACACAAACAAAAGTTACCAATGTTGGTAAAATAAGGGTCAAATTATAAGAGACAAGTGACTAATGTACTATGTGACCATAAATATAATGGGCACACTTGTTAGTCTTTTAGACAAGGTCAATGTTTTTTTAGGTATCCAAATTAGAAATTTCTCCTTTGAAAAACATAGATGGTCTAGTCATGCACTGAATGGTGCAAATTCAAATGTTCAACATCGAAACATTAGTTGGTGTGGTCAAAAAGACCAAGGAAAGGTTGTCATAAAAATATGCAATAGTTCAAGTCAAAATGGCCAGCATGAAGGTGGAGAAAGGTGAATGGATGGAGATGGGTTGGTAGGGTGTGACTGAGCTAACTCCAAATGCACTAGGCAAAATGTACATTGCCTACATAGTTCTTTGGATAAAATATCCAAAAGAACTTCAGGCACAATGTAGTTCTCTAGTGGAGTTTAGATGGGTTACCCCAATGTGATATAATGCATGGTTAGCTTTGGGTTGATATTTTAGTAATGGTGACATGTTATTGTGCATATTGGTGAATAGTCACCATAATAATCCCACATGCATTAGGAAGAGAAAAAAATGATGGAGAAGGTAGGATAAATAAGTGGGTAACAAAAGGCAAAGCACCACAAATGTCATGTGATGGAGGTAAGCTAAAGAATAGGTCCATTCATGAGGAGGTTAAACCATATAAAATTATGTGAGGGTATAATCATAGTGATGACATCTATCACTATGAGCCAAGTTTTAGGAGATGGGCATCCATCAAGATATACATAGTCTTGTTGGTAAAAGGTCATCATCACTATGAGCCAAGTTTTAAGGATAGTATTAAAATTATGACCTATAAATAATTTCTTTGATGGATCAGTAGATCATATGAGGTATAAAATTAGTATCATGGTGAGTGATTAAGGATAGACTATGCCTTAATCCAGAGTTGCATAGCCACTATGGGTAAAATGTGTCCATGCCTACATCCTTTATCCCATTACCTTAGAGATAATGACTTTTACTTCTACTAAATGCACTACTAATAGGGAGCTAGGTGGTATATGATATTGGTTAGATATATAAATAAGATGGCCTTTCACTTGTGATGCATGATTCATTA
Organism: Torreya grandis; assembly: GCA_037957365.1. Lineage (NCBI taxonomy): Eukaryota > Viridiplantae > Streptophyta > Pinopsida > Cupressales > Taxaceae > Torreya > Torreya grandis. Next base: position 78,973 of record JARHVA010007721.1, on the reverse strand, counting down.
GGTAGCACCAAAGAAAATATTGTCATGTTTAAAAAGCATAAGTTTGGGACATATAATAGTGGGATTATAGAGGCAAGTATTTATAAGCTATCACTACTAGAAATAGTGGTATTTTCAAATGTGTGACCATTATAGTGACCCATGGTTAGATGTTAGTTTACATCAACCAAGGTAAATGTGACAATGATGCAAATAACCACTAGGCTTATAAGGACTTGAAGATGGAAAATCAATCAAATACATCAGATGTGGATCAGATGATAAGGGTAACAAAAAGACATCATGATGGTGCATAATGAATTTATCAAGATGACTAGTTGGATCAAGGGTTACATATCCACATAAAAATGTATGTAGACATGACCATTTCAAGTGGGAAGATTGTTAAAGGGAATCAATTACATCATAAGACCCTTCCCATTGATGTAATGGATAATCATGTTGGTGAGGAAGACTTGTCAAGTATTATATTTAAATAATAATGGTAAGGATGAATGTCTATCATGAAGTTATTTAGTTTTTCAGGTTGCATATAATGCAAAGAACTACACAAGGTTGAAGATGGAAAATAATGAGAATAATGGCAGAGACAATCATCAACCCTCATGACCTAAAATAATCAATATAGTGAATGTGCATATCTATCAAATATTGTAGCATGTAATGGTGAATGAAAGTACTATTAAACTAATAACAAGAGGAAAGGCACCCACAACCTGAGCTTGAGTCTAAATTCTTACCTCCTTAGTAGTGAAGAAGGTGAGAATTTTTGTACACAAGATGTAGGGTTAGGTAACATGACTGTCATCCTATCTATGGAGGGAACCCTCATTATCCAAGGGATGTGCATTGACGTAACAAGAAGAGGCACCTATGCAAGAAGAATACTCAAATTAGAGGGATGTAATGGCTAAAATTATTGAGTAGGGTGAAAGACCCAAAGTGGAATATTATTCTCATCCTATGGGGATGAATGCAGAAGAGGAGAAAAAAGTATGCTCTTTAGTGACTACTAATATAGGGAATGTTATATATGTTATTTCAAGTAGCAATAAAATATAAGGATGGTTGAACACAAATCTAGAGTCACTAGATAACTGACCTAATGCTTATGTAGTAAAATAATATATGCAAATGCCTTAGGTGAGGTGTGTATACTCTAATAAAGTTGTATGTGCCATGTAACTCCTCATACCCTAAATAATATATTGCATAGTTTATTGTAAACATGTACAAAATGTGTTGGATGTCACTGTTTGAATTTTATTATGCTTAGGGTTATGTGGATACTCATGAATGTTATGGTTACGATTGTTTTAATCTTGCTTAAGGAAAATCAGATAAGGTAAGGCAATGAACAACACTAAAGTGAAGAATATAATGAAGAGACAAATGTCATAATAAAAATATCAACCAAGCACATTAGGATAAGAATAGGGTATGATGTTTCTTCTTTAACAAGGATGAAAAATAGACCCAAAGTGGGATTGTCTTAATGAACATAATCCCTATGAATGCATCACATGAGCATGCTTTTAAGGATAAAAAAATTGTGTTGATCACACTCTATCAAGTACACTCAAAATGTCTAGAGGGTTCAAAGGGGGAAAAGATGATGGATAGGGTGAAGGGAGTAGTTGGAGAAGTACAAAAGTAAGACCCATTAATAATAGATAAAGACATTGAAGGAAGAAATGGATGTCGTAAATCAACAAACCTAACAAGATTTCATACATTAAAGTAAGAGAGTAGAGGAGATGAGGAAGAAAACATGTATAAGCACATACAAGAAATACAACTAATGATCACACTATAATGAGTGATAATATGGAGTGACAATGGGAGAAAATAAATGAGATCCAACAAGGGATGAGGTGAAGGTAGACTAGGATATGGATGAAGAGATAGGTAGAGAAGACAATGAGGTCACAAATAAAGATGAAGATGGAGAAGGATGGAAGGAACTAATCATGGATATGAAGGAGGAAAAAAGGAAGGTTAGGAAGAATAAGGAATATCATCAAGAGAGATGAGAAAAATGAAATGAAATGGAAAAAAGAGAAGAAAAATAAAAGGTAGAAGATGGGGGTTTGAGGAATGTACTAAAAATAATAGATTAGAGAATTGAAAAGGATGATGAGAGAAGGGTAAAAATAATGAAGGTTAAGGGGAGAATGGGAAATACAAAAGACCATGTTGGAATTGAAAATAGTTATAAAAGAGACCAAAGAGAAATTAATTTTGTGATCAGAATGAAAAATAAGGAAACACATAGAAGAAAAGGAAACATGAGGAAAAAGGAATGAAATGAGGACACAAAAAATATGATAGGATAGTGAAAAAGCAAGTGGTGACATGACCAAGTAATCATTGATGATGATAGGCAAGGAGAGGAATAATCAATCAAATTAGATGGATGTGTTGGAGATGAAATTGGGATGGAAAATTTGAAAGGGGTTAAGAAAAATGAGGGGAAGTAAAGGATGGGTGGATAATAAGCTGAAGAGATAAGGTATGTTACAATTATCTTGTTAGAAGAGATTGACAAGATGAATGGGTGATTAGAAGAGATTGACTAGATAAAAAAGTGGTGAGGTGGTGAAGAAATATGGGAAGACAATGAGATGAAAATAATGGATGAAGATCATGGATGACAAGAAGAAGAATGAAGCAGGGATATAAAACACAAACACTCACACAGATGTAAAAGATAAGTGAGTACCAAGATGGAAAGAGGAAAAATGGAATGCAAAGTGAAAAAGGAAAGAATAAATAAGAAGAAAATGGGAATTATAGAAGGCTTCTCAAAGGATGAAGACCCAATTATAATCTAGTTGTTATGGAAAAAAATGAAAAATGTGGGAAGAATGGAAAATTGATAGAGAATGGTGGCACATGTAAGAAAAAAAGGGATGCTAGAAGAAATAACAGAAATAGAATGCATGCCAAATTGAAAATATGGGAAAGAGGAAAACAAAAACTAAGAATTGGAATGAAGGTGGTTTAGAAGAAGTGAAAGAGTAGTAATAAGGTGGTAGCAAAGAAGAGGAGGTAAAAGTGTTCATTGGTGTCCAAGGGAACAAGATGATGTGGAATTGGTGAGGAAATGAGAGTGATGAAGAGGGTATGATAAATCACCAAGGGCAAGGGTGAATGATGAGGACAATGAAAGAAGACAAAGGAAATAGAGGCCAAGGTTGGTAAGAAGTGGAGCGAGAGACAAAAAATGGAAAAAATGGGTGGAGAAGTGAGCCATGAAGCATGCATAAGGAAAGGTAACTGGGAGGCTAATGAAGTAGGGTAGATGGTGGTTTTATGGGAGATAAGAGAGGTGGATGAAAAAGGATATCAACCCTTATGTTAAAAGAGATTAACATGATGGAAAAGTGATAAAATATATTGACAAGCTAGAGGTAGGGAGATGGTAAATATATCTTAGGGGAGAAGAGAAAATAAAATAAGGGATGTGGTCAAGCTGACCTTAGTAACTAAGCATTGCCTACATAGTCCAAAAAGACATCAAGCCAATGTAGTTATCCTAGAAATTGGGAAAAATAAAGAAGTATTAGATAGTTTTGAAATATAAGGATACTAGGAAAAATCCAAAACTTCTCTTATATAGGATGCCCTAAGCTAGAGGGCACTGTTAGCAATCAAAATTAATAAGAAGAGAAAGGGGATGGTAATTATTTTTTAGTGGCTGAGCTACGCTTAGAATTAAAGCAAGGCCTACATATTCTATGGAAATCAAGCCAATGTAATTTAATAAGGGTTTGAGAGTGGTGATCAAATGAGTTGCCTCAATTTGATAAACCATGTGGTATAGTTTTGTTTAAGGTTTACAAAGAAAGGGTGTGCACCAAAGATGGGTAGAGGTTGTGGAGAAAGGTATCTCCAAAAGTTTTGTTAATTTATAATAAATAAGTATTTGATGTTAATGCTAGTGTTATTCATGGTTAGGGTTATGATGATTTTATGGATGATAGTGGTGGCACATAAGTAGGTTAGATAACAATACTAGATGAAAAATTGTGAGACATGGGTCTAATAGAATACATGACTGAATGATGAGAGAACAAGAAATGAGGTATAATACCTATTTTTTGACAAGGACAAAATAAAACAAAACCTAAATTTGGATTGGTTTATGTAACATAAACCTTTTGAATGCTTTGCATTAGTATGCATTGGTTGATAAAATAAGTTTCTTGATCATAGTGTGTTAAGTAAGCTATAAATCCCATAATTTATAGATAGTATATAGAGAATATGGGCAATAGGTGTTGTGAAGGATAATGGGTGATGTGTATGGTAAAATTATATAGGTTAGTTTTCCCCTTCTATAGGTGACCTAAGAATGATAATAGACAAGTCCATGTCATATGTTAGATGTAGACTAATCAATACGAGAAGTCTACATGTGAAAGCTAATTGTGGCTTCTAACTTATTATGTTGATTGAGAGCTGATTGTGGATTTAGATTTTGTTGTGGTAGTGGGTCTTTTATTTTATTTCTATATACAGGAATTTAATTTATGTGGGAAGCTTCTAAGAAATTTCTCTTTTTTTGACAATGTTAACTTAGCCATCCTTTAAGGGAGTGGTCTAAGTTTATTATCTTTGTTTAATGCTCTTGATATCTATCCTTCAAGGGAGAAGTCTACCTTATATTTGAAATATTTTATTTTATTTTTGGACAGTTGTCCTTCAAGGTATCAGTCTAAAATTCTTAAGATATTGACCCAAATAATATTTGGGTATCCAAATTGTTTTTGGATGTGATGTTTTTAAACATATACAAGTCTAATTAGGTTTAGATTTTTTTGTTATGAGGGCAAAACTTTAAAACAATATTTTTAATGATATGTGAAGAGGTGTGGTTTTGAAAGATAATGACCATGGGATTCCATCTTTTTAGAGATGAAAAATATCCATGAGACCCATGTTATGGGTAAAGCCATGGTACCAATATTTAAGATTAGGCTATGATTGTGATAGCTAATCACATGGATCTATGTTGTAATAAATTATTCTCAAAAAGAGAGGAGGAATATGGGTGAAGGTTAAAATCTTGTAATTAGAGGATGATCTTAAGTTAGACAAAAGGAGTAAAATTGATCTTTTTTTAGTATAAAAATGGGTGCAGATGTAAAGCATTAAGAGGCTCAAGTTTTGGTTTACCTTTGAGAGAGGACAAATGATATGCTATTGATCCATACTTATGACTAATTATGTAGGGTCCAAGCCAAATGAAACAAAAATTCCCTTGTTTACTTTTTTTCACGTTAGTCACATGTTGGTTTTTCTTTAGGATGAGGTCTCTTATATTCAAGTCCCATTGCTTGAGGTGATTTTTAGAATTGAATTTGATATGTTCTTGATATATGTGGAGGTGAGTGAAGGATACTAAATATACTCATCAAGTAGATCAAGTTGAGATAAATGGTGTTGATGATAATCTTCTTTAGAAATAAGATCTTGTAAAGATATTTCAAGAGAGGGAATTTGGACTTCAAGAGGCAAGACTAATTATACTCTGAAGACAAAAGAGAAAGGGGTAGCACCTATAGAGGTTCAAATGCTAGTATGATAGGCACATAAAGTGAATTGGATGTGAAAGTGCCAATCTTAACCTAAAGCACTAATGACTTTGGTTAGCATTTTATTAAGTATTTTTTTAGATGCTTTTGCCTATCCAATTTCTTATGGATGGTAAGGTGAGGAAAAGTTTAAGTTGATGCCAAATGCATCACATAGACCTTTAACTTTCTTCTTTTTGAAATATTTTCCATTATTAGTGATGATCTTATGAGGAACACCAAAGTGGTAGATGATATGATGGTTGATAAAGTCGACAATGTTTTCCACTTTGGTTGAGATAAGAGGAATAACTTCCACCCACTTGGTGAAATATATGGTGGTTGTGATGATGGAGTTATGCCAGTGTGAATAATGGGGGTTGATTTCCCCAATGAGATTAAGCCCCCATTGTGATAAAGGCCAAAATTTCTTAGATGCATGGAAGCCATTAACTAGCATGTGATAAAAATAGCATGTTGGTGACATTTAACACACTTTTTAACATAATCAAAATAGTATTGTTTGAGGGTGGGCTAATATTAGCAAAGGCTAAGGATACATTTAGTGACTATTAGACCACTAAAGTGCCCCCCACATATCCCATAATGCATTTCCCTGATGGCATGGGAAGCTTTATGGATGTATAGGCAATGAATAAAGAGACCATTTAAACCATGTTTGTAAATAATCCCCCTATTATGGTGTAATGAGAGGTAATCTAAATAAAGGTTCTTCAGACATTCTTCAAGAGGTTGGGAGGAATGATGCCTAAGTTGAGGTAGTTAAAAGTTTGGTCATACCAAATGTGAGATGGGGATTCCTCCACACTAAAAATAGTATGAAGGTCAGATTGGTTATAAGAGGGTATGGTAAAATGATGAATGGTGACAAATATTTTGGAATTGGAAGGATGAGAAGGGATTTAGGAATCAAGACAAGACATTTTATTAGTGAATTTATTGGTAGATTGGGGTATAGATTGGACCAGGTAATGTTCAAATGATGTTAAGAGTTTGTCAACTAAAATTTCATAATTTTTTAAGACACCATTATTACATTGATAGGAGTCATTGACTTGGTTGACCAAGATCTAAGAATCACCAAAGAAATTCATTGTCTTAATTACCAAGGTTAGAGCAGTTTAGAGACCAATGACTAGGGCTTCATACTTAGCCATATTGTTGGTGCATTCAAAATTGAGTTTGAAGGATAGATGAAGGTGTTCATTGTCAAAGGGGATAAGGATGATACCAACTCCCCCACCATGTCGACACTTTGACCCATCATAGAGCATATTAATTTGGTATGTTATGCCCTCTTGGGAAAGAATAATGATGGATTCATCTAGAAATTCAAGAGGAGGAGGTTGGTGATCTATCAAAGGTGCTTCAGCTAATTGGTTAGCAATGACTTGCCCTTTAATTTAATTTTTTTCAAGGAACTCAAGATAAACTTTGCTAAAAACATAAGCCACGTAGATGTACATTGGTTTTGGTATGGCTTGGAATGCATGTACTTGATTGGGTCAGTGTTGGTTATGACATAGGTTTTATGGTTAAGAAGTTAGTGGCAAAGTTTGGTGGTAATGAAATTCAAGGCTAAGTAGATTTTCTTGATATGGGTATATCGAGTCTCATATTATACAAGCATGGGGATAATATAATATACATATTTCTCTTTGTGTTGTTCATATCGATGAGCTAACATTGCCCTTAGGGAATGGTCAGTGCCAAAGATATATAGGTAAAAGGGTTGGTCATCCTTAAGAGGGGTGAGGATATGCTTTTTGAAAAAAATTATTCCATTTGAAAGAGACATCCTTCTTCAGAAGGTGATGGAAAGGTTGACACTAATATGAAAGCTAGGAAATGAAATGGAAAATGGATTGAATATTTCCCTATAGGATACAAAGTTGTTTAAGGTTGGTAGAAGGAGGCATCTCTAAGATTGTTTTGATCTTGGTAGGTTCTACTTCAATTCCTCAAAGAGAGATGATAAAGATAAGAAAATTTATTGAAAGGACCCAAAAAACACATTTATTGGGGTTGAATCTGACATGGAAATGGATTAGGCATTTGAAGACACTATTGAGAAATTTTAGATAATCTTTGCAAGATTTGGATTTTCCCAAGAGATCATCAACATAGTACTCTAGGATGGTGTGGGTGAGGTCATGAGAGATATAGGTCATGGCTCATTCGGAGATTACACTAAAGTTATTTAGCCCAAAAGGCATGAATCTATAGAAGAAAGTTCCCCAAGGGGTGGTAAAGTTAGTTTTATGCTGATCTTTAAGAGAAATCAAGATCTGATTGTAACCTAAAAACCCATCTATGAGAGATAACATCTCGTGGCTAGCTGTAAAATCAACAAGCTGGTTAATACTAGGTAGAGGAAATTCATCCTTGGGATAAAAAACGTTAAGGTATTAAAATTTCACACAAATTCATAGACCTTTAGTGGCTTTGGTGATAGGTACGATATTTGAGACCCATTGGGGGTAGTCAATTTGTTGAATGAAGTTTACAAATAGGAGATATTGAAGCTCTTCTTTGATGACAAGGGCTATGTAAGGATACATAAACTAAAGTTTATATTTAGTATCCTTGACATCATGATGAATGACTATGTTATGGGTAGCAATGGTGGGGTCAATCTTTGGCATATCACTATAAAAGCAAGTGAATGCTATGCTCTGGTCTTAGAGGAAAGAGGAGAAGTCTTGAAGTTATTTGACATTCAATGATTAGCCCAATTTGATAATGTGTGGGTTATTTTGAGTGCCCATGATGATATCCATGGTAGATTTATTCAACATGGTTAAGGTTTTAGGAGGAAGGGATTTATGGATTAAAGAGTCTATGGTACCAAGGTAGGTCAGAATAGAATCATCATCTTGATGTTGGATGGTGTTGATGATAGGAGAATCATTTACTACCATTTTAGGATGAATGAGATGTATATTTATAGTTTGGCCATCCTTTTTATATGTTAGAGGGCCCAAATTAAAAGTATTGACTAAAAAATTTTTAGGAAGAATGATTTCAAAATCTTCAAACTTCAAAGGAGGATGGGTTGGAAAGTAGGGGATGTCTTCCTCAATGGTGTCAATAGGTTTGGGTGAATTGGTGGGTTCTTTAAGTGGTACAAACCCAAGGCCTAATGACTCATGAAGTTTTTGGGTTTTGATTAAATGTAACTCATAAGGTCCTTATTCATAATAGCTAAGACCAAATCCCTTCTAGGCACACATTTGAAGGTAAAATTTAGTGAATGTTGGTTTTTCAAGCTAGGAAAAGTCAAAGGTGAATGGTTGGATGGAAGAGGTAGTGGAAAGAGTAGGAAGTGGTTGATCAAGTCCCCCATAGATGAAGTTAATTTGATTGTTGAGGGGACTAGAAAAGATGATTGTTTCAATGTTAGGGTCATAGTAAGGACCATGTATTAGGTTCCCATATTATTAAGGAGTAGGGAAAGCATCCAATACTAAAAGGTGATACTCCCCTAATGGTAATCATTAGAACATAGATTCTAAGGGCTCTTTTATGGGGATGTATAAAGAAGTGATGGATGAGTTAGTTGACATTTCATTGATGGTTTGTGTTTATGGTCTAACTATTCAAGGTGAATTAGATGGGTGTATGAGGAAATCATTAGGGTGATAGGCCATGTTTCATGTTGAGAAAGGATTTGGGTTTGCTTGGATATTGACGACCTAACCCTCATGCTCAAACTTAATGAATTGATAGACGTTACAGGGAACACATTCCATGGAGTGAATCCAAGGTCATCCAAATGATATGTTTTATTGTAATTCTCCTTCCACAACATATAAGATTTCAATGAGTGTACTAGGTCTTACACAAATATTAAAGATGATGGTTCCAGAGGTAGTGGCCATAGTGTCATTACAGTATCAGAGGACCACTATGGGTTCTGACATGATATTGTATAGTAAGTTGAGTTGGTTATAAGCATAAGAGGATATGATTTTAATGATATCTCCCCCATCAATCATCACCATTTTGACATGGGTTTGGTTGATGTAAGTAGTAATAAAGAGTGGGGGATATGGGTCCTTAGGGTGGATGGAAGGTATTTCTAAATTCTTAAAAGTGACAAGGTCAAAATTTTGAAGGGCACCAACAAAGGTAGCTAGAGGTTGAGGGTCATTGGGTTAGACATAAATGGATTGCAAGGCCTATATGATTACTTGGAAGTGATGGGGAGAAGTATAAGTAAACTCATACAAGATCATTTTTTCTAAGGTCTAGTGAAGCTGCTAAAGGATAGCTTTCTAGATAGATATTGTATATAGGTTAGATTGTGAAGGGTTAGATTGGGGGGCACCTAAGATAAACACCTTGGGTTTTCTTGAACATGGAGATGGTTGGGTGTGATTTCCCTGGGAGATTGAAGATGGGTAAGTCTAGGGAATGGACACCATAGCCTTCTCTTTATCCTTCTATTGTGATCTAGTGACCATGTTGATAGTATGGATAAAAGGAGAGAGTGAGGTAGTAGAGTGGCTAGACTCATCTTCATTCTTAGGTGAGAGTGGAGGAGTGGGTAATTATTGGGTAGGTATAGTTTTTATTTGGGTTGGTATGGGTGACATAGGATGTTCATATGTTAATATACCATACTCATCATAAAGATGGTGGATGAGAATTTAGAGAGCTTTGAAATTATCCATATCATGGTTGGATGTCCTATGGTAGAAATAAATCAAATTATTATTGAGCCATGATGGCTTGGGACATTAATGGTCAAATGGTTTTCTGGGTGGTAAGCTTAAGGAAGAGGTTTTCAATAACCATTAGAGAATGGTTAGGTATGACATACTTAAAGGTGGTAAAGGTCTAGCAATTTTTGTTTTGGGTGTTGAGGTAGAAGGTTGTTTGGAAGTATGTTTGGTGATATGTGTGTTAGGTAAGGTGGTATGCTTGGTTGATGATTTTGATCTAGGTAAGATAGTTTAAGATTTAGAAGTAGAGTATGACAAGGTGGGTAACTTAGCTATTGTTGGTGTGATAAAAAGAGGTGCACTATAAATCAAGAGTGAAGGTGTAACCACCAGAGGGGGTGGGGTTTTGGTAAAAATAATGGGCTTCATGCTCAAGGTAGATAAATGAGGACCCAAAATGTAAGGCAAGGTTGAGGGATGTAAAATTTGAAGATTTTGAACTTTGTGTGGTTTTACCTCTTTGGTTGCTTTGGTTATTGATTTTGAAGGGGGTTTGGTTACTAGGATTTTAGTTGGCTTAGGTGGTTGAGGGATGGTTAATTTGGTGGAGGTTTTGGTTAATTGGGTGGAGGATTTGATTGGTTCACTATTAGAAGTTCTATGTTGGTCTACCAAAGAAGGGTTTAGAGGTTCTATTTTGGTAACATAAGGGAGACTTGATTTTTTCCAAAAGGTGGCTCAATCCCTATCAAATTTGGCTATAAATACCATTTTTTACACTAGATTTAAGAAAGGTTTGATTCCTCAAATGGTGGATCTAAAATATAATTCACTAGGTAGAGACATAGGGATGGTAACCTTGTCCTCTTCCTTAATCAAAGGATACAAGGTTGGGATAGATGGATCTTTTATGAGAGGAGTATATGTAATGTCCCTTACTTAGGGGCTCCTTTTTCTCAAGCAAAGCTCTAATACCACTGTAATATCCCCTTCAAATAGGGAATATATATAGACAAAAGCTCTGAATTGCTTTTCTGATTACTCTAAAATTTTGTATGAAATAAGAACAAATTGTGATTTTTACAAAATATCTTCAAATAAATTAATCAACCACAATATAATATCTCAATAGCAAATCAAAGATCTTATCACTTGTTCAGATGATTACAATTACAGTCCTCTCTTATGCATATAAAAGAATACAAATATTGCCTCAAAACCTGATCCTTTTGCAAATCTAGAATGGCTCTCGAGTTTTTGTATTGACACACAGTCACCAACATCGGTTATTCTACTGCTGTCAGAAGGAGAACACTGTGAAAGCTACCATCATCGATAATACTACCACTGTCAGTAGGAAAAGTTGCCGTCATCAGTAATACTACTGATGTTGGTAGGAAAATCTGCCATCATCGATAATTCTACCGATGTCGGTAGTATAACACTGTGAACTATGCTGACGTCAGTTTTTGCACTTCCCACGGCGCTATCTAGCCTGATGTAAAACTATACAAAATTGTATAGATATGTACAAATTCTGTATAACTACTAATGGAAAATAGTGGGGCCTATATGTTGTACTCTAGATCTAAGAAATCTAGCCTAATACGGAAGATCTTTGCTCGGAATAATTACTCAAACAAAACCTAATGAAATAAATCCCTGAAAAGCTCTGTGACAACTTCTGTATGAAGTTACCTCTCAAATCTGTAAACCTCTGTGATAACTTCTATATGAAGCTATCTCTTAATTTGGCAATAGATCAGCTGATATTTCACAGCCTCTGAATCACACACACTAAAGAGTGGACATTCTCCAATGCAGATGGAATCCTGGAACCCTTGGCTCAGTCTTCACAGAAGAATTCTTCAATATCAAAAATCAATAATCAATGCATAAAACATAATGGCCTCCATGAGAAACCCTTATACCCTCAAAAATATGTGCTTGTCCTAATTAGGGTTTTCTTAAATGAGAATTAGGGTTTCATAATTAAAAATAGGCTAAATAATTAATATTTAATTAAATCAATCAAATACTAATATCTCCCTCAATACATGTCAGATCCTCGAACCATTTGAAGTTGGTGAACCAGGGAGTGATTCCACACATGACCATACCAAAATAAAGGTGCTCTGATGCATGTTAAATATCTCTAAATAATAGGAGCTCAGGCTCAATGTGTCTGAAATAACTTGAATGAAAACCAAATGTAGAAATTCTATGAATCAAAGTCAAGCCAAGCTCCATTATGACCCTCTATCCATCCTATTAGCCTACGAAGGTCACATAATAGGCTAATCATCAAGTCTGTCAATGTCCATGAAAAAGGGGACATGACAATCCGCCCCTCCAGAAATTGCTTGTCTGCAAGCAATCTCGAAACAATGAACCATTCAATCCACCTGGATCCCATATGTAGTTATGCTCTGCACTGCTGTAAATCAATGCAAGTACCTACAATATCATCAGAAGTGGAACAAAGAGGGACCCATAATCAAAATGGTGAATGCAACTCAACCAAACTCTAAAATCACAAATATCATATACACCTTCCACCATGTTATGTGGAAGGCACGCTCCAACTCTGCAACAACTCCCAAATGGAACTATCCCAAGTATGGATAATCCACACACTGTACCCCTACTATGGTCAACATATCTGATTAACTCTTACTCTAAGTCATGCATCGACAAACTGTCAATCCCATCTATAAAAGATGGTGCCAATCCATCCCATAACTGATCCCTCTATAAAGGCAGCATAACCAACTGTACCATATTGTCATCTGTATGAGAAGAATCAATTTGGAGACTCGACTCCACTGGTATGCCAAATTCATTAGGACCAAGAACTCCCAAATCTTGAACATGTGTGTCAGTACCAACAACATGTTCCTTAGCTACAACTATAGGAAAATACTCATAATCAACACTCAATGTACTAACCTCTGAGTATACCTCCACACTCTGAATGCCAACATCAGACTCATCCTCATCTAACTCTAAAGAAGCAGCTACTAAAACTATCTCATCATTACAATCTCTAGCTCCCTCGTCCTCTGCAACTAACAGAGAGTCCAAATCCTCATGACTAAGCTTGACCATATGTCTGTCAGAATACTGGGAAGCCACCTTCATTGCATCTATCTTGGGCTCTAAAGCCTCTGCCTCTAACTCCTTAGAATTATCATGTTGTTTGAAATCTTCTGATTTTGAATCCTCATAATACTCCCATATTACATGATATGCCTTGCCCTTAGGCCTCAAATAACAATTGTGATTGGCATCATATGGATCTTTGCAGTATAAGCAAAGCTTTCTCCTATTAATAGTAACATACCTGTTATTTCCTATCGCATAAGAATCATAGCACATGCTGCTATCTTGTCCAACTGATCTGTAGTGCTCACTCCTTAGCTCAACAAAGTGATCAAAAGACAACATCTCTCGACCTCGAGGTGGTAATAAGTCCCACTCCTCATTTGTTGTCATATACCGTGTGGGTTTATCTTTAAATGAAGGGTATGAAAGAGCTTCATTCAACCTCTTCAAACTTAGTTTCAACTTATTCATATCATAGTCCCACCGACTCTGAGTACTTGAAGACATCATGGATACTTTGCTGATTCAACCTACCCAAACTACCCAATAGGATGGCAAGACATTAGCTCTGATGTGCCCAACAGGATGGCAGGAATTTGGCTCTAATACCACTATAATGTCCCTTACTTAGGGGCTCCTTTTTCTCAAGCAAAGCTCTGATACCACTATAATATCCCCTTCAAATAGGGAATATATATAGATAAAATCTCTGAATTGTTTTTCTGATTACTCTAAAATTTTGTATGAAATAAGAACAAATTGTAATTTTTGAAAAATATCTTCAAATAAATTAATCAACCACAATATAATATCTCAATAGCAAATCAAAGATCTTATCACTTGTTCAGATGATTACAATTACAGTCCTCTCTTATGCATATAAAAGAATACAAATATCACCTCAAAACTTGATCCTTTTGCAAATCTGGAATGGATCTCGAGTTGTTGTATTGACACACAGTCACTGACATCGGTTATTCTACCACTGTCGGAAGGAGAACACTGTGAAAGCTGTCATCATCGGTAATACTTCCATTGTCAGTAGGAAAAGTTTCCATCATCGGTAATACTACCGATGTTGGTAGGAAAATCTGCTGTCATCGATAATTCTGCCGATGTCGGTAGTATAACACTGTGAACTATGTTGACGTCGGTTTTTGCACTTCCCACAGTGCTGTCCAGCCTGATGGAAAACTATATGGAATTGTATAGATCTATACAAATTCCATATAACTACTAATGGAAAATAGTGGGGCCTGTATGCTGTACTCCAGATCTAAGAAATCTAGCCTAATATGGAAGATCTTTGCTTTGAATAATTACTCAAACAAGACCTAATGAAATAAATACCTGAAAAGCTCTGTGACAAATTCTATATGAAGTTACCTCTCAAATTTGTAAACCTCTGTGACAACTTCTGTATGAAGCTATCTCTCAATTTGGCAATAGATCAGCTAATATTTCATAGCCTCTTAATCACACACACTGAAGAGTGGACGTTCTCTAATGCAGATGGAATCATGGAACCCTTGGCTCAGTCTTCACAGAAGAATTCTTCAATATCAAAAATCAATAATCAATGCATAAAACATAATGGCCTCCATGAGAAACCCTTATACCCTCAAAAATATGTGCTTGTCCTAATTAGGGTTTTCTTAAATTAGAATTAGAGTTTCATAATTAAAAATAGGCTAAATAATTAATATTTGATTAAATCAATCAAATATTAATATCTCCCTCAATACATGTCAGATCCTCAAACCGTTTAAAGCTGGTGAACCAGGGAGTGATTCTACACATGACCATACCAAAATAAAGGTGCTTCGATGCATGTTAAATATCTCTAAATAATAGGAGCTCAGGCTCAATGTGTCTAAAATAACCTGAATGAAAACCAAATGTAGAAATTCTATGAATCAAAGTCAAGCCAAGCTCCATTATGACCCTCCATCCATCTTATTAGCCTACAAAGGTCACATAATAGGCTAATCATCAAGTCTGACAATGTCCATGAAAAAGGGGACATGACAATCTGCCCCTCCAGAAATTGCTTGTCCCCAAGCAATCTCAGAACAATGAGCCACTCGATCCACCAGGATCCCATATGTAGTTATGCTCTGCACTGCTGTAAATCAATGCAAGTACCTACAATATCATCAGAAGTGGAACAAAGAGGGACCCATAATCAAACTGGTGAATGCAACTCAACCAAACTCTAAAATCACAAATATCATATACACCTTCCACCATGCTATGCGGAAGGCACGCTCCAACTCTGCAACAACTCCCAAATGGAACTATGCCAAGTATGGAGAATCCACACACTATACCCCTACTGTGGTCAGCATATCTGATTAACTCCTGCTCTAAGTCATGCATCGACAAACTATCAATCCCATCTATAAAATATGGTGCCAATCCATCCCATAACTAATCCCTCTTTAAAGGTGGCACAACCAACTGTACCACACTGTCATC
Source organism: Torreya grandis (assembly GCA_037957365.1). Classification (NCBI taxonomy): domain Eukaryota; kingdom Viridiplantae; phylum Streptophyta; class Pinopsida; order Cupressales; family Taxaceae; genus Torreya; species Torreya grandis. The sequence goes on along the minus strand of JARHVA010007721.1, from coordinate 63,123 downwards.
TGTATGAGAAGAATCAGTCTAGAGACTCGACTCCACTGGTATGCCAAATTCATTAGGACCAAGAACTCCCAAATCCTGAACATGTGTTTCAGTACCAACAACATGTTCCTCAGCTATAACTGTAGGAATATACTCACAATCAACACTCAATGTACTAACCTCTGAGTATACCTCCACACTCTGAATGCCAACATTAGACTCATCCTCATCTAACTCTGAAGAAGCGACTACTGAAACTATCTCATCATTACAATCTCTAGCTCCCTCATCCTCTACAACTAACGGAGAGTCCAAATCCTCATGACTAAGCTCGACCATATGTCTGTCAAAATCTTGGGAAGCCACCTTCATTACATCTATCTTGGGCTTTGAAGCCTCTGCCTCTGACTCCTTAGAATTATCATGTTGTTCAAAATCTTTTGATTTTGAATCCTCATAATACTCCCATATTACATGATATGCCTTGCCCTTAGGCCTCAAATAACAATTGTGATTGGCATCATATGGATCTTTGCAGTATAAGCAAAGCTTTCTCCTATTAACAGTAGCATACCTGTTATTTCCTATTGCATAAGAATCATAGGACATGCTGCTATCTTGTCTAACTGATCTGTAGTGCTCACTCCTCAGCTCAACAAAGTGATCAAAAGACAACATCTCCTGACCTCGAGGTGGTAATAAGTCCTATTCCTCATTTGCTGTCATATACCATGTGGGTTTATCTTTAAATGAAGGGTATGAAAGAGCTTCATTCAACCTATTCAAACTTAGTTTCAACTTCTTCATATCATAGTCCCACCAACTCTGAGTACTTGAAGACATCATGGATACTTCGCTGATTCAACCTACCCAAACTACCCAACAGGATGGCAAGACATTAGCTCTGATGTGCCTAACAGGATGGTAGGAATTTGGCTTTGATACCACTCTAATGTCCCTTACTTAGGGGCTCCTTTTTCTCAAGCAAAGCTCTGATACCACTGTAATATCCCCTTCAAATAGGGAATATATATAGACAAAAGCTCTGAATTGCTTTTTTGATTACTCTAAAATTTTGTATGAAATAAGAACAAATTGCAATTTTTGCAAAATATCTTCAAATAAATTAATCAAACACAATATAATATCTCAATAGCAAATCAAATATCTTATCACTTGTTCAGATGATTACAATTACAATCCTCTCTTATGCATATAAAAGAATACAAATATCGCCTCAAAACCTGATCCTTTTACAAATCTGGAATGGCTCTCGAGTTGTTGTATTGACACACAGTCACCGACATCGGTTATTCTACTGCTGTTAGAAGGAGAACACTGTGAAAGCTACCATCGTCGATAATACTGCCACTATCAGTAGGAAAAGTTGCCGTCATTGGTAATACTGCCGATGTCGGTAGGAAAATTTGCCATCATCGGTAATTCTACCAATGTCGGTAGTATAGCACTGTGAACTATGCCGACGTCAGTTTTTGCACTTCCCACGATGCTATCCAGCCTGATGCAAAACTATACGGCATTGTATAGATCTATACAAATTCTATATAACTACTAATGGAAAATAGTGGGGCCTATATGCTGTACTCCAGATCTAAGAAATCTAGCCTAATATGGAAGATCTTTGCTCTGAACAATTACTCAAACAAAACCTAATGAAATAAATACCTGAAAAGCTCTATGACAACTTATGTATGAAGTTATCTCTCAATTTGGTAATAGATCAGCTGATATTTCATAGCATCTAAATCACACACACTGAAGAGTGGACGTTCTCCAATGCAGATGGAATCCTGGAACCCTTGGCTCAGTCTTCACAGAAGAATTCTTCAATATCAAAAATCAATAATCAATGCATAAAACATAATGGCCTCCATGAGAAACCCTTATACCCTCAAAAATATGTGCTTGTCCTAATTAGGGTTTTCTTAAATTAGAATTAGGGTTTCATAATTAAAAATAGGCTAAATAATTAATATTTGATTAAATCAATCAAATATTAATATCTCCCTCAATACATGTCAGATCCTCGAACCATTTGAAGCTAGTGAACCAGGGAGTGATTCCGCACATGACCATACCAAAATAAAGGTGCTCTAATGTATGTTAAATATCTCTAAATAATAGGATCTCAGGCTCAATGTGTCTGAAATAACTTGAATGAAAACCAAATGTAGAAATTTTGTGAATCAAAGTCAAGCCAAGCTCCATTATGACCCTCTATCCATCCTATTAGCCTACGAAGGTCACATAATAGGCTAATCATCAAGTCTGTCAATGTCCACAAAAAAGGGGACATGACATAGCGATGGTAACCTTGTCCTCTTCCTTAATCAAAGGATACAAGGTTGGGATAGATGGCTCTTTTATGAGAGGAGTATACTGGGGCATTTCCTTCTCAAGAATGATTTCTACGGGAGGGGAGAGTTGCATGGTAATTGGTGAGGAAGGTAATATGGGTGTGTGGTCTTGTGTGTCTATCAAAGGGAAGTTGGTAATTCTACTACCTTAATTAATGAGTAATAAGGGAGAGGTACCTCTATAATTTGGGTTTCCAAAAGGGTAGAAGGTAGCTCTTCTACTTCAATAAGTAGAGAGGGATAGGTATATTTGTGAGTAGGTTATTTATTAGTGAGTGTGTCAAGAACCATGTTAATGATATGAGTATTAGGAGAGCACTTGACATTGTTGCTCTCATTTTTAGTAGGATCCTAGTTTAGATAATGTTGCCTAAATATGTCAAGGGCTTGGTTGGGTAGTGCATTATGGTTATCCCATGTAATCTCCCCCTTATTAATGAGATATTGGAAAAGGTATTTGAATGAATTAAACCTATTAATATCATGTCATATGACTTGGTAAAAGGCACGTTGGTCATTCTCATTATATCAGCCTAGCATAGGGTGAGAAGCATCAAACTATTAGGGTGGTTTAATTGGTGGAAGTTGGATGATATTAGCTTTTAATAAATTTTCCAAAATAGAAGCATAGGGTTCCCTAAGTAGCATCAATTACTTTTGGTTACTCTGAGTTTGGTTCTTTGGGTTTTGGTTTGATGAATTATAGGATTTTTAGGTTTGGTTCCTTAGGTTTTGTTGGTTGGTAGATGGTGGAGGTGTAGCTTTGAGGACAATAGAATTTGTGGTTCATTTATTCTTGGTGTTGGTATTGGGCTAGCTATTTGACTTGGAGGAAGAAGCTTCTTTAGTTTTATAGGTTGAGGTCTTATTTTTAAGTTTAAGCTTTCCTTCATCAATGGCTTATTTTTATAGTTTACAAGCCATGGTAAAATCATCAAAGATCTATAAGCTTTAGACATGTAATGTGGATGAGCTATGTTTGGCACATGCCTGAGAAAAGACCTCTATAAGTTCAAGTTGAGGTAAGGAAAATGAAATTTGGTTAATTAGGCTCTTGTAATGAGAAAAAAAATTAGAAATAGATTCATCCTCAAATTTTTAGATGGAGTATACATTGGTAATAGAAAATTTATTAGATATATTGATCGAAAAGTGATCCAAGAAGTTTTTGGATAGCTGGGTGAAGGAGAAGATAGAATGCTTGGGTAAATTACTATACTAACCTAAGGCCAAGCTAGCTAGAGACATCAAGAAAGTGTAGAGAATAAGGGAATCATCATCGTTAATGAGATACCAAGAATTCTTAACTTACCTAAGGTTTTATTTGGGATCTTGCTTGCATGGAAATTTATATAACTTGTGAAGTTCCCATTAGGGAGGATATGGCTTAATGGGTATGGATGGATGGTCTCATTGAAAATTTGGTCATAGGATAAGATATTATGAACACTTGATATGGATGAATCTAAGGTGTTCATCTTGTCCATGAACATATTCATGAAGTATGATTGGGTTTGAGCACCTAAAAAGTTGTAAGATGTATATTGTGGTGGTGGTGGTTGAGAAACATGTTGATAGTGGGTAGAAGGTTGAATGGTTGCCACATATTGGCATGTGGATGCCAATGGTTATGTATAAGATACATATTAGTGTGTGGATGTCAATGGTTTGGTATAGGTAGGTGTATGGGTAGAAAACATGTGACCTTGTGGGTTATAGGGATAACTAAAGGTTTCTTGTTGGCTGGGAGTGGTAGTTGGGTTGGTGGTTGATGGAAGGGTGGTGACCCTTGTACTAATCGGTGGTAACATAGAGGGTATATAAGCCAAAAAGATTTAAATCAAAGTAATTTTTGATATATTGGAGGTTACTATAGGAATATGGTTAGCACTAGATATATGCACTCCTATTATACAGGAGTGATTGGTAAGAGGTATAAGAGTGGTGGTAGTTTGGGTTGGTTTTGAATGGTAGTTTCAAAGGGGTTACTAGTTGATAATAAGGCTTGGGTAACTAAATTTTGAGTAGTAATCATGGTAGTGGAAGTACTCCCCATGAGGTGAAGATGCATTCCATAAGGTGGATCTATAGGTGGGGTCAAAATTGGGATTTGGTAAGACGTAGTTCTAAGGTAATGTTATAAGGCTGTGTGATTGTTGTTTAGGAAAGTGGAAAATTTTGAATTTCTTAGGAATACTTAAGTAGGAATTCCTAGAGAGTGAGGGGAGTGTACAGGTTTCAAAATGTGTTACATAGATGAAGAGGTGGAAGAGGTTCGTTAATTTGATGGTGAGTTTTGTTCTTCAAGGTCCCTTCACTATTTACGAGTAAGAACCATACAATAAAATAGGAAAGGAATGATATGTTCTCACACCTAAAAATAAAGAGTAATTAAATAATATTTAAGGAAAAAAATGCATTCACTAAGAGTGTGTTAAGTCATAGTATTATTTTTTATCTCTCTTTCGGCTTATGCCTAAGAAAATGTGAAGAGAAAATTGGCTTGAATAGGTCCTAGAAATTTAATATATGTTTGATTTCAGGTTGTGTTTAGGTTATTATAAAGAAGTTTGTATTAGATTAAGTATGTGGCTTGGTACTTGGGCTTTCTCCCCTCATATCATAATCCTATGGATAGTGCAGGTGCTTAGCTAATATATTGATTACAAAAGCTTATACTCAGCAAGACAACTAAGTTGGTTATCTTCTTAGTGATTAAATCCAAGTAAGATAATCGAGAAAGGGTAAGGTGATCTTCTAGGTGATGAAATCCTAGTTAGGCCTTGTCTCAATCATGTTTGATGTGTTGATTGTGCAAGTGGTTTGGTTTGTGTAACATTTGTTAATCTAAGATTAATTTGTTTTGCTTTAATTAATCTAGGTGAACTAAGTCAAGCAAGTAAACAATGTACATAGTTAATTTTAACCCAAAAATAAATTAATGATTTATTTTCAATGAAAAAAAAAATCATCTAAATTCAACATGAAAATTAAAACCTAATCCTAGGATGAGTGATCTTTTTTATTTTAAAAATGCAATAAAAAAAATAATGACATTTTTTTTGTTGATTTTTAGAAAAAAAAGAGACTAATTTTTTTTTTTTTGAAAGCAAGAAAAGAATGTTTAAATTTCATAAATGAAATTTGAAAATAAATGAAATATTACTAATGAAAATAAATTTCCTAAAACATCTTTGAACCCAATAAATCTCAAGGGTTCCACTGAGCATGCCAAAATGTTTCTTTCTATTTATTTATTTTTACTTTTTTTTAGTGTTGAAAAGAAATTAGTAAAGGGGTGTGTAGAGAAATAACTTTTAAATTGTGCTCATTTAAATATACACTTTTTTATATAAATTATTCGTATAGGGAATAATACCTTAAAATAATAAAACACTTAAACATATTTTTTTGTTAGATAAGTATATGGGTGAATTTCCTAGTGTGAGCTAGATCCTAGAAGTGAAAGCTTTCTACAAGGTTGTCAATCCACCTACTTTAAAAATTTAAGTTAGAAAATAAAAATAAGGATAATTTAATATATAAAAGAAAAAATAAATTAAATACAACAAATAACATAAAATTAATTAATAAAATGAAATTCTTTGCTAAGATAACTAAAATAAAGAAACTAGTTTGATTAACACTAATGCTGAAAATTGGCCAAGTTGAGGGTTATGGTTTTGGCTTGGTAACTTGAAAAGAGTAAAAAGGATAGTTTGGTTGGGTTTGGTAAAAGGGTAAAGTTTAAAATTATGGAAATAATTAAAAGGTAATATGGTGATAATTCAAAGATATAAGTGGTTAACAAGGTAAAGGGGATAAATAGTTAAGAGGATAACAAGGCAAAGGGGAAAAAAGGGATTGAGATGGCAAAGATGGTGAAGTAAATAAATAGATTAAGATGGATAGAGGAGGTAAGGACAAAATTAATGAAATTAAATACTAATAAAATAATTTAATTACAAAAATAAAACAAATATTACCTTGAAAACTTGTTGAATATAATTGATGTTCTTCATGTTGCTTTGTGATGATGGAATTCTGGAGTAGTTTTGATAGAGCTTCAAGGATTTGAACTCTTTCTATAAAATGTGTGGATGACATCTTTAAAAATTTCACATAAACATGAAATAATTAATACCTATACCAAATTATAACCAACATAACCCATAGGTGAAGGGAGAGGGTCACATTTAGAGCATTTTATGTTGGGAAACATGGCAAAGGAGAGGAATAGTGAAATATGGTGCCATTTTCCAAGTGGGATCATAAGTGGTCATGAAAGATAAGAGGGTGATATTATAATTTAAATAATATGTATCCCAACTAGTTGGTTTGTCTCCCACTTTTCTAAGGAGTCCAAAATGGAGTGGGGATCATGCACATGGACCCAAATGAGTCGAAAAGACTTTTCATTAGCTTTTTCTATTTTATGTTGAGTACTTAAGGAGGTGTCCAAAAAATTGTGGTTAAATTTTCCTAGTAGGATAATAATTGGTCATTAAAGACAATGGTTTGATATTAACACTTATCGAATAGGTATCCTACTTGGTTGGTTTGTCTCCCACCTTGTTAAAGAGTCCAAAATGGAGTAGGGATCACGCACATGGACCCAAATGAGTCAAATTTTTTTTTCATAAACTTTTTATATTTTATTTTAAGTACTTAACGAGGTTACACACATAATTTTTTACCAATTTCATGAATGAAGATAAAGTATGATGTTGAATGATGGTCCCCTCATGGATAAATTCACCATATTTCAAAATGGGGAGCTTTGTGATACTTAATGATGTCATTAGGCACCTTGGATGAGGGTCCCAAGTGGGGTATGATGTCCCACTTAAATCCACCTCACTTTTAAGACATTCTAATTTTCATATCACTTACCATATCATTGTTAAGTCACCCACCATGTCACATGCAATGTCATCAAACTATGTCACCATGAATAGTGATGGTGGGTCCCATTGTGAATAGTGATTTTGAATAGTGACTTGGAATAGGTTAATATGGGTTAGGCTAAGGGTAAATAAGGGTTAAGTGGGCCCTAGGGTGGGCCCAAGGAATTTAGACATCTAGAACTATAAGTCTACAATTTTTTAGTGTCTACAATAAGGATCCCTATAATGACGGTCAGCCCTTTGATCAATAAGTTTGTTGAGATCATTTGGGACATTTGGATATATCTAAATTGTACTATAATCTGGATAGAAGGAAATATGAGCTAACCCCTTAGGTTACCAGTCCATGTACACAAAATGTTTTTAGAGCAAGAGGTATCATACCAATTATTCCATGGCATAGACAACATGTTTTAAAACAAAAGGAAAGGACTAATCCATTTATTTCCTTTAACTATTAGTATTATTGTGTTATATAATTGGGACCATGTAGAGGATATCTCCAAGCACATGTCATTCTTCAATCTGTATATTGATGAAATGAGACAATGGGACCCTTATAAAAGGGTTGCAAAATAATTGAAGGCTAAATCGATCATCATGACTTATGAACATCACCCTAGTGTTTATGATTTGATGTACATCTAAGCTTCCTCATTCACATAATTCTTGGAAAGATTAAAGAAGCATAGCATCAAGATCAAATATAGACTACTAATAGAAAAAAATATAAGTGAGGATATATGGAAGATGGGGCCTAAGTAGTACCATTTGTTACCAGAACCATCTTCTAGACCTCCTCCTATGTAGCCATAGACATAGACACAAAAAACTGAAGCATAAGTTTCACAAGGGCCAGATGAAAATATATCTAAGGAGAGGAGACCTGATGAAGTAGCATCATCTTAAAAAAATTCTGAAGAACTAGAGTCACAAGTTGAATAAATTGACATAATTACATTTGACCCTTAAGAGATAGTAAAAGATGCCCTGAAGGCACTGACTAGTGCCTATTAATCATATGAAGAAGACATTCAAATGGATAAATTAGAGGAATAAAATGGAAAATAAGTAACTCTAGACTTAGTTCCTATTATAACCCAACCTAAAAATAAAGATGATCTAGCTCTAGTTCAAGTAGGATACAAGAATCCAGAGTTGACTTTCACTCAACCTTGGATTGAAATCAATTTTTTTAGTGATGATAATCTAATTTATGGCCCCTCCATTCCATATTATTTCATATATGGTAATTTTCAAAAGGTTATAACCATGTACCACCATTGGAATATTACAAAGTCTATTAACATCCATGTATATGATTAACTCAAGCCTTGGATTATGGCATTGCAACAATATGAATAATAAAGATGTATGAATACCCTTGAGGAGCCAATTGGAACATAGATGAATGCTCTTAAAACTTTAAGTGGAGCACAAGTTGAGATCCCTACTCCTCAAATGACATAATCATCAGTGGGAGTTTGGTGTAACCCAAAGATGGCCAACATGAAGAGATTAATTGAGAAGAAATCCATGGTTGAAGGTGAATAGTTCACCTCTTAGAAGATTGAACCTTTTGTTTATCTAAATCCAGTGGTATGGAAAGAGCCAAGATAAGACAAGATGTTTGAGGAGAAGATCCTTGAATTGGCCCAGGCTCAAAATGATTAGTTGTAAATAAATATCAAGGGAATATTGCAAGAAAATAAAATTTAAAAGAGTTTTTTGTCTTATAAATCCATGAGGATATATTCAAAAAGTTTGAGGTCACCATGGCTGACCTATTCATCTCTTTAAAGGTAGTTAGGACTAGACAAAGAGAAATAAAGAAGCAAATCTCTAAAGCAGCATGCCAAGTTAGCCAATGTAAAGCTAAAATTATTTAGGTGAAAGACTTGATTAAGGACTTATCCAATAATCTAGTATGAAATTTTATAACTATCATCAAGGCAAATTTGAATATGGCTATGGCCATATTCATTGACAAGATTGAGGCCATGGATAGCTGGTCCAAAAAATGGAATACCTTGCCAAAAACTTCAAGAAACTAGAAGATGGAACATCTCATATCTTAAATAAATTGATGGAGAGTTCAAACATAAGACCTTCAGTTCATGTAAGAAGTAAGAAACTAGGGGAAAAAGCAAACAATAGATGGTAAAAAGAAAGTCATGGGCTTACTCCTATCATCCATGGAAAAAATGAGATATTCCAAGGGAATTAAATGAGACGTAAAGAAGATTGAAAATAACCTTAAAGACCTAGAGGGTCATGGAAAGGACATTTCCCTAAATCTAGTGGTGGATCCTCAGTTTATCAGTGAGCAACATTGTAGATTAAAGATATTTCATTACAAAGAAGGGGAAACATCAACACAGGGTCTAAAAAGTTAGGAATATTCTTTTATAAAACTATTTAATATTTTGAAAATAGAATATTCTTTTGTAAAGTCATGTGCAATTTGTAAAAGTACATTGCCTATATGTTAGTTCAATTGGAAAAGTCTAGTGCATTCTAGAAAATTTGTAGAAATAACAGTTGTTCTTACACTTGTACACTTTTAGTTTTATATGTTTGATGAGTATACTACCTTAGAATTATATAAAAGGGATTATTACCATTTGTAAAATGGATGGAATTTTTGAGCTAACAAAACTAGTGTAAACTTTGAGCAACTAATGCAAGCAAAGAATTCTAAAAAGATTGTCTCATTTTGTATGTGTGAACTGTTATATGGCTTCTCTCTCACTTGTCTATTTTGAATTAGAGATTTGAATAGTTCTTATATACTTTTGTTGTGTACATTTGAATGCATAATTATTAACTTGTTCTTATGCTAGGATAACTGAAGGTTCTCTATTTTACTTTATTTTATTTGCTCAACATTTATGGATGTGAATTACCTATATGCTTATATGGGTAAATCTTTAAATTAATCTTGGTTCTTATTTCAATTATTCTTCACATTTATTATAAGTTTTCCTAGTGTGGGGTAAGATTCAAACTTAAGATATTTTATATCATACATTGGTTTTAAGTACATTCCTAGATAATATTTGAACTTTATCATTATATCTAGAATGAGGATCAAAAACAACATATTTTTATTTTTTCCCTAACCTTCCTTTTGCTTCTTTTTAACCAATTCACTTTAGATTAAAGCTTCATTGTATATGTTCATCTTAGTTTAGTTTTAGATTTAGAATTGAGAATAATTTAATTTAATTAGCATAGATCATCTTTTTATTTAAAAAGATTTTCATGTCATGGTGGCTACCAACCACCAACTAATATAAATATTGTGAAAAAATCATTTATTTTGACTTTATTCCACCATAGATAATAATATTATCACAAAGTACAAATCATGCTCTAAATTCTTTGAATTCTCAAATGAGAAGTGTTTTTTAAACATTTTGAGCACCTTGTGATACACATTCAGGCATCAAAAAGAGGATTCTTAGTAGCCATAATGACTGAAACATAGGTAGGAAACTGAGAATTTCAAACCTATGTTGAGTATTTTATTGAAAATTAATTATTTTATTGGAATTTGTAATTTTGACCATTTGTAGAAACTAAAATGAACCCCATTAGGTTATTAAGGATATTAGAGGATAAAAGGATAAATGGGTTGAAAATAATTAGAGTAATAAATTCTAAAGATATTTATTACAATTAGGTCAAAGAGTTGGTAGTTTGAACCAACTAGGTCAACCCAATCAACCTTATAGGTTAAAAAATCAGATTTTGACATTGCTAACTTAGTAGGTATGGGTCAACTTAGTTTGTTAACAAGTGGTAAAGTCATGGATTAATATGTCTATACTGACTTAGTTTATTGATCCACTCTAATTAATTAGTACTAAGGGGAAAATGAAAGAGTCGATGTAGTTTGTTAAGTCCACAAGGTTGACCTAATATTATTTGGTCAACTTAGTATGTGACTAAGTGTCTAGTATAGTAATAAAATGTAAGAAAATAATCAAAATAGGACATTTATGGCCCAATTTGATTGAGTAAGCACTAAAATGGTTAAGTAGGCTAAAAATAGATAAAATTGGTTGAAAATGGATAGATTAAGGCAAATTATGTTCATTTTTATAAATATTTTAAAAATAATGTATTTAATTATAAGTGACATGGAGGTTTAATACATATTTTTGTTATTTTATGATTGTAAGGGTATCATAGATTTTAGATATTAGTGGATACATCCTGGTTACCATATTTATTGGAATAATTGATAGTGGAGGATCGAGCTAGGTTAGTTGCACTATACTTAAGAGGCATCATGGAGATGTGATGAGTGTCACTGAGTGAAGATCTAGTAGTCATGTTCCAAAGAGCCTAGAAACACTTGACTAATACCTGTAGGTGGGTGGTGGATGGGGATAACATCGAGGTGGGTATAATAATAGAGGATGTTTATTGTATACTTGGACTTCTGATAGGAGGGACACCAATGATCATGAGGATATCAGATGGGTAGGAGGAGAGATGAGGATTATCCCAATGGGTGATGTGCTCAAATAAGATATATCTAAGGCTAAAGGTGAGCCTATCTGAAATATATATATATATATATATATATATATATATATATATATATATATATTTATAAGTTAGTGATAGTAATTTTGATAGGATGGGTCTTGTGTCACAATTTAGATGGTAAGATACCTCTATATGTGATATCATTGTGGCAGTCTATTAAAGAACAGGGGGAACTATATGATCTAAGATTTATCATCTAGGTTTAACTCATACACGATATGTATGGGTTATTGTCTAGATGGTAGAATACCATGGGTATAGTGATATTATTAAGCACATGGATATATGAGAGGTTCCTAATGTACCAACCAATTAGGTTACCACATGTAGTTAATGATTGGTTACCTCAAGTGTAGAGATGGAGCAATGTTAAGGTGGTGTCGTTCATATTCCATGTGTTAGAACAATAAATAATCATGTGAGCAGATATAATATGATATACATATGCACACATCATGATAGTTTAGCTAAGATAGAGGATTATGGCATCAAAGTTGGCATGATGCAAATCATAGACCATTACACTTGATGGGTAGAGCTACATATAGTGTCATGATTTCTAGGGTAGTTTGGAATTCATCACCTAGTGGTTCCTATAGTGGTTCCCACATTTTTTTCTAGACATGTGAGAGAGTTGAGGGGGAAAGGATGAGAGGGACCACCAATCATGAGTCCATAGATTAGGCCACAACATGAGAGACTATGGATAGGTCAAGCATGATGGCCAGCAACTAGAGAAGATATGGATGTGGATGCAAGAGTAATGTAGGTAACACATCTAACACCATTGTAGGAGTTGTGACCACTTCAATAAAACCATTGATAGAGATGATAGTGATGAGAAAGATCATAAAGTGTGGTCATCTAGGATGACCCTTTAGTCAGCCCAAGATAGAGCTTATCCATAAAGGCCCACTGAGGTGGGGCTTTAGATAGGCATGGGTGGTTACCCTAGGGGTTTTATTGATTGGGATTTATCCCATGGATAAGGTAATCAAAGCATGAATGATGGAGAGGCTATGTTTGGTATTCATGTAGATGGGTAGACAATCATAGGTGACATACAAATAGGTAATAAGTGGTTAAATTTTTTTTATGTTTTAATAATAAAATACTAGTTGTATAGGATTTGATTGATAGATTATATATATATATATATCTGTGTGTGTTTGTGTATGTGAGATATAACATTTATTTGGTTTTGAATTTTGTTGTTCCAATGGAGGAGGAGACCGGATGGAGATCCTTGGTGAGGGGATCACTCCATAATATCCTAGATGAGATGTTGACACCATATGACCCTAAAAAACTAGATAATATCATGGAACCATCTATCAAAACTTAGGAAAACTAGTTTAGATTAGTAGGGGAAGATATAAGGTGATTAAAAGTACATAAATATGACATAAAACTACCAATAGGGGTGGGAATTGGAGAGGCATAGGACTATTAGGCCTTGGCTCAAAAGAGAGATACACACTAGGATATTGTGATGTAACTAGGATAGGTATAGGCCCAGGTGACCAACCTATAGGGGTAGGTGATAGGGTTGATATCTCTAGCATCCTCTTTACAACATACTATTCAGAGGGGATTATATAAGTTTTTTATTGGTAGTGTGGCTAGGCCACAAGATAGACATGATAGAGACTAACTATAGAATTGGAGTGATGTATTTTTGTATTTTATATCAAAAACACACTCTGTGTGTGTGTGTGTGTGTGTGTGTGTGTGTGTGTGTGTGTGTGTGTGTGTGTGTGTGTGTGTGTGTGTGTGTGTGTGTGTGTTGTTTTGATAGTTAGATGTTGATCCTATTTTTTTGTATTAAGGTTGTGGTTGTGGATATATGGATATATTTATTTCTATCACATTAATTTTTCTTTGGTTATATATGCTATAATAAATATATGTGTTGTGGTTTCTTTTGTAACATTATGTAGGACACGTGCATGGTTAAAAATAAATAGGCAAAAAGACTTGGTAAAATATAATCAATCAAAAATAAATGTACTACACATTAGCTCACATTGAGAAATGTGTAATAAAAAATATGACTAAGTATAAGAAATACAAGATTGGTAAACAAGAAGGGAAAAAGTTTTGTTTAACCATGAAAAATATTTGGCACCAAATTAAAACAAGTACTATCACACTAAATCATGTTGGGTAGTATGAAAATCATATAATAAAGTGGAAAGCATGTAAAATGGTAATAGTATATAAAAAATAATTAAGTTAATCATACTAAATCACATTGGGAAGTATAAAAGAGAAACAAAATTGATAAAAATGGTCATAAATTAATCACACTAATTCAAGTTGGGAAGTATGAAGAACTTAATAAAAATCGTTGGATTCTTACATGTAATTAAAAAATAAGAAGATAAAAGTGAAAATATTAATGAATTAAGCATAAAAGATACTAAATCAAGATGGGAAACATGTCAATGATGTGTAACACATAATCAATCACATCATATCTCATATTTCACACATGTAATTTTGTTGTGACGTGGATATTAGAGATTTTTAGTGAGGAAGGCCAGGTCCTATCTATGGTCTTACACTACAAATCATAAATGGAACATTGATGAGGTGGAATTAATGTGAAATAATGGTAAAAGGGGATGTTTAAAATGTTAAGTTGAAAATTTTGGTAATTTGTGAGGAAGGTCAAGTCCTATCCATGGTCTGATAATGTAACTCACAAATGGAATCCCTAGGGTAGTGATTAGTTAAAAAAATAATATTTTTCAAGGGGAAATATGTGGATTTTAGAGAGTAAAAAAAGGAATGTAAAAATCATAAATTAGGTTTATTATGATAATACCTTAGGATACATGAGGGATACTAAGGACATGAGAAGATAGTAAGTGACTAGTGACCATCAATGTATAAAGGAGACCAATTTGCTATAGACACAAAGTTATGTAGTAAAATAAGTGTCTTAAAAAGATCACCTCATATAGTTAATTTTAAACAATAAAATAAAAATTTACCTACCTTCCCATGATGTTTTCCACATTTTTTATGACCCCTTATAGAGTCATTGATTTAATAGAAATATTGGGTACTTGCATGAGAAAGTACGTAGCACTAAAATATTTTTTTATTTTCCTTTTCCAATCTACTAGCCTACCATAGCCCAACAGACCTAAGATATATTTTGAGGTAAACTATGGAGTTTGAACTTAAATAAAAGAAAGGATATGTGCTTATGATCATGTATTTTATTATGATTTTACTTTTGATAATTTTGAATGTTGCGTTTTAGATCATTACCTTTTTTTAAATGATTTTGCTTTTGGATATTTCTATGGATTTTAAGATTCCTCCTCCATATGGACTAGGAATGAAAAATAATTAGAGATAGAGTGATACACATGAATGAGTTTTATTAATTAGCTAAAATAAGCTATGTATCTAAATAAAATACTAACTAGAACACTTAAGCTTAACAATGAACCATCATGTTATCTTAAGTATCAACCATGCATATCCTTAGTTTGGTAAAAGGGAATAAAGGGAAATAAAAAGAGATCCAAAGTGGACCAATAAAAGGAGATTATAATGATACAAATTATTTTCTAACTAATCACATGGTAGCAAAGGAATTACTAAAGGGAGCAAGTTTTGTATAACCAAGTCACAATAATAATTATCCATGTTTTATAGAGATAAGATCATAAACAATCATGAGAAAGAGAACAAGGTAGCCATAAGAACTGAACTCATCAAGAAAAATAAGACAATGATAAATAATAAATCCATAACAGATCATAATGAAAATATAAGCAATATGTAAAGTTTGAAACCAAATTCACCATGTAAGATAAATAAGACTTTGAGACAATGTTAAATGATATAAAAAATAGATATAGATAAAGTTTGACCACACATCTAATCTAAATGAAAATATAAGAACACATTGCATGTCCTCATAAGTACTAATATACTTTTCCACACATATTATTCATAATATCTGATAAGTCTCTATGAAATTGAATGCAAACTGCAACCAATATCTCATCAATCTTCAGTGAAAGCTATGAAAATACTTCACATCTAATCTCTTCAAAAGAAAAGGTAGGAATTATTGTAGTATCATGAGGATGAGGGATTAATTCATGGTAATGGAATCTACAAGAAGTGAAGGGGTCACTAGTGTGGAAGGAGCCATGGGTGAGGGACTCACAGGTGGAGAAAGGTCCACATGTGAGGGAAGGTCCATGGGTGAGGGAATCATGGGTGAAAGAATAAGAGGTGATAAAGGGACCACAAGAGGAGATTAACTCATAGGAGGTGGAACCATTTGGGAATAATGTGGTGCCTTCTTATGAGAAATACCTATGGGAAGAATGGTAGAAGGTGTAGGAATGGTTAAAAGGTGATCTTTAAGATGTTATTGAAGTATGTGACAATGATCAGTATGATGTGTGCCACATTGGTGCTAGAGGAAATATTCCTCTCCATATTCATGAATATAGGTAATAATTTTGGGGGAGGTATAGCCTTATTTGATGATTAAGGATTAGTAAGATGCAAAGTGTCAATATACTATCACATTTTATGAGAATGCATGGATGAATGATTATCTATGTCAGGGAAGCAACATATATGTCTATGAGTAATCTTGGGATATTTAATCATAGGAGGAAGTGTAATAGAAGTCGAAGGATATTGATAAGGTTGATCAACCCATTTGGTGGATGAAGGAGCCATTTGTGGTAAAGGGAGCAAGCCATGACCAAGAGAAGGTGGAACTAGTGGAGAGATTAGACAAGGCTTGATTGTAGGAGAAATAGGATCAAAAATAGGAATAAACTCAAATAAATAATTAGTAGCAATGGGATCCAAACTAGGATATAATTAGTAAGGGGTGGGGTCCACATAAGGCTAAAGGATAGTTGCATTCATCTCAAGGATAAGTAGGTTATAGGGGTCATGGTACCTAGGAAAGTGATAGGGCCCAGTCATAGCACTATCCATCAACATACTCCTCTGAGGTTATTTATAAATTGCAGGTGTTTAAACCATCTCTACCCTATGATAAATAAAAAAATACTAAAATTAGGAATGATATATGATGGAATATGGGAAGATATATAAAAGGATTATAGTAAAGAGGAATGATAACAAATAATCTCAGCATCTTGGGCCTTAAGTAGAGCTCTTAAGAATAGATCGTCTAATGTATAACCATCATCATAATCAAGTGTATGAAGATCAATCACATATGTATGGATGATATTTTCATCCATTGTGGTGTGATGAATGGAATGATGATTACTAGTTAAGACAATGGGGATGTCATCACAAGGTGTTTGATGGGAATGAGGTTGTAAATAAGTTGGAAGCTGAGAGATGAGATGAGGTGAGAGATCAAAAGTTTTAATATTGAGATTGATCTTTTTAGGCTCATAATAATTATAATATATGAGGTTTCCAAATTACTTCAAGATGACCATTGTAACCTTGAGTGAAATCTATGGGAAAGTCAAATCATTGAGATTTGTGAAATTTAATGTTTATCAAGGGTTCAAGGGTAAGAATATTGAATACATCCTAGTCTTGGAGTTATTTATAATTATAATGGTTATTGTAAACTTGAATCACATATATGGCTCTATTATGAGTAAATTTAATGCATTATAAAGTAGAAGAGGAAACTACTCGCATACGATGAGTTTATGGCCTATCAAGAAAAATATTGTAAGATATAGGAAAGTTAAATACCATCACCTTCATGTGAATATTAATAGGTAGGATAATAATGGGGAGACACACACAACCTAAAAGAGGAATTTTCCTTCAATCATATCATTGACATGTGTTGTGTGTGGATTTAACATTGCATTCAGAATATCCAAGGGTTTTGATAAAATTGAGAGAGGAAACACAACTTGTAGAACCCTCATTAATGAAGGAATGTTTGACTTGGATACCACAAAATTGAACACTAATGAAAATAGGACCATATTCACAAAGCATAATATCATTGGGGATAATAGAATCAATGGGAAATTTGAGGGAAAGAAAAGTGTCCATTGTTTCATCAACATGTATGGACATATTTTCACACTATTGGAGAGTGTTATCTTTATATCTGGATAAGGTTGCTTTACATCCTTCTAAAGGAGGATAAGGGATGTTAATTTCAAACAAAAATTGTATAAAATGGTTAAGATTATGTGGAGAGGTGATCATAAGTTCTATAAATGGGATTTTATATAGGAAATTAGTGATTTGTGTGATAAGATCCCACTCATCATACCCCATAATAATATTGTTGGAAAGAGCTTCATAGTGTTAAAATAAGTCCTTACAAGGAAAAGCCAAAGTAAAAGTAAATTTATGCTGATAAGAGGTAGAAGGTTTGGTAGGAGGACAAGTTTATATATTATACTAAGAAGATGAAATAATTGATGTAGGTTGGGTTTGATAATTATTAGAAGAAGTGCTAATAAAAGCTTGAGTGTCATTAATGTTAGGTAAATAAGATGGAGGGATGGTAGAAATAGTATGAAAAGTGTTATCCAAGGTAGGTGTTGGAATTAGTTCATCAAAAGATATAAGGTCATCTGGCCATAACTAATTTAGGTGAGTTGGAGAAGAATATTTGATAACATGAAATGTGCAAGATAATGGAGGTGTGTAGATGGGTTGGGGATCAATGAAAGAAATCACCCTTCTCATGTTATTCATATTAACCACATTCTCTTCAGGAGTTGGGCCAATAATACTATCAAAATTATCATTATAAAGGGTGGGATTTTCTTGGTTATCTTGGTGATTTGAAAGAGGATATTTATAGATGGACAAATAAACATTAGCTTGATTTAAAGCTTGAGATTTAGTATGTGTTTCATGGGATTTAAAATCAATGTCACATGCTTGTTAGAATTGATTAATGATATAATCATGGTCAAAATTATGTCCAATAAGGAAATACATAGGTAAATTATGAAGTTTCCTACTTGTCTCATGAGAATGACCCCAACTACCATGAAACTAACAAATTTTATTGGGATCATACCAATATTTCATAAGATGAGTGTGTTAGAACACAACTATATAGTGAGATGGGGTGAATCATTATATTGATTAAATTAATCCTTTTTAAAAACTTTTAATGTAGATTAAAACTATATGCAAATATTACAAGTACATAAATAGACACAACACTAGATATACCATGGAAAACCTAGTATGGGAAAAACCACAATGAGAATAGTTGTTATAATCTACCATTTTAATCCAGCCTCACAATAAAGAGCCTCACTATATACAATGTTTAAGGGAACTAACCCTAAGGAGACACAAATCCCATGATTTAAGATAACCTAATCTAAAAAACACCACCAAATCAACTTGTTTGATGGTATCGACTAATCAAATCTACTCTAGATCTATAACTCTAAATTAAAATTTTGATTCATAAAAGAATCCAATTATATATTATCTATTACACGTTTGGTCTATAAATTCTTATTATTTTTACTTAATATCTCTTATCTTCCCTTCTACTTCTCTACTTCTATGTCTCTATATTTATCTATTTGACACACTTCATTAATCTCTCTCTCTGCCTTTCTCTCGCTATTTGACTCTACTTAACAACAATAATAATAGCTCCATCAACTTTTACCTATATCCTAGATGACATATATAATAATTTGATCTAGGTATTCATATATTTTTTGTGTTCACACTAATTTTATAACACATCACACTCAATTCTATTAGACTTTAGCTTCTATCTTTAACCACAACTTTCCTGCATATTGAACTCATGCTCCACCACCATGATTATTGGTCTCCTTACTATTTATAGTATATATTAGACTCTAGTTTTGATGCACATGCATTTTTACATAGATTTAATTGATTAAAACAATCAATTTCATTATGTGTATCATAATTTATGGCTTACCTACATGTTCCTACATGTTATTTCACTTGACCATTAAGATGATCATATCTTTAAATATAGATCATTGATATCAAGTTTGGCACCAAGATCTAATGGTCTTCATTCAAATCACTTAAATTTGAAATGAATCCATTAGATTTATCTTAGATAGGATCATGCTCTTTTTTGGATCATTGTAAACTTTTGATCTTTAACTATTCAAATTTAAAATGCATTTGTTGATCTTTATTATTTGAGCTTCTGTATGCTATTGGATCTTCATAGTTGCAAAAATGTTATCTTTGTCTATGGTTAAACTTTGAGCACTTTTCTTCATCTCATTTCATCCTACATCTTTGTAATGAATACATTTCATCAATCTCATAAAACAAGCTTAATCTTTAAATCACCTATGTCTTCCCATTGAGTCCACTCACTCCATTGGATCGCCATTTCACAATCATCCACTAATTTTTCAATATTATAACAAGATAAATCTTTATCTTTGATTAGCTCTCTATAATAGGACACTTGACATTAACACATGCATTTTACACATTACTATAAGTTTTTGATATTGAGACATATGGCATCCTCACATTGATCATTGACTATTTGACTTTGAACCACACTATAGATTAACTATTCAAGATCCATGATTGTGGCACTTATCACTAGCACGTTCACTTTGAGGTCCCTTTGATAAATTGAATTTGCTACATATTATTGGATCCTTAATGTATGATTAAGTGATAACTATTAGATCTACTAAAAAGTTCAAGATTTACCTTGTGCATATTTGACTATTGGAAGGATAACTTTTCACCTTCATATCTCTTGTTTCGCTCATCCACCTATTCTAAAATTTGAACCATATAAAGTAGGCATGATAGTGAAAAATACCATATGCCCATTTCTTTTTAAATATTTGGTATGTGAGAAATATAATGCCATTAATATTATCACTTATATTATTTTTCCATAAAGCCAACTATGCATAGAACTGCCTGGAAGGCCAACTTTATTCTTACATAAATTTTGTTGTGCTTAGTCGTATGACTTGAAATTAGGTGCATATGATCTTCTCACATAGGGGATTCCATCCATATATTCATCTTATCTAGAAAACTTCTTATGTATAATATGTGACATCATAAAAATTATTACTTAGATTTATTTTGCCATCTATAAATTTGAGTATGGGAAAACACTATCAAAATGCCTGGGAGCCCAACTTTGCTCATGGATATATTTTGTCACCCTACGTCACGTGACCTAATATTCAATGCATATAAGCTAGGAACAAAGATGGAAAAAACCATATGATAATTTTGTCCTAACACCTCTATGTGTGTAAATTATGACATCATCAATATGCTTACTTGGTTTTTATTGAACTCTTTTGAAAATTTGGCTAAGTATAAAAACTTAGTGAATTTTGTCTGAGTATCTAACTTTGCATCCCCATATCTTCAACTGCACTTCAGGACATGACTTCAAATATGGATTAAAATAAATAGGGACTAATGTGATCACAAACATATTACCATCTCCCCAAGACTTGTTCACATGTGGCAATGTGACATCAACAAACTAACTTCTTAGATTTTCCTATCATAAACCCAAAATGTCTAGATGATCAATATGAATAACTAGATGAATTTAACTCATGTACACAAGTAATCTAGTCATACTTGACCTCTTATAGGATTCCTTGCACATCCTCAAACCATTTTACTCAGCCTTGAACATAAATGACATCCATAATGCCCATAATACACTTTTGACATCAATGACAATCATATTTCTAATAGAGTGGGATCAAGTTCTCATAGGAGAGG
This sequence comes from Torreya grandis, assembly GCA_037957365.1. Lineage (NCBI taxonomy): Eukaryota > Viridiplantae > Streptophyta > Pinopsida > Cupressales > Taxaceae > Torreya > Torreya grandis. The sequence goes on along the minus strand of JARHVA010007721.1, from coordinate 41,546 downwards.
CCTTGGTAGATGTTTTAGTAATTATATTGAGGATAAAGGTTTGTGAACATTGAAATTACTAATTGAATATAAATTAGGGTTGGTGGTGTGATTAGGAATGGAAGCTTATTCCAAATTTTGGTTAGGAACAACAACTTGAATAGTATGAATGGTATCATAAGAGTCTATGAGACCATCATTAGTAGCATAATTATTATTATTATTCTTAAGTAATATATGAGTAATTTTAAAAGGTTTTGATGGATTAAATTTATTTATATATAAATCTTGATGTTTAAATTTTTCAATAGCCTCCTCCAAAGCATGTGGATAGAGAGTCTGGACTTTATATTACAACATGGAAAAAAAACATTGGTAAAGAGATGAAAGAGGTTGTCATATAACATATTATGTTTAAATTTTTTAGATAATTTATTCCATCATTTAAGTAAATCTTGGTCAATTTATATCTCAAGTTGCTTACAATTGATAAAATGGGCCAAAGTATTTTGAGGGAGATCACTAGTTTGGAACTCTTAGACAAAAGCATTTACTAAATCTTCCAAACTAGTAATAGAATGTGTTTTAATTTTGTTGTACCAATATAAAAAATCACCCATGAGAGTTTTGGATAATATATTGGTAGAGGAAAAGGTATTTAATTTGACTCAGGCTTTGTATATTTCCAAATGTTTTTAAATTAAGGGTAAAATAAGTTAACCCAATGAAATAAATAGAAGTGGCAATACCTCCTATATCAATATTAAAAATTTGAGATGTGAAAGGATGATTTTGAATATTCTTGATGGTCTTGTTGACAAGAGGAGGTTGAGGAATGAAATTACCATGGTAATACCTATGAGGAGGTGAGGGAACATTTTGATTATGTATGCCCCATGGCATCTATTGAGGGTGGGTTTAAAGATGGATAAGGTGATTTTTCATTTGCTTCATTTGATTTGAATTGTTATATTGAAATGAATTAATTTTATTAAGAGTTTTTAATAGGATTTGGTGGGTTTTATTTTCATTGTTAGCATTATTTTAATCATTCAAATTAGGAGTAGTTGCTTGGGTACTATTGATCAAATTTGATTTTTAGGTCAAATTAGGACACCCCTAGTAAAAATATTGAATTTTAGGCCTATAAGGGGGTATAATATTTTTTCATGATGTGAGTTATAGGTAATTTTATGTTAATTACTATTTTAATAGATTTTTTTAATTGGTTTCTAGGTCCATTTATCATTTTGGGTTATTTTAAGGGTTAAAAATAATATGTTTAACTCTTTATATAGGTTTATTGGGAAATTTGAAAGTGTAAAAATGTTATTTAATGTTACATGTATCCAAAAAGGTCTTAAGTAATTGAAAATACTGAAAATTTTTAGGTTCATTAGAAGAAAGTCAGTTTTATTAAAGAAATGGAAAAAAATAACACATATACGACTCTTTAGGAAGTGTGCAATGTAGGAGAAGGCCATGGAATGTCTATCCATATTATTAAATATAATTTACATTATTTAGTTTTTTTTAAGTGTAAACATTCGTAAAAAATCACTTTTCTCTCTTTTCACCTTTTTAGACATGTAGAAGTTAATTGTAGGTTTTTGTTTGGTATGGCCAACACAAGGGGTTTCAGGAAAAATGCTCTTGGGATAATATTATACACTAATATACATTAAAATAAATATAATAATTTTTATAAATGGTCAAATGTGTTTCATTAAACATCCATTTTAAGTGGACTATGCAAATTTTCTTACTCAATTGTACACCCTTGAGGTTTTTGTCTTGATTGGGCAATTTTGTAGAAACCACTTACTGATATTATTTCCAAATAATTTTATCTATGTTACCTCATTACTACCATTATTTTGTTCATTTTAAAAGTTTTTTTGATGAGAAAATTCGCTCCAAGTTTTTAGACTGGTCTCATGTGTGATGATAATCATGTTTTCACTATTTCCATAATTTCATGCTTTGCAATGTTCACAGAGGGTTGTGTTAGTTCCTTATAAATGTTTTTAAAATTATCCTAGTTAATCTCACCTTTATAATCTAATATCTAATTCAAGTTTCATGGTTTTCAATCTCATCCCATATACACCAAACAGTTATAGGATACCTCTACCTGCTCTATTCACATGTAGAAGTGGTTTTTCACATTAAAGGATAAGTATTGGAACTTGTTTCAAGTTATATTGGTGTAACTTGTGATTTTTAAATATTATACCTTGATTTTGAGTTGTTTGGAATAAATTTAATCCACATTTTTTTATTTCATACTCACTTCCCATGTATACAGTCAACAACGACCTATAAGTGGTACCACAGAGGGAGAGATGACCCTTATGAAGTCATTAAATAGGAATTTGGACATTATTTAATGCCATAGTGAGTTAAAATACATCATGTCAAACCTCTTAGAATGAATATGTTTTTATGTAAAGAGGTATAAACCTTAAAAGGTGATCAAAATACTGATATAGGTCCTAATCCCTAAAGATCTAAAATAGAGGACTAACTCATTTTTTGTATACCTTGAAATAAGTTATAAAGGTTTTAAGGCATCACAATGGAAAAATATTGTATTCTCTAATAAGGATAATAGCCCTACATAGAATCAAGCCAAGGGGATAAGTGAAATCAAGTTATTGAGAAACCCAAAATTACATTTGTATACACTAAAACCTTGTAGTGATCACCTACAGGTTTGATCCTACAAAATTAATTTTCATCTAATGTGGTAAAAATATACCATAAAAACTTTGGTATTGGTTTAAAATTATTCAAGGGGAACTCATAAATCAATATATCATCAAAGGAGAGGGATATATTTTTGTTTTTCTTTCCATGCACTGTCCTTTTCCATACACTATAGAGATTTTGACCTACAGTAGGTAATATAATAGTGTTTCATTTTGATGTTCAAATGATGTTTCAAAACCCTCAGTCTCAATTTAATTTAAATCATGATGTGTGACCTCAAAGGTATTTCAAGGAATTATATTAGCATCATCAACAAATGAATGGAGTTATACACCATTATAGCTATCCCTTATCTAAAAGTAGAAACTTATAGCCACTTTAAGTGACTATAAGAAGTACTAAGTAAGTTTTAGATTCAAAATTATGATAAAAGGTAAGTAAAGGTGTTAGGACACATTTTATGACCTTAATGTTTCAATAATAATATTCAAACAACATTAATAGGTGTCTTATGTATGGAAATATCCACCTACAATAGGGTCTTAGGGGCAAAGAGCAAGGTATTTGGGTTCTTCAAGGTATTTATAGCTCAAATGTGTTGAAAATAAGCAAAAATCTATGATAAAATATCTTGTATGGTTTAAATATGGTTATAAATGTATTTTATGGTTCATCCTACCTTAAACCATCTACAATTAACCTCATCCAAAGCAAAACACAGTCTGTGATGAATGAAACTGGCAGCCAGCAAGTTGAGGTTTGAGGTGATGGAGAAATAGATAAACAAGGTGAAAAAATAAATATAAAAGTATAATATGGTCATAAAATATAATGGGGGAGTATATAAATTATCTCTAAGTTTAATTCATGCACTCATACTTATAGGCATGCATCTATAACTTGAGATATAGTCAATAGTTGAAGTACAGTTTAGACTAAGAGAAGAATGTGAGAGGTATTCTATAGGATATAATGATGAATAGGTATAAAACATATAAATTATTTTTTTTTACCATAAATACACTATTACCAATGAAATCATGCAAGGAGGTAGCTAATATAAGATAAAACTTAGTCCACATGTCAAACCCCTGCACAGTCAAACCTCTACGGGTCTATTTTGTGAGTTTTGGTGTTTTGAATGGGTAAATTAAACCTAAAAAGGCTGTAATTTTGTATATGGAACTATAATTAATTTATTTATATCCTAAAATAATTATTTTTATTGAGATAATATGGGAAGTACCCCCTATTTTATCTCAAATAGGGGGTACTTCCCTTTGAACTCAAAGTGGTAGTTTTGTTAAATGAGGCACAAAGATGAACTTGGAGATAATGAGAACCTAGTTGGAAGGTATGATAAGTTTTATTAAACTAATAAAATCATGGGAAAAAAAACAATAGGGAGTGAAACTCAATGGATTATCTAAACTACAAGGTCTACAGTCATACAAACTAGGCAAGGATTAGGCCTAAAGGTCCGAATGAGGATCTTTGTCAGTTACATTTTGAAGTGAGATTTATAGGATATTATAACATGTATATGGGGTAACCAAAGATGTTTCTTGGTTATCAAGAGACAAGTAAAATCCATTAAATGCCAATTTGGGCTTAAGTTATAGTCAGACCCCTATGAACATGACAAGGCCTAGCATCCAGATAGGGGTCAACTTCAATTTTAGATTGGGTTGGGTATTATAATGAATTTGGTTATGTTTATAATGTCAATATAGAGGTTATAAAGATTTTTATTTAATATTAAATAACAATAATCCATTTTTAGACCTCAAGATAACTCAAACATGCAGGAAACAAGGGAAACAAGCTTGATAAGTCATCTTTTGAAGCTCATATCTTTCATGAGGACCTAAATGGAAGATATAGGAGTTATATAATGTTATAAATGGTATTTAAGGCCAAATTAGTTTAATTTTTTTGTATTTTTGATGCCCAAATTTTATGAACCAACCTTAAGAGTGAAAACAAGCGAAAACCCTTGCAAACCCTCCCTAGCAACCAATTTATGAAAATGGAGTTGTAAATGAATATAATGAGCTCATTTTAATATAAAAAGGATTTTATGTTGAATATAATTCTCTAAATATCCTTTAAATGATAGATATTTTTATTGACTTGTACGGATGGGGGAAAAATAGGCTATTTTTGACTATTTTTTATGTTGTGTAGGCTATATGAGGAATTTAAAGATTGAAATAAATTTTGGGAGGAATATTTAGTATTTTTATAATTAATTTTTGTCACTATATTTCATAAAAAACCTCCTAAGGTTTCTAACAATAGCCTTCAACTCAGCTAGTCAAATTTAGAATATTGGACAAGCTAGTGAAGAAGATGGAAAACTTTAAGTGAGCTCTTTTTAAGGTGATAATGATGCATATAAGTCCATGGAATTACTTGAAACATGTAACCAACTATATTTTATGGATTTTAATAAAAAAATAAAGACATTTTTGAGGCCAAGTGTTCAGGGTGCATAGAAGAGTAGTTTTCTAGACACCAGATGATGATGGCTCACTTCTAGGTGGTTATAGAAGACCATGAATGAAAAAAATGCATGGAGAGGAATGTATGATATCCATATCCTAAATTAAAATAATTTATAAAAACCCTCATTAGTTATAAGATTTAAAATGGCTCTAATCATGAAAGTAGTTTTTTGAGCCAGTTAAGGAGTTTCTTGCCACTTTTCTTCAAGTTTATGACTTCAATTGACACTTGTTGCTATTAAAATTACATGGTTCAATCCATAAATTATTCTCATGCATGTATAAATAATTTTATCAGATTTAAAAGTGTCCTTGTGACCCTTTGACTTCTCTTATTTTTTCTCTCTCTCGAATTCTATAAGAGTTAGATATTTTGGCATTGTATGGGATGCTCCACCTAAGTATGGTGAAGCCCTCCTCATTTGTATAATTTTTATCAATAAAATTACTAAGTTTAACATATTTCATGAATATAATTAGTGTGTTTTACCTGAGTGTTGGGTTTCCTTAGTGAAGACTATGGATTTTTTAGCAAGTTATCACATTCTTTCACCTGTTTATAGCCTCTTCTTGTAGGGCATGTGAAGTGTTCCAGGATATGTCCATGTTTAAGTGAGTTTGTATTTTAATCAGTGTCATTAAAGCCCTATTGTCTAGTCCTCCTATCATAATACATTATTTCATAACCTCATAATGTAATATAGATGCAAGAAAACTTGGATTGAAAATGTGTATGTTTTGGTTAGTTTCTTGGTCTCAAGTGTAGAATGCAATTGGTTGGAAGTCATAAAATTGATTTGGTTTATCACCTCCTTAGTTTAGATTTATTTCATTTATCTCTCTCCCTTTTCATCCCCAAAATTATTTTTAGGTTCAATCCTAAGTGGTACATCAAGGGAATTATCCCTATCTAGAGACTCACCTCATTTATTAGGCTGCCCATAAGCCTAGTGGTGCTTACATTATTCCACTTAGATGATGATAGCTTTACATATCATTAAAGGCTAGAAATCCAACTGACAAAAAGTACCACTATGGGTGTTAGTAGGAGCTTAAGAAGAATTGTTGGTAAGTGAAGCACTAGTGGCAAAATTTGATTATATGGCAAAAGATGGACTAGTAAAGGGATGAGAAGAAGCAACACTAGAGGCATGATTACCATGTGTATAAAATGATTCATTAGTTGAATAATTTAGAATATAAAGTTTGGGAAGAGGCCCACTAGATTTAGAACCTACCATGTTTGTAGAGATACTAGGCATGGAGGTAGAGGAAGTCAAAGAATAAAAAGTCGTGTTATAATAAAGGGTCAAAATATAGGGAAGAGGATGAGAAGAAAATAAGCTAGTATAACCAAATACATGTGAGAACATGGGAGAAGGTGAATAATGTTCTTTGGTTTGACCACTTATCAAGAGTTGGTAAATAGTAGAAGGATCATTTCCTTGGTGTTGAATAAATTTAGAGATGAGGAAGAGAATTTCAAGTGTATACTCTAATTTGAGTTGTTCATAAAGTGATAAGAGAGTATTGAAAATTGAATAGGAATGAGGATGGATCCCATATTTTGTTGTGCGAGTGGATATATCAACATTACTTTCATCTAAGATAGGAGCCACAAGATGATTATTGAATAACTTATTAGGGTTGGTAAGAATCATCATATTCATTGAATTTAATTGAGTGTTGTATTAAAGTATAAATTTTATGATGAAGGAGGGAGATTATAAAAGGCAAAGGTGATGCAAAATCAAAGAAATACAAATAAATTGATAAGAGTATAGAGTTAACTAGATCAACCTAGTACTAAAAATAAGGTCTAAAAACTAATTTAATAAGGATACAAATTTGAGAAGGTTACCCTAATAAAGTAAGTTGGGGTAAAAATCATCCTAATAAGGGTATATAGTAGACAAGATCAACTTAGTACTATATATTGAGAGGCAAAAAAGAATACTAGATTGACCAAGTTGAATTAGTACTATAAGTAGGGGAAATAAATAGTCAATGAGGATGATCCAATCGAGGCACATAACACAAAAACTTGTACCAACATTGGCCAATGCAACTTTTTTGCAATAACATTTATAATGAGTAAAGATCAAGAAGTCAACTTCAAATATAAATGATAACTAAGATGTCATCCTGAATGTTATTAGATTATTAAGTGTTATTTTAAGTGTGATAGAGAAATCGGTTGACAATAAGGAACTAAAAATTAATCTATGGATAGTTTTAGGATGTTTAGACTAAAAGGGATCTATGTTGGAAATGGTAATAGCTTGGTATTAGGGTTTATCCCCTCACTTCACAATATTATAGTGATAAGGGTGTCAGGTTATTCGCTAGTATATATCATTAACCACATGTTTATACTTGGCCATAAAACTAGGTTGGCTTCCCCCTTGGTGATCAAATCCAATTATGTAGGCCTTGGGTAAATAATTGTTTAAATGAATTTTGAAATAATGTGATTTGGTAGTGTATTAAAGAAAGATAAAACTAGTGAAACTAAATGGTATATTGAAAAACCACCTAATTAGACCATATGATCTATTATAAGCATGCAAACAATTGAAAGTGAAAGTGTGAAGTAATTACTATCATATAAAAGTTAATTCTAATTTGAAACATAGTACAATGTTAGTTTAGATGATAGTGTATGCAAAAATTATAGTATAGAGTTGATAGTGTCACTATTATACTACTGAAGCAAGGGTCTTTAAGAATTACGTCGATAGTGTTGACCTAGTCTTTTAGACAGAAGATAGAATACAAAACTAGGTCAACTAGGTCTACCCAATTTTCTGTATGAGGGAAATTTTAAAGATTGAAATCTATGCAAAATAGAACTATAAGGAATAACTAGAATGAAAGAAAAAAATATAAAGGAACCTTGGTGGGTTGGAAGATGCAAAGGAAAGTGAGATTGTTGTTGAAGTGCCCTAAATTTTACTTGTAAATAATACCAACTATGTTGACCTAGTTTTGTAGTTCCCTATTTATTGAAGCATGTGAAGATGACTATACCAACTTGATCAACCTAGTATGTTTTTTGAAACTACTTGATTGACCTAGTATGTTTTATGGAACTCTATAAGATGACTATACTATATTGGTCAACCTAGTAGATTTTATGGAAGCCTATAAGATGATTGTGTCAACATATTCAACCCAGTAACCTATATCTGATGAAGACCTACAGAAATATAATAGAGTCATTCTTTGACATGACTATGTGTTAAACTATGCACATAAGTTAGAAACTATACCAGTCTTATCAACTTAGTATTGCAAATATATAAAAATAATAAATAAAATGATATAAAATTTAAAATGTGAAAGAAAACTATGGAAGGGTTAGATTCACGTCAGGTTCACCATAATGTATGCAATCAAAAATGCATCAAGTTTATAAATCAATCTTAAATAAGAGAAGATAGATCCTAATTACACTTTTGATTTGGGATATATTATATAATCAAGTACATGAATAATATGTGGATCTACTAGACCCAACTAGGGGATCTCTTATCATAATATTAATACTAGGGAGGGTTCTAAAGCCTCTAGTTAAGAAAAATCAAGAAATAAACCTAACTAATCCCTATATTATCATATTAACTAAACTAATAAAATTTAATTCAAAGTCTAATCTAGTGCTCACAAAATATTTTGGCACAAAGTGGGGGTAATAAACAGCAAAAGTAAACATAAATATAATACATATACTCATATTAATGTATATAAAATCCTAATGCATGAAAGAAAAGTACAAATGCATATCTATCTAATCTTAAAAAGGAGAAACAAAGTTATGAATACTTACCATTTAATATGAACTCATCGAGCCTCAATCTCTCCATTGGCAAAGGTGATTTACAAGAGGTTATTGTGGTATGTAAGTATGACAAGGATAAATCACATCTAGGATACACAACATATTAATGCATCTAAAATACTTTTCCATAAGACAAGATATATATCTCCAAAGAAAGTATGAAACCCTAATCTTGCTCCTTAAGTATAATGGTGAATAAGAAGATGCACAATATCTCTTACTTCTTCTTCTCTTCATTAAATAATGGTGAAATGGTCTTATATGTGTGTGTGTGTGTGTGTGTGTGTGTGTGTGTGTGTGTGTGTGTGTGTGTACATACATACATACATATATATATATGTACATATATATATATATATATATATATACACACATACATACATACATACATATATATATACATACATATATATATACATACATACATACATACATATATATATATATATTATATGTATATATATACATACATATATAATATATATATATATATATATATATATATATATGTATATATATATATATACATATAATATATATATATATATAAAGGTGAATTTAACCCTAAGCCCTTTTAAAAAATTTAGCTAATAGGGTCAACCCAATCGACCTAGTACTATTATGAACAAAAACTCACTAGGTCATGGGCTAGGTCAGCCAAGATTTGACCTAGACCTTAAATGAATTTCACCCATAAGAGTACAAGGTCAATCTAGTTGACCTAGTAATATAAAATTTTGAAAGGGGTTTTAGGTAATTAAAGGGGAGACATAATTTGGTAAATTATTGGAGTATACAAGGGAAGAAAAAAAACTTATGGAACTAGTTTTTAGGATACAAGTGTGAAGATAAAAAGTGGTAAAAGGAACAATAATCCTATAAAGCACTAATGGTCTGGCCACCCCTTTCCCAATGCACCCTTTAAGGCATTCACTTAGAGATATTGAGAATCAATGGGTTATTTAAAGATATATAACATAAATAATTTATAAAATATTTAAAATATTATGTGTATAAATCATGAAATTGGTCTATATATATATGAGCACTTGAAGATGGCTCTCAAGCTCTGTGACTACATTCTAGATGCCCCTAAAGTGAGTTGAGGCCAAAATGACCATTTTGAAGTATTCCCATGCAAACCAATGGATGTTATATACTCCCCACTTATCAATTAAGGTTATCAACTAGTTTTTAAAGGTCAAATGACGTTTTTATTAAATTTAGAATCCACTAGGGTTCATGCTTAGTTTAGGCCTAAAAGGCTTAGACTATCTTTCTTGAGTCTTTGAACACATTTGAGTGATTATCAAGACTATAGGTGAATATTCACATTTTTTAACCACTAATTAAAAAATCTACATCATTCTATAGTGTTTCAAGACTTTCCATCACATTATCTTACCACCACACAATATGCATGTAGTTATATTACTCATGGAGTGCCTTTTTTTTTAGAGAAAATAGAGGGAATATCCCTTATTTTACTAGAAAAAATTAAGCCATGGGAGTTTGATATAGGTCATTATTATGATACCTAATAATTTCCATAACTTGGTCATGCTTTAATACCCCTCAAAACTTCAAACTATTCAAGATAGGCTTGTAGGATTGATGATTATGCACATAATTTTATTTAGGCCTAAAAACCTTGAGATCTAACTGTAGGTTAAGGTATTTACTTCTTTATAAGAATTTTTAATTCCATTTACACTATGATAGTGGTTTAAATATTGTTTATCTATCATACCCCTCTAATTACGTCCCAACTTACACCTTTCACTGGTCTGAACTAGTCTGCAGTTAGACTATGATTTTTTCATTAAGGAATATAAAGGATTCCTATAGGTGGTGATATATATTTGAGTTAAATACATTAATCTTAGGATTTATATAAAATATGTAAACCATTATAAAAATATATACCTCAAGACACTTCATAATGGGATGACATATCTTATGAGCAAAACCCTCATTCAAAGAAGTTAAGGCAAGTTGTCTCAATTGCAACTTTATTAACCTATGAACATGGACCTCAGTCTATCTACATATAATGGACTCAAAATTATCACAATGATACTCTCAATTATTTTATAACTATTTTAAGGTCTCAATTGATCTTAAACAACTTCACCTCAACTCTACTCTACCTCTTTTGGATTAACTTCAAACCACTGTTGAGGTTACTTGTAGGTGAAGACTTTATAAGACTATATATGTTGAATTGGATATCACAACCAATATATAATCCTTTGGATAACTCAATATTAATTATTCCACCTTGATATTATTCTCACAATCTTGAAACCTTCATGTATCATCAACATGATTAACCAAGGTTTAGTTTCACTTGACTATAGGTGATAGTCATAAGGAGATCTGACTATGTGCAATTTTGACTGTATTCTCCATAAATGATACTCTTTGAGACTAAAAAATCAAAATAAAAATTTATCACCATGATATGAGAGGTTGGAAGCAACATATCACCCTTTATCTAAAACCATTTATATGAGGGTGAAACTCTACTACTGATGAAACATTGTCTACATGCTTCCATGGTGTCTTCTAGTAGCAAAATGAGATAGTCCTACTTATCAATTAACCTTCACACATGTAAAATGAGCTGAATATAAAAGGAAAAGGAATAAAATATCCCAAAATTCCATGTAAAACAATTTATTTTTAGAGACTAATCCAAATATAGAATAAAACTGAAGCCATTATGGATGTGTAGGTAGTTTAGAGTCACTGACATTCTTAGAAATGGTTCATGAAGCACATATCACCAAACTTGGAAATATGACCATAAATTTAGTGTACACAAAGACTAATTTTACTCACTAAGTGTCCTCACTTGAATTATTATCCTTCTATCCATATAAAGAGGAAACCAATTAACCTCTTTGACTTGTCCAAGAGAGTGATGAGAAAGAAGAATCAATGTTTCTTAGTTTTAGGTCTAATAAAGCTTCCAAAGCATGAAATTGAACTATGGGGATCTGAAGAGACCAACTTAAAATATTCCCACATACCACAACTATTGTATAAGCTATACAATTTCTTAAAAATAATTGATCTTCTTGGATGGGTGTTTAACCTATAATTAGTGAGTCTCAAAATGGTTTCTATGACTATTTATTACATGTGAGATGTTGGATATGCTTTTTAAAGACTTTTATTCTTATGTAAACCATATAATCTCATTTAATGACCCAAAATTTGTCCTAAGATGACATAAGACCAACTTAGATAAATATAACAAAGATAAAACATATGTTTAACCTCATTAAAGACCATAAGACTACTTTTCAGCCAAGGAAACCCTATTACAAATTTGAGATATCTAATGGGTTGACCTAATTTGACATGGGGTCAAATTATTCAATAAAAACCACTAAAGTTTTACTTTAAATTGATGCCTAGTTTATTGAAACTAGTAGATTTGATCTTCAAAGTCACCATAATGTTGAATAAACTAACATGAATGTAAAGATGCACTGAATAATGTTAGGTGTGGAGCTTGATTGTATTCAAGGATCAGAGGTTAAAATTTGATGTTATTTCATAGTCAATCTATGCCATTGATTAAAGGTTTATAGACTTGATGGTAGAGGATATATTTAGGTGTTTTTTTCCCTAAAATGTATTGTTACATGTCTGAGATGAGAGATGAAATAAATTGCACATAGAGAGGAGGAGAAAATAGCTAGAGAGGTGTAATAGGTTTTGTTACAGGATTTATTTCTCCCTTGTATTATTAGAAATAATATATACTAGATAAGTTTTGTGGATGTATCCCATCTTGGGTGAACCACGTTAAATCTAGTGTCTCTTATTTTGTGTATGTTTGTGATTATTTTATGTATGTTTGATTGATTCATTTCATAGTTTCTATTATATGTGATTTGGGGATAAATATATGTTTTATTTTATCCTATAAAATAACACACCATAAACATTTAATGGATGATGTAAGGATTATAAAAATTTCCCATTTATAATGCCACAAACTATTGGTAGCTTGAAGTTACACCCTTTGGAGAAGTGTTTTCAAGGTTCCTCCCTTCTTTTGATATAATGGAAACACCCCTTAGGTTATGGGTGACCTTATGTGAGGGGTTAATATCTTACGATGGATGGTTTCCCTGGTAAATCACATAACTATGACAAACTCTATTATTGTAATGAGGAAAAGGGGAAGAAGGAAAACATAAAAAAGAAGAAGGTGATGTACTAGAATGTAAGACTCCTCCACTTCCTTTTAAATTTGATAATGAAACCCAAAAGGACTAATACACCTACACAACCCTCAAATCAATCACTCTTGCATAAGTATTTCATAAGGTTAGGGGATAAAGGATAAACTATGAGGAATGACACTTATTCATAGTTTATTATTTTCTAATATTTTATTGCACACAACCTATGACCTACAAGAGAAAACCTACCTTACATATAGGTGAGAGAATTAGACAATAATCAAGGAAAAACAATTTTCAAACACAATATTACATCAATAACTTCATAATTTCACATGGAACACAAGTATGGAATAATTTAAAATAGTAGTTGAATTGATTCAAAGGTCATTAAAAGTATCAAATGGGTATAATATTTTCATATCTAGTGGAGGGATACAAAGAGAGGCATTATCAGACAAATTTATAAGAAAATGAGAATATAAGCACTACTAGGTTGCATAAATTCAACTATTACAATATGAATTTTGTCTATATAAAATCAAAGACAACTAGAAATTGGGGAAATTATGCCTTATTCAATCCCTTGATACCTATCATAATGATGATTCTCTAAAGAGAGTGGCATAGGATTGGAAGAGAGAGATTTATATTTGCTAAATTTGTCCCTTGGAGTGTTTAAACATGGATGGCTTGGTCAACTAGATGCTCCATCCTCTTTAAAATCTTACTTTCATCCTTAACTCAACCTATTTCAACCTCCTTGTGCATGTAAAAGGTTTATTTCATAGTTGACTTGTGTTGACCACCATTCTACTCCTTGGATGGAGTTACATCTTTCTAAGATCAATTTCAATGCCTCATGTCTCTATCCACTCTCCTTAATACCACTCACATCATTTATTGGTATGAAGGATACTTGAATTGACCCTTGGAAGGCTATTCAATGTGTTTCCATTCTTGAGATCAGCCTTAGAGTCTATGTGATGGGGTTTGGATCATTACCATTCTTATCTACAAGGACTCCTTAAGAGATCTAAGGATTTGTAACTTCATATTTCAAGCTCATTTTGTTTCATCAACCACCTTGTCATCTTGATTGAATGATTTATATAGCCTAATAATCTACCATGTAAACATATGATCAGTATTAGAAACATTATAAAATAACTATGAGAGTATTTTTCACCCTCAGTCATGCATATAATCCTTGTCTTTATAAATGTAACCTTCATTAATTATGTTTGCATTCACATCATCAACCTTGGATTTACTGAATGTATAGTAATGAAACCTATGAAATATGATTTTTCATTATATCTACATTCATCCTGAGTCTTGAATCCATAATTTATATTACATTTCATATTTTGTCTTAACCATATTTTTAAACCTTTCTTTAGGCTTACAAAATCATGGAGACCTGTATATATTCTTGAGGAGCTTGAGAGGCATGATTTTGGTCTTGAAAGTTCTCAAAATTCCTTAGATAATATTGATACCTTGAATAGGTCTAATCCTTCAATATAGTATAATTTTAAATTTGGGATATATTTATGATCTTAGATGTAGGTTTTTAGAACCTTGATCACCATTGAAGGCATGTTTCCATGGAAGAAGATTGCATTTTAACTTTGAGGACATTGTATAAGGATGCAACCTTGATTCAAAGTTGCATTGGAAAAAAAAATTGGAATATATTAAGGTTAATTTATGCATGAATATCCCTTTTTAACCTATATCCTCTTTATAATATTTGAGACCTTCATGGATTGGTCATTTACTATCCAAACTAGTTCAACTAGGCCTAGAAAACAAGATTTGTATGTACACAAAATCAATTATAAATCCCTAAATATCAATCTAAAAATATTGAAAAATATTTTATAATATCAAAAACACCTTATAGTACCTAAATACCAAATTTTAAATGGTTCATATCTTTAAAACTTGAGTTATGCCACTTGTTGTGCTCTCTCAAGTGCATTTTTTAAATTTTCACATGACTATAGACCTATGTTTTTGAATTTTTTGCATCCTTATAAATGGTAATAACATGAAAAAAAAATATATTAAAAATAAAATTTAAACCTACCTTTAATTATAATTTCATTATTTTTATATGGTTATAACTAAGTATATGACATTTTTTTATAGCTACGGTTTATAGGGCAACAAACATGTTTATTTACTAACAATTTTATATCTTAGGGTTCATGATGTTTAAAGAGATATTTATTTTTTAATTATACAAAAAAAAAACATTTATAATACCTAAAATAATTTATTATAATTTAAAAATCCATAAACACATCAAAATTACCATTTTCTCATGTGTGCATTGTACAATCCAGATTTGGTAGGGTTATGCACATTTTGTGGCACTGTTTGCATTAATGGAGGTATGAAAAAGCCTAAGCGGGGTAAATAAAAATATAAATAAATTTATATATTATTTTATATTATTTTAGACACTATTTCATACTATGAAAAACCTAGATTTTGTATGGGCCTCTCACAACCCTTGTAACATTGAATTCAAGGCCCAAACCTATCATTTCCTTGGTCTGCAACTTTCATGAAAGCTTGTCCCTTTTTATTCTTTCCAAAAAATTATAATTATCATACATGAATATATCTATCTTAATTTAAAACATACATTAAATTTCCTTGATATTTTGATCTCCTTGGACATATTGCCCTTTCTCATTGCAACAATAAGAAACCTGCATAAAAATGATTGAAACCTCCTAGTTTGAATATTTCTGCTTTGAGGAGACTCAAAATCATGGATATAGTTTGATATTGATGTATTTAGTATAAAAATTTCACCATTGAACCTTCTTAACATTTTTAACACAAGGATAACTCCATGATCTTTCTTGAATTCAAGGTCACTCTTCCACATTAGAAGAGGAATGAAAGCCACAAAAGCTAGAAAGATAGGGAAATAACTATCTATAACACACTTTTGAATCTTTTGAATACATTGAGGGAGGAATGGGGGTATTTTAAGAATTATATGGATTCATTAAACATTAAAAAAGAGTTTTTTCAAAGAATTACTTAAATGGATTAAATATGACATTTGACCCTTTTATCTTTGAATGCATTTTGAGACATTTTTTAACCTTTTTTATACATATTTATGGGGGTTTATTCAGATAATTTTAAACATTATATGACATTTATTATTTTTTAATAAATCCTAGAATTATTGAAATGACTTTAATGAATGAATAAGGCCTCTCTAACCAATATATAATTTTAAATGTGCTTTTGAGACCTTTTCATGTGCTCATGGTCTCATCATGCTTCTCAAGACTCTTTTAAATTATTTATAAAATAATTAATTATTCCTTAGGATATTTTACTTTTTTCATGATAGTGAGATAACACATTTTAAATTTATCAATAAGCTACATTACTCTTAATTGGAATGCTTCTAGGCATGAAGTGATATTTAACAAGGTTGATCATGACTGGGACAAGGATTTTAAGACACATATTAGGCATTAAGTAATCTTGTAAAAGATTTGAAATAAATAATTAATTATGACAATGAAAATTAGACTCTTTTAAGGTCATAAAAGTACAATAAACATTGGATATTTTTGCATACCTGATAGGAACCAACTTTAACATCATGAGAGTCTTACAATGAAAGGTATACTCGATTAATTTTTGCAAGAAATTAACCTCTCTAAGAGTGCAGATATTATAGGGACCATGAGTGGATAGAATATCCAACAATATATTCAAAGAAAATTATGTCAATATATTAATATATCAATCATATATATATATATATATATATATATATATATATATATATATATATGTATATATATATATATATATATATATAAATATATGTATATATATAAATCATTCACAGTGGCGATTATTTATATGTAATATCTATGTGAATAATGATCAGGTTGGTATTATAGCTATTCTAGTTATATTTTATATGGTTTTTGTATAACTAATTCCTAAATTTTATGCTTATTACAAGATTATAAATTTATATAGCGAGGATGTACTCATTTCATTATATCAATAAATTTCCATAAGGAAGTGGAAATATAAATTAGAGGCAACCCATCTTGGTGAAAAAATACCTTCATTCAATGAAAACAATTTACGCAAGATTAGATATGATGTTTATAACATATGATTCTAAATTATATTATATTAGATATGATGCTAAATTAGATTAGATTAGATTAGGTATGATGCTAAATTAGATTAGATTAGATTAGATACGATGATAAATTATAGAGATTTACAGGGAGAAGATATGCATGTATATATAATATCTAAAAATAAATGATATGAAATCATCTAAGAATGTAAAATAGGAAGAGAATCCCCATATAAAAATTATCCTCCACCATTCAATGTTGATGCAAAGAATGACATTTAGCCTAATGAAGTAGAGGTGAATGTGAAGAGGCTAGACCATTAGATATAAAAAAATAAGTTATATTTTAAGTTGAATTAAATTAATGATATTCAAAATAGTTTTTTACAAGGATAAAATTAAAAATCACTACCTTAACTTGGTTTGAAATTTATGTTCATACCCTAGTTGTTAAGAATATTATTCTAATCACTAAGTGGGATGGATTTAAAGTGTTGATTAATAAAAAAAATAATCCAATTTTTTTATGATGAAGAGAGTTCCATGTATTATAATAATATTATGCAAATGTGAGGCTAACATTTTCATGAGTATAAAAACATGTTTTCCAAGAAACTATTCCAAGTGGGAAAGGACATGATAGACTCTAACCTCATAATAAAGTATGTAGGTGGAAGCCATAACCATTTGAGGAGATGTATGTTCTTTTCCAATCCTAATGATATTGATGAGGCTTTTTCTCAATATCACTACTTATAAATTTAAAAAATAAGGGTTCATCTACCAGCCTCAAACACACCAAAATAGTAAGGAGTTTATAATAAAAAGTGAAAATTTAATCGAATGATAAACATATTATTACTAGTTGTTTAATATTAATTTTGATTTAATAATGAAATAAAATAAAATAATAAACTCTTAAAAATAATCTAGGTTAAAAAATATACATAACCTAAATGTGAAATACTTTAATTTTTAGAATTTTAAATGATCTATAAATAGTAAATTGAAAAATAGATATGCAAACCTAGTTAAAATTGAATTTATGCTCATTGTGCATGTTTTAGATTAAGGTAAAATCAGGTTTTGAAGGGACCTCAAAACCCAAGTACAAAGAAAGAAAGATAAAGCCTCAACGACCACAAGTAGAACCTAAAAACTACTACAGAGAAGTAGCAAAAATAGGTTTTATATGGACCTGAAACCACCAGAGAGACCACCGGTCAAAACCCAGATTTAACAAAGATCTGGCTGCACCATAAATAGAAGATTACAAAAAGAAACCAGAGAATAGGACCAGTAAACATAACCAACAAGAAGAACCAGACTATTCTTCCAGTTCCAAAATCATTTTTACAGTTTATTTACCTTTCACAACAGTAGTATCCTGATTAGTAGTTGCCGCCAACTTGGCTCCCTCTTGTGTAGCCTTCTTTCTAGAGCTTTGTCTCATCCTTTTGCTAGGCCCCTCCAAGGATTTGGTCTCCTTATTTGCTCTTTTTCCAATATTGACAGCTGCAGCACAAATATTGGACGTTACTTCCTCCATTTTTGTTCTGTTCTCCTTAATGAGTTCTCGAAGGATATTCTCATAATCTTTGAGCTTGACGGGGATATCTCTTATCTATTTTTCCATGATGTTAATTTTGTTCCATGCAGCTTTCTAGTTATCTTCCATAATTTCCACTTTCCTCTTGAGATCCTTAATCTCCTTACACATCCAAGAATCAAGTTGGAGAGAAGCCTCTGCTTTGCAATTAACCCAACTCATAGGTGTGTGCATTCCATCGTTCTACCCCTTCTCTCTCCATTCCTCAAAATTCTTATTGGGACTATTCCCACCTTCTTCAAAGTGATCCTCTCAGCCCCTTTGATACTGTTCTTTGGTTCCAGTTTGAATTTCCATGTCCATTTCTTGATTGTCATCCTGAACTATATTTTCCTTTTCATTTCTTGAAACAGGGTCCTCAATAGGGCCATCCTAGACAATATCTTCCTCCGACACTTTCTAATTTTCCTCAGTTTCTTCTTTACTATTTTCAGATTCCTCCTCTTTGTTGACTCCTTCTTTCTCATTCTTCTCTTGACATTCTTCGTCCTCATTTGAATTTGTATTCCAGCTTTCAGTTCCTTCTTCTTCTTCCAAATTTTCCTCCCTAGGTTTATCAGATCTCTCCCACTCTGTATCTTCTTCTACATTCTGATTATTAGCGCTAGGGAACTTGATTTTCTCTTTCCCTTTTACAATTTCACTCCTTCTGCTCCCAGGCTCCTTATTTTTGCCCTGGTTAGGGTTCTTAACCATAGCTTTATTCTTGCAGTAGCCTTTGATTAACAAAATTAGGCCTTCATGCAGGATAGGACACGTTTCCTTCTTCCTGTGAGCAAATAAACTTTGGACCAAAGAATAGCGTAGGTAAAAGGGAAAAGACATTCTTACCTTGTGCCTAAAATGATTAAGGAAAACAAAGTGGAATTTATGCACTCTCTTCCTCCTTCCATCCAGGATGAAATACTCCCTTATACAGCATAAGACATCCCTCCATATCCCCTTAATTTGTTCCAATTCATAGAAATATCCATTCTTGACCAACTTCTGCTCTTCCACATCCATCTTGGGGAACTTACAAAATGCCTCGTTCGAAATGCTTGTCTGCTTGGAGAATTTAAGTCCATCTGTAGGCAACCCTATAACCTCTGCTATAAAATCCTATGTAAGGTTCACTGTGATACCATGCAATGTGACCCTTTCATCAATCCAATTTTTGAAAAAGGCCGTAGTGATATGCCGTTTTGACCCATGGAGCTTTTCCATATAGTTCACGACTTTTCCTTTCTGCAGGATTCTCCAGACATCTTGTTTCTCTCTCCATTCGTCACAGTTTTTGGGTTCCTACTTCCTTGGTTCTCCCTTCCTTTCACGAGCCATACTCATTTCCTTGGAAACCCAATCGCTATGAAATTTACAATGATCCCACCTGTTGCCAGTTTGATTTGAGAGTCAGCTTTGTTTGGGCACGTTCAGGATCCTCGAGAGCCTTCCACTTTCAAGAGCCTTCCTCTTTAATGACTGAAGACCTTTCCCCGCGCAACCACTTCTCCAACTCATTATGTTTCTATGTGCATGTTAAATGTTCATGGAAATTGAATATAATGAAAATTTTATGTTTTAAATTAACATATAATTTCAAATTATATAGGGAAAAGACTACACTAGGAGGACATTGCCACATTGAGGTCTTGTCTGTGGACTTAAGCCACATCTTGGTTGATTATGTGATTTATTTTTGTGTGAGAAATTTTGGATTTGAGAGGGTTTTAATGATTATATTTTTGTTCTAATTTAATTATCAAATAGAAAATAAAAAACCTATATCTTTCACAACAAGCCAAATAGAGTTTAAATTCAATTTTCCCTCTTAAAGTGCCACAAAGTTGATGTAGTTCTCCCTCCTAAAGTGAGTATGCGAATCATTATATTTTCTATATGAATACAAATAGATATATTTAATTGAATGCATTAAAATGAGTGAAATTTAACTGAAATAAAATAACTTTAGACTTGTCCTATGATTGTTTAAATAACTAAAATTTAAATTGGAAATATTAGTGCATTTTTTCTTAATGTGCAATAGAATTTCCAAGTGATTGTTAATTTATTATTTAAGAGGCCTTGGTATACTTATATAGAGGAATTTTTGAAATATTTTATTTAACTAACCATAATAAAAGTGTGGTATGAGTAAAATTAAATCTAAAAAAATTAAAAAATTACCATTGGAGTGTGAGGAATAAGACTAAACTAGTGGATAAGGCCATAGTGTGACCTTGTCCACCCAGTGTAGTCTTGTCCTAGAATGACAATGATTTGTGGGATTTGGCTAAAAAGTACCTGTAAGAAAAATAAGTATGCCTAAATAATGTTTCTAATAACTTAAATTTATTAAATATAATATTGAATATTATTGTAGATATTTTAAGTTAACTTAATGGTTAAAAGACCAAGCAAGGTACACATGTCAAGCACTTAATGATAAAATTAGAGTGTATGCATTTTATAATACTTTAGTATAGTGATGAAATGAATTTAATTTACTATATTTAATGATATTTAAACCTACATGTGTATATAAAATTTTTATTTTAATTTGATATTGATCATGCAAAATTCCTCAATGAAAAACCTACAATAATGTCACTGAAAGTTTTTTTTGTCCATATTTGAAAATTAAAATTATAAAACTTGAAATTTTAATTTTAAAAAGAGATAAAGTAAAATATATAGGTGAAAGAGTACAAAATTTAATTTACCTATAACTTTAAATTAGATAAGAGTGTGTCCTTTTGTTCATACATTTTGAGAAATTTTAAATGTATGGCAAACTAAAAGTGATCAATTCTCAATATGAAAACCTTTTAAAGAACTTGAATTGGAAATATTTTTGCTTAAACTCTCATAGAGTAATCTTGTATAATAATTTAAGGGTGGGACAAGAAAATGTGTATTTATACATTGCATCATAGAAATTAAGTGTCACTAGAGTCAAATGTGGTAGGAAAAGAGGGTGAAATAACCAAATGTCACTCACTAAAGTGTGATGATATATTTTTAGTGTCACTAATCTCTGATGTGTCCCACTTTCAAAATTAGAAAAATCACACCACTAAAAATAAATCTAGATTACATTTTAAAATTTCAATTTTTCAAACTTTGAACAAGTGAAAATTGAAATGTGTCATGTGGAAACATGAACATTAATGAATATAATGACCCTTGTATCTTTACTATATTTATATAGACTTCCAATTCAACTTGTAACTATAACTTTATAATTTGAAATTTCTTGGCATGATCCCATGCATATGCATCAAGTGTATGTGAATATTTATATAAGTAATTATAGGAATTATTTCACATGAATTTAACATGCCCTCATATTATTAAAATTATTAATCATGCTTTAATTTTTCATAAATATGAAATTTGATGCTCATGAGCACATGAATTTCCAAAACAAGCCCATTAGGATGACCCCATTTTGTGATGAGAAATTTAGAATCATATGAAAATTTTAAATTTATTGAATCATATGTTTTAATATATCCTTGAATTATATATGAAAAGTGTATTAGATAGATATAACATTGAAGCACATAAGTAGCATGTTAATAATATGTGTCATGACACAATATTAAATATATAAATTAAAATTAATGCATGGTATTAATCATGGAATCATAATAAAAATAAATGGGCATATAATTAATGGGCATATGGTAGCATGTTTTCATATAAGGTCACATAATTTATATAAAATGTCATATATAAGGCCTAAAGGACACATACAAGGGACATGTGAATGTCAATAGACACACTAGGATAAGGGCCACATGTAAATGAAATTATTATTACTTACAATAAATAACATGTATATATTGCAAATATAAATTCAAATACCACACATAGTAATAATTTAAGTTTTAACTTATCATTGTTAAAGTAATAATGTGAAATAAGCATAAAGCAAATGAGACTAGTCTAAATCAACCATATGTATCAATGTCATTATTAGTAGGTATTCTATTCATGTAACACAAAGTAAAGTGTGAATAATTATAAAAACACTTACATTATATATATCTCAACATGATAGATATTTTGTGGATAGATAGAAAATGTTAAAATATTGACATAGATTGAAGAGATGTTCCCAATTTAGTACAGTTATTAGATAGAAAGGGAAGCCCAACATCAAATAACCATGTAATAGTATGTCCTTTATCACACTCAAATACCTCATGAGAACCATTGTGTATTGATAAAAAAAATGAAATGTGTGATATATTTAACATGAAATAAATACCATATGTAAATTAGTAAGCTAGAAACATTTAAAAATGCTTGGAGGTCCTAATTTTAAATTTATGAAAATATATTGATTTTGATTTTTATGTTTTGAAAGATTTTTTTATTTTTTATACATATATAAAATAAAAAAATTTGAAAAGGGTTAATAATCAAGGTTTATAAAATAGAGGAAATGGGAGGGATTCAAATAATATTCAACAAAGTGTTGAAACATTATGACTCCAATGTATGTGTAAATGAGTCAAATAAATGTATAAAAAAATGATTAATAGAGATAAGAATGTACATACTCTTCAATGGGAAAGAGACTATGTGTGCTCATGTAAAATATAGGAATAGATATATGTGATCATATAAGTGAAAAGGAATGTATATCATGATAAATGTTAAATAATAATAAAGTGTATTTTCATAAAGGATGTTCCTTTAAAGCATGGTAGGATACTTTTTTTGAAGTTTGAATTAGTTTTAAAATGAAGAGGGAAAGTAACTCTAGTGAAAAAAAATCCAAGGCTTAAAATAATGATTAGAATTTGGGATTTTAATATATATTTAAATTTTTTTTTGGGCGTACGCTTGAATTATGTGAATTGATATAATTATAATTACTTCATGTTATCCCTTTTAATAATTTTTTATATTACAAATTAATTAAATTTCCAACATGATAGAAAAATTAATATGTAATAATCAATTTCTATTATATTTATTGTATGTGTAGTAGTTTTTTCATTATGAATATGTATTTTCTTATGCTCAATTTGAAATTTATTTGACCTAAGAATTCATATTTGTGTAGTTAACGTATTTGACATGTTTGGATTTTTTAATTTTCTTAATTTAATAGCTAGTTGTATTAATCTTTATTCATTTCTTACACTGTTAATTTGAGAATTATAAATAGTATTTTTATCTTGAGGTTTGTCATTATTAAAATAATTTGAAACCATTCTATCTTTTAGTTGATATATTTTATAAAGTAATTTTTTAACATTTGGAGATTTGGAAGAAAAAGATGAAGACTTGATTAACTTATCAATTTTGTGAAATTAGATAATTAATTTATTTTTAACTTATTTTATATTTTATCATAATGCATAAAAATAATTATCATGATGTCCATTAATGCCATGATAAGTTAAAAATGGTTTACCATTATTTTTTTCCAATTGATGATGATGATGATAGTAATTACAGAGTAGTTTGATTAACTTTTTTTGTAGGAACATATTTAAAATATCATGTGGGTGATCATTGAAATAAAATTTTAGTGTTTTCAAATTATTTTATCTAGAGGAATAAGTATGATTAATAAATTTTGTACGGGATTATTTACCTTTATGTACGAGTTTGACTTGTTCAAATCTATATTCACCATTATGCAATGGATTATGAAAATGAAGGTGTGTATTTTTATTAAGGAGTTTTTTAACACTTAAATTTTGATAAGATACTTGGTAATTAATTCATTTAATTTATTAGGAATATGAATCAAAATTATTTGATCAAACATCATTATATGGATTATTTTTACTTAATTATATGTCTACATTCATATTATTTGATACTTGAAAAAGACCCAATTCTTATTTTAGCACTAAAACCTCATTAAAAATGAATATTGATTATTCATTAGTATGATAGAGTAGTGTCTCCTTTAATTGATAGATTAAACCTCTACAAAAAACATATTAAACTTTGAAATTAGTTGGTTTATAAAATCTTTGATGCATACAAGTTTTAAACCATAAATTGTAATTAAAAATTGATTGGATTTGCCTTGATGTAGATATGGTAACAATTTATAAGTCATCCTAGGTCCATGATTTTCATTATATCATATTAATAAAACTTATTCTAGTTCTAGATAAGTATTTATGGATCCACTGGGAGGGAATGAAACCAAAAAAGTGCACATACCACTAGACTATTAGGAAATAATCATACTAACATTTGACTACCATTGTAACCATTAATCATTTATAAAAAAGTATCTAAGATGTAAATAAGGGTCCCACTTCCATCAAATTTAGAAAATGAGAAAGTGTGGAAATTGGGAGGTAAAAGTGAATATAAAATATTATGCACAATAATATTACCATTGGTTACATTTCATTCAATCCAAACATGATAAAATTTACTCTCTAAGGAGAATTGATGTATTTTATCTTCAAAATATCCTAAATTATTACTTTAATAAGAAAAGGTAAGGATAAGTTATTACTTTAAGCTAAGAAATTATTTGGATGTATATGAATAATGTGGTTCTTTTTTATTTAAAACATAAAAAAATATAAAGGGATGACTTGTCATCATATGATAACTTATGCTAATATTATGATATTGTGGCATAAAAGTAACATCAAGTGTAGACAAGCATAAGTTTGAAGTGGAATAAACATAAACAATGTTTTAAAAATTATGTCATTGATTTCAATTGTGGCTTGCGATGTGATAAGGGAATAAAATTTAATACCATACTCCTTGGTTTATAAAAGTAAAGGGCTATGCCATGTAGGCTCATTATCTGTAAAGGAGAATAGTTAACATCAACATTATTAGTACTTGCATTCACTTCAAGGAAAGGAGAATCCATATTTTTTACATGAACAAAGTTATCCTTATTTATAAATATTTAATGTGTATTAATTTTATAATTATACATTAAATAATTTTCATTATCAAGGTAACAATAGAAGTTATGTGTACAAAGATAAGGTTCTTTTTGGAGGGTAAGTATAAAGTTAAGAGAGTAGATATTCATTTTCAGAATAATCATTTTGATTTAGATTATGAGTTAATGATAAAGGTAAAGGAGGATCCCAAGTATAATATAAAGATAAATCATTGGAATAATATAAATATGAATCCAAATAATAATTGAGAGGTGAAACCAAAGAGGAGTCTAAATGTGAAACTAAAGAAGAATCTATAAGTATAAACAAATAAGGGTCTAAATATGAAACCAAAGAGGAATATAGAAGTGAATTTGAATAAGAGTCTAAATGTGGATCTAAATATTAATATAGATTTTAATCTAAAGAGGATTTTAGAGTTGAATCCAAATAGGAATCAAGAGGTGTATCTAAAGGTGAAAGAAAATAATAATCTAGGGTTGAATTCTCTTGTATGGACTCATGTTCCTAAGTTTCATAAGAATCAAATTGTCTATTCATTGTTATATAATAAAAACCACAATCATCCATATATGATTCTTCCATAATTTTTATATTTTTATGATTTTACATTAATTATCATAAATACAAATAATAGATTGAGTAGAGAACAACTTATCTAGAGGATGAATATCATTGGTATATTTACTTTGACTGTCCATGATATATATAATGAATTTGAATATAGTGAATAAAATAAGTAAAGAACTTAATTTTCTCAATTAATATTTTATTTACAATGGAGATAATGATTATGAATGAAATACAAGAATAAATAAATGTATAATAGGTGATCTAGGAAAGCATTTGAATGATTGTGTGGGCTCTAAATTATACTTGATCATCTATAGACTAGTGTCAACCCAATATTTTATATCACTAACTATAAAGACTAAATAGTGTATGTATCTCATTACATATCTCTAAGAGTAAATTTAGAGTAAATTTCATGGATGATATGTTCCTCTTAGGTGCATCATAAATCAAATGGACAAAAATGATTATTTTGGTATAAAAAAGGACCTAGGAAAATAAAATTTATGTTTAATGTTTTAAAATGGCTTGAGTATTTTGGAAATACCCCTCACACCATGGTTTCCATATAATAAATATTTATTAACCTATAAATAATATCACTAAGAAGTTCTAAAACTATTATTTTATAAAAACAATCAACAAGAAAGTATAAAATAAAATCAAAATATTTATGTTTATATAGATTAAAAAAATTGAACTCAAGGCCGAAAACAAATGATGTTATCTAAGATGACATGATAATCTATTTATTTTTGGATCAAATACAAGGTCGAATAAGAATGAATCATGGTGTTGCATTTATATCCAAGCTTTAAATTCATTTCATTTTAGTGTCAGGGATTTACATATTTTTTTATGAAATCTTAAGACAAAATTTAAGCAAACTATAAGAAAGGTTAAAATAAAATCATAGGCTCACAAGATTGTTTAACATTTATTTTGATATAATAATGAAATCAAATAAAACCCTAAATTATTATAAAGTTAATTTAGGTTATATAATATAAAAAGACTAAATGTGAAATATAGTAATTAACAAAGTTTTAAATGAGCTATAAATATTGAATTGACAAACAAAAATGAAAACCAAGATCAAACTAAATTTATGTTGTATGTGCAAGTTGACTATTGATGGAAACTAACTATAATGACCCATGAACAATGTCATAACTCAAAGTACAATTTGAAACTATACTAGTACAAGGACACATTAAGAGGATATGGATGTACTATAGCTTTTTTTAATTGACATGGCCATATCTTGGTTGAATATGTGATTTATTTTATTGTGAGTAAATACAACTTTCTAGGAAGGTTTTATGGATTTTATTTGTGTCCCAATTTTTTATGTGCAAGACTTGAAAAAAATATATATAACATGAAAAATAACTAAAATAAAGATAAATTTCAAATGGGAGATTTAGGAAATATGAAAATCCAACATATCATTAGAAAATCTTGTGTAATTTGAGTTTTTCCTACATAGCCCAACATGGACTCAAGTTCATGTAGTTATACCTTCTAGAGTGAGTGTGTGAATCTCAAAATTTAATATATAAATTATACTAAATAGATTGAATTGAATGATTTAAAATGAGGGCCTTTGACCTAAAATAAAAAAAATTACAATTTGCCTATGAATATTAGAATAAATTAGAATTGAAAATTGAAATATTAGTACCATTTTCCTTAATGGTCAATAGAATTTCCAAATGATTTATACATGATGTTTTGCGAGGCTTTGATGTGATTAATATAGTAATATTATAGATATTTACATTGACCAAAATTAATAAACTAATTTTAATATTAAAATTAAATGTATATAATTTAAAAAATTACCATTAGAATGTGACAGACAAGGTCAAACTAGTGGAAAAGGCTACAATGTAGCCCTATCCACCTAGTACAGTCCTATCTAGAAAATATAAATATTGTTTGGATTTGGATGATAGGAATATATAATTAAAATAGGGATTTTTGAAAAAAAATTATACTAATGTTAAAGTATTAAATAGAATATTTAATACTCTTAGATATTTTAAGTTAATGTAATGTAAAAGTGCCAAGCAAGGTAAGGATGTCAATATTAAACATTGTCAAGAATTTAATGATAACTTTTTAATGTCTATACTATTAATTTTTCTCAAAATAAAAATAAAATTAATTTTATTAATTTTAATTTTGATATTAATTTAAAAGAGTCTTGATTGATTCTTCATCTATAATTTAACATATATAAATTTTAGAACTAAAATAAGGTTATGAATCCACTCTGAGGGAAATAAGTTAAGTGTAGATCTAATGTGGAGACATTATATTTCAAATCTATGAAAAATGAGTTATGTTTGGGTATAAATAGTGATAAATATATATATGAAATTATGAATATTTTACATATTAAATTTCAAAGTAATAAAACTCAATTGTGTGA
Source organism: Torreya grandis (assembly GCA_037957365.1). Classification (NCBI taxonomy): domain Eukaryota; kingdom Viridiplantae; phylum Streptophyta; class Pinopsida; order Cupressales; family Taxaceae; genus Torreya; species Torreya grandis. Next base: position 12,643 of record JARHVA010007721.1, on the reverse strand, counting down.
TCTTTTTTATTCTTGTTGTCAATAAAATTTAATAAGAAAAGAGCTAGTGAGAAAATGTAGTTTAGAATATTAAAATTATCATAATTGATATTATTTTTATGGGGGTAAATAAAATAATATATTTTAAGGTTACAATCAATGAAATAATAAAAATGTATTCACAATCACTTATTGATATAATCATACTGTATTTTATTCTCTTTGATGTGTGTGGTGGTGTATGAAAGACCTCACATGTATATTAACTATAAGATAGAATATATATCATGTCATGAAATATTTTGAAATATACACCTTTATATCCTATGAATTAATTTCCAATATCTCTTTGGTGAGTGTGTGTCAAGCCAAAATGATGAACAATGCTAGTGGGAAATTTAAATTACTTCTATTAAGAGATACCTAATAAAATGAAGTGGAACACAAAAATTATTATAACATGTTTAATAAGAAATAAAGGGAATGTATGGGAGTTTTGGTGAAATAATTAAAATAAAAGTAAAAATTTCCAACTAATTTTTAACATATGAGGCTTATTGATAATGAGATTTAGTTGTTATTAGATTATTTTCTTTTAATTCAAGGTTTTTATCAGCAATCCTCGGTGGATGCTAATGGGATTAAAAAAATAAGCTATATTACTTTAATAATAAGTGTATAATATATATTATTAATTATCCTCATGGTTCTCTAAATTTTTAGTACCTAATAATTATGGTTCATGTAGAATGTGTTTTGATTATATAAAACTCACTAAAATCACCATTAATAAAATGTACCCTCTTTAATAGATTGATGATCTTATATATCAACTCACACATGATACGTAATGTGTACTATGTTGGATATACATTATATGTATCACCAAAAAAATATTAAATAATATGACATATAGAAACCATTATTCAAGATAAATAAATTTTAATATTAATGGTTGGTATTACCTTCTACACTATGTAATTCTTATTAAATTTTCATGTGGTAAATTAATAAGGTATTGAATCCATTTATATATTATTTTATATTTGGATTATATCCTTTTTTTAAATATATATTATCATGAACATTTATTTCATTTTCAAAAATTGTGGTAACTTAGTAATGAGAATGCTTATTTTTTGAATAAATAGAAATGAGAGAATAAATGTGATTTTGTAAAACAAAAAAAATTATATTTGGGGTTTTGGTTAAAATGGAAAGATGAGAATAAATATATAAAATATATAATCTATTAATAATTGGCCTATGACTTCCAATGTGAATTAAATAATAATAATTTTAGGTGTATTTTAGTTTTTGAGCAAGTCCTAGGCTTTCTCTCTTATAACAACACCTTCACATTCCATTACAATGAGGGGTACATATGTTAATTAGGGTAATTAGAAATATGTAATTTTTTATCTTAAAAATATAATTATAAATTATCCAAATTTATCTATAATTAACTTTAAATAACATTTTTATGTGGAAATGGATTCTAGTAACTATGCAGATGGGGTTGTCCTATTGCAAGGAGGTAAACCTATATGCTACCATTGAAAGTAATTGCATGGTATAATTATAAATTAGTGTGATACATATACATACATATATAATTTCATTAAAAATGTCAAGAAATTAAAGAAATATAAAATGGTTAAAGAAACTATTGTTCATATAGATCACTAATATCTCTAGTTTTTTTTTTCTAATTTTTGTTTGGTAATAAAATATATTAAATGTATGACTAAAAAATATAACATGATGTCTATAACTTATTTTATTTAACCCATGGCACCATAAAAAAAATTTAACACTTTATGCGTGAATTTTATGTAGAAGGATATGAGTGTGATAGCTTTTTTAAAGCAGTATTAATTTAAATAAATAGGCATGAAGGTGCATGTGTTAATTCAAATAAGGTAAAATATATTAAAGATAAGTTTATTTAAAATATGGGTAAGTTATTTTGGCTTAAGGGATAAATATTTAAGGTAATTAATGAAGAGCCTAATTCAATATTTGAAGGTCAGTTTGGAGTTACAAAAATGGTTTCACATTTGTATCAATTGTTTTTTGGCCAAATAATATAAATTATGTTGCTAGGTTCATAATAATATATTTATTTTATAGTAAAATCAATCTTATTAATAATAAATTTCATTTTATTAATGTTATATTAGCTCATTCTAGGTTAAATAAAGCATTTCCATGGATTTATTAGGCATGTGTGAAAGGGACATGACTATTATTTTAGTTGTGGACTAGTTTATTAAGATATCCTTTTTATTCCTTGTAAAAATACCCTTGAATAAGATGATGTGGCTTTTATTTAAAAACCAATGTATGTTTCACTTTGATTTTCCTAGTTCTATTATTTAAAATCAAAATTTAACAATTTTTTAAAAATGTTGAATGACATTTTGGGAGAATATATATAATCAACTGAAATGATCTACTACTATTCATTCAAAAATTGGTGGACAAATATTAATGGTGATTATAATCTTAGTGTATCTATTGAAATGGTAAAATAGGAATCATACTAAGACTTGGAATGAAAATTTTGTGTATATTCATCATTCCTATAATAGGTCATTCCATGCTTCCACCAATATTTTTTCTAACTTTTTTTGTAACTTACTTGCACATTCATTTAATGTATTTTTGGGAAACCATATAAACAAAATGGGAAAACATATCTAAAATCCACAAATATTAAACATTCATTTAAAAAATTAAACAAATTCTCCTTCAAGTGTAATAAAGGTTGATTTATTCATAGGCCATGTGTAAATCATGACATAATCAGCATAGAACAGATCATGTTTTCCATGTTGGATACAAGGTATTATCTTATGTATGTAGATAATATCTCCATGATAAAACTAAGAAGATCAAACTTATAGGTATAGTCCTTTTTTCATTTTTTCGAAAGTGGGAAAGAAATATTTTAGAATGGATTTACTTCCTTTTATGAAAACATATTTATTTGAAATTATTGATAAATTATGTATTTTTTAGCCTTCAATGTTGTACTATGAAGAAGGAAATATGTTTCTAACTTATAATTAGGACATTACTCATGTTTATCAACTAAATTTATAAAAGGATAACATATTATAGAATACATAAAGGAAAAAATAAAAAACATGCAAAAATGTGGAAGATTGGATTTAATGAGTAGCTACCCAACCATGGAAAATGGTATTCTGAAAAATAAGTAGAGAATAAATACTTGCATGTGACTAGTTTTTATTTTTTTTGGGTACCAAAAGCTTATATTTTTTAGGCATGACCTAGAATTATGATATGGTAAGTTATCCATGTGAAATAACTACTTATATTCTTCTAATATATGTAATGCATAATTATAAGACTCTTATTGAAGAAAAGATATGTAGAAATATCAGTTATAAAAGTCATGAAGAGTTTATAAAGTTAGACTAAGTCTTACAATGAATCCATTTATTTTTATGTAAACATGATTCCATTAATTTTTATATGAACCCAAAATGGTGCCATATATTTTCAAATAAACACATATCAGGACCACAATATTTTTATAAAATCACACAACATGAGTTAAACAATTAGTAGTTATGAATATGGATTATTTGGTTTTTTAATCTCTTCAGTTCATGTCCTAGGTGATTTGTGTATTTTGTGTCACTAATTTTCCTATAAATGTAAGCTCCTCAAATGCATTGAGGAATTCAATGGATCTTGGATTTATTTGAGTAATTAAAATTCATGAGTCCTTGAATAAGTGTTCCATTTTTCTCCTAGTTGGTTTTGTTTGGAAGGTGTTATGAATTGTATGATAAGGTTTGAAAGAAATTGTAAAAAATGATGTCAAAACTTAGGTAATTATGAATTTTTATTTTATCTATGAAGGCTCCTTTAAGAAAATAAAATCATACTTTAGGATAATATAGTGAAATGAGGTGTATTCAACTCACTCTACTGGAGTTTTCTCATATCGAGTTTCTTTAGGATAAATTATTAATATTTTTTTTAATTTTATTCAATTTTTAGTCCATTTATACTTAAGACATTATAAATATTATTTTACAATTAAATGAATACATGATAGTAAGAAAAAAATCATTTATTTTTTATAATTTTAAAGTATCTATATGTGATTATTGATATAAAATATCCATGAAGTATATAAATCAACATCAATGCACAAAAAAACATGAACTCTTTACTTTACCATGTTTGGGTCCATTTTGATTTACCAACATCCATTTTGTGTAACCATGAGTGTAACTTATTAGAAACTTTTGAAAATTTTTGTGGGATATGATGGATACACAACTAAATTGGTCTAAAATTATTTATCTCTATATATATGACAAAACAAATTTTTAAACCATACACATTTCTATTTTATGTGCATGTACAACAATACACATTTTTGTACTTGAGACAATAATTTTATTTATATTCACCATGCCTAATTTTTTTTTTGAACAACTATACAATTAATAGTATGTTATAGACACTTATTTCGTTCAAATGAATGATACCACTAAATATTTTACACCACATATTTTTCAACATAAATTTAAATTCATAGGAAAATAAATTGGATAAGGGATACAAGTTTATAAAAAAAATCCATGGTATTCACCACCAAGTTAACAAAATCCTTTCATGGAAATATTTGAAGTAAAATAAGAACCATGATGTATGATAAACACTTCACGAGTTAAAGTTGGGAGATATTTTATTATTTAAAATTAAGAATTAACTATTAAATAACCCTCATAAAAAGATTAAAAATCTATGTTACGGTCCCCGAATCACATTGTACTTAGTTAGAGATATGGTATTATTTATTGACCTTCCATACTATTTGGATTTGTATATTTTGTTGAAATTAAAAACTAATTAATTCATATTGTATACCTTTTCTTGATATTACATCAATACAAAATCATTCATGTTGGGATATTGAGAACTTGTGACCAACGTTTAAGGATATTAATTATTAAGTTTACAAAAATACACATCATGTAATGTACAGACTAGTTATTTCAAGTTTTAAATATAGGGAAACATGTTGACAATGGTATGTGTTATAATCTTCAATAAATATAGGATTATCATTGACGTAAGTTGGATACCATGTACCAATTTATGAATCAAGACACCTAAGGTGTATCTGATATTAAAATTAAAAAATAAATTCATGGACTTCAAAAGATTAATTTTATTATGCTTTACACATGACCTATATTCCATGCATATTAAAAATAACATAGGATTTGTTACTTTAACTTTTATTTACTCATTAATTTTGATATTATTAGTGTAGGTTTTTATTTTTCCCTATTATTTAATTAGGGAAATTATATATTTGTGCATACATGGAGTTTTCCTACATTCGTGGGATAGGCTAGCTTATGTGGAGATGTGTGTCATAGATGTGTCATAGGTGTCATAAGAATCTCATAAGTAACTCCTTTGACTAGCTATTCTAGGTATAGAAGTTACTTCTCTATTCTTAGCACCTTGTCACCACCTTTCATGGAGGAGTTACAGTCTATTCTTGGGGTGCTTTGACCACTATGTGTGGAGGAGTTACTTACTAGCTCTCCTATATGTATTCTTCATTATGGCCATCTTATGTTAATATAAGATTGGCTTTTCTCCAAATTATCTATGCAATTGTCTCTTGTTTGATTTCATTTACTTCAGCATTTTGTGGTATTCACTTGCTTCGTCCCATGCAACCACGACTCATGCATCCTTGTTATTCGGACCTTGGTGAATCCTCTGATAGGGTATCAGAGCCACCTCGATAATTGGTTGTCTATTTTGCTATTACTTTCATTGAAATCTAGAGCTTTGTTAAGTCATGTTTTTTGTCAAATTTGAAAATTTCTAGGAGATATTACTAGTTCTCCATGCTCTTGTTCCTTCCATGGCTTGTTTGGTCTCTTGATATACATGTAGGCGAGATTTTGCAAGATCCAATAATCTTGTTTCTGTCAATCAACTTGCATATTTTGTGTTTTAATCAAAATTACAGGTTGTCACATGCCTTTGCAATCTCTTGGTAGCTGATTCTGCCTTTACATGCCCTTTTTTGGTTGCTGGGGTCATTTTTTCTAGCTAAAGGCATCTATTTTACACTAGATCTGCATCTTTTGTACATTAGCAAGAAAAATGCCTTTTGGGTTTTATTCGTAGCCTAGGAAAACCATCTGGATATCTTTCAATTTTTGCATACATTTTGTATACTTTGTAGAAACGTGCTCAAAAAGCTACAGCAGGACCCCTCTCTGTTGGCAATTGTAATTTTGAAGGTAGTTTTCAAATGCTCTGTTCTTGCTCATACGGACTCCTTTTCCCAAGATTTTTTTTTTATTTTGGATATTTTTTCATGCTCTATGCACTATTATAGACTTATTTTGATTTTGATGCTAAGATGTTTTAGAAATAGCAGATTATCAGTCATGACATTGCACAGTTCTCATTTTGTGAACTTTAGAGGATCATAACTTTCACATAAGACCTCCTATCGAGACAATTCTTCTTTTGAAAGTGCATGATTTTTTGAGTAGATTGTAGTGGTGCTATTTATTTCTCTGGATATTATGCCAAAGTTGTATTTTCAGCATATGCTCTTCATGAGGGTTTTGTAATGCATTGAAATCAAGACCACTTAGTATTTCTTGCTAGTTGCAGTTGTAAATGCACTAATATAAAGTGTCAAATCATATTTTTTTTGGTGGGGTTCTTTGATTGAGCAAAATTTGAGTTTTTTAAAAGCTTGTATATTCGATTGTCAAAGATGAAGGGTGAGGCCCGGGTTGGCAGGAGGCCAATTCCCCCTCACAAAGACCTCCTTTGGATTCCTCACTCTATGCTGAGTCTAATAAGTGGTTGTAAGGCCACTTTATCTCTCAAAATAGACATTTTTAAAATGTTTTAGTGTTATTTTTTTGTGAAAACACTAGTTTATGGGAAATTGAATCTTTAATATCTTGCAAATGGTAGCTTGGATTAAGGTGCCATTTTTTGAAAAAATATTTGTATTTCAATTATCCATAGTGTAGGCTTGTTATTTGTTAAAAATACACTAGTTTATAAAGTGCCTAAAATTTGGGTCTCTCGAGATGCATTTTTGGCTGAGTCTGACGTCTTATTTGCTTAAAGTCTTACACTGATTACTCTAAGACACATTCTCAGCTGAGCCCAACATATTTTGAGCGTGCACTTGAATATTTAGGGGGGGGGATCAACATTTTTTGGGGGGGGGGTGTGATTGCTTTTTAGCACTTGCAATCTTTGCTTTCATTCTCCTTTTTGCATAATTTCACAACTTGTAATAAACACAACTTCACCTAAATTTAGCTTAAAATGGATTATTTTCAACTTAAACCCCTAACACCCTTTAACTATCATGAATGGAAGGTTAAAATGATGATCATTCTTAGAAGCAAAGGGTTATATAGGATCACCATGGGTAGTGAAGTAGAACCCAACGCTGATGCTAAAAAGGTCAAGCGGTACAACTGTAGTGATGAAGCTTATAGATTACTGAGCTTTTCCATGTCTCCAAAACTTATCTTCCATTTAGAAACCTCCAAGACTCCCAAAGACATATGGAACACCCTATAAACCTTATTTGGGAAGCTTGATGAGATGAGAGGTCATGAGCTCAAAAATGAACTCATAAGTCTAAGTCCTAGCAACTTTGACACCCTATAGGACTTCTTCACTAAGTTTAAGGACCTTAGATTATAATTAAAATAATGTGGGATAGATAAGAAAGATGATCAACTCATCCTTTCTATTCTCACTAAGTTAGGTCCAAGCTATTCAGTCTTTGTCTCCACTTTCCATGCCACAAAAAGTGCCCTTGGCACTACATGAAAAATGCCTTCTTTAGATTCCTTCATTGCTGACTTGACTAGGGAACAAGATAAGCTAATTCAAATGGGAAAAATGAAGTCTACTCAACCCCAATATTTTATAGCTAGAAATGGTAAGGATAAGACTTCAATAAAGGAGAAGAAAAAAAAGAACAAGGACTATGAGAAGAAGAAAGAAAACCACAATCCTGCCAAAAACAACACTGAGTTTTCCTCTTCCAATACTAAACCTAAGAAGGAGAAGGTTAAGTGTGCCTATTGTAAAAATATAGGGCATGATGAACACAAATGCATGAAGAAACAAATAGATCATGTAACTCATCTTCTAGAAAAGCACAACATAGGTGTTCTTGAGTCCATCAAGTAGAATTCATCAACCCAAGATTCTACTAAGGCAAAAGGCAAGGGTAAGGAGAAAGAAAAGGGCAAGGCCCTTGTAGCTACAATAGCTTCTACATCTTCATGGGTCATTGACTCGGGTGCTTCTCACCACATGGGCTCTTCCCTAGTTGAGTTTTCAACTTTAGAGCCTTGTAGCATGACTTCAATTAGTTTGGGTGATGACACATCAGTTTCTATTGCAGGGAGAGGGTCAATTGAAATGGAAGGAGAAACATTCAATAATGTTCTAAGTGTTCCTTCCCTTTCAGCCAATCTCCTATCAGTGTACCAAATCACTCACATTGGTCGGGGCATGAGAGTTGAGTTTTCACTAGATTTAGTGGCTATCACAAAGTTGCATAGTGATACTACAGTGACAGTGGGTAGGGCAGATCACCAAGCAAGGTTATACACCTTCTCACATTGTACACCTAATTCTTCTCCAACAACATTACTAACTCATTTAGATGGAGTTAGTAAATTATGGCATGAGTAGTTTGGCCACCTTAACTACCGCTACCTTGAGAAACTTTGCAAACATGACATGGTCATTGGCTTGCCTCATGTCCAATTCTCAAAAGGACTTTGCAAGGGGTGATCCCTTGGAAAGCATCTCGAAGCAAAATTTGACAAAGGCAAAGCTTGGAGAGCTTCACAACCTTTGGAGTTAGTCCAGAGTGATGTATCAGGACCCTTTCCTAAACCATTTTTCATAAGGGCTAAGTACATCCTCACTTTCATTGATGATTTCTCTAGGTACACTTGGATATTTTTCTCAAACAAAAGTCTGAAGTGTTTGAAAATTTTCTAGACTTTAAAGATCTTGTTGAGAAATAGAGTGCAAAATCCATCAAGGTTATTCAAATTGATAATGCAAGGGAGTATGTCAGCAATAGGTTTGAGTAGTTTTTCACCATAGAGGGGATTGATTTGCAGTGCATAGTCACTTACAGTCCTTCAAAAAATGGGGTTACAGAATGCAAAAATAGGTTCTTGAAAGAGATGGGTAGCTATATGATACACTCCAAATCCTTATCACCATAGTACTATGCTGAAGCTATCAATTATACTTGTTACATTCAAAATAGGGTTCCTAACAAAGCTTTGAAAGGGATAACACCCTTTGAAGCTTGGCATAAAAGGAAACCTGATGTTGAGCACCTTAGGGTTTTTGGATCCCCAACCATGGTCCACATACCAAAGATGAAATGTAAAGCTATGGAACGTCAATCCAAGCCTTGCATCTTTATGGGATATCTAGATGTTATTGAGGGGCATCACCTTCTAGATCTAGTCAATCATGAGTTGTTCATCAAGAGAAGTGTCCATTTTTAGGAGAGTCCTAGAGACTCAACACTTGGCACTTCTTCTCCCTCATCGAATCTAATTCTTCATGATGATTCCTCATTAGATTCAGATCAGCCACAATAGGTTCTTGAGCCAAAAACATCTTCTTCTTTTTCAAGTTTAGACAGTGAGGATAGTGATGTAGATTCATCTACCGCTTGTCAATTAGAGGATGAGGAGTTAACACTTGACTCACCCACTTTAGGGCCACTTTGGCCTAGATAAACACTTGAGAGTGCTGGCACTTGGGTAGGAGATTGCAGATGACAGATGAACTAGGGGGGATTTTTAGAGAGATCCACATGCCTTCTTTGCTTCAAGTTCAGATCCATAGAATTTTTGAGAGGCATCGAGGGTACCTGAGTGGGATAGTGCTATGGAGGAAGAATATTCTTCCTTAATCAAAAATCACACTTGGGATTTGAATTCACTTCCTAAGGGAAGGAAGATGGTTCGATGTAGGTGGATATATTAGACCAAGTTTGTAGCAGGTGGGTTGGTTGATAAGTACAAGGCAATGATTGGTTGCCAAGGGTTTCTCATAGGTGGCAGGCATTGACTACTCAGAGACCTTTACACCCATTGAAAAGATGACTTCTATCTAACTCACCTTAGCTATTTCCATAGCACATGGTTGGGATGTGCACCAAATGGATGTGAAAAGTGTCTTTCCTCATGGAGACCAAGAGGAGGAGATCTACATGGAGCAGCTACCAAGATTTGTTTAGGATTATTTCTTAGTATGCAAACTTAGGAAATCTATCTATGGCCTCAAATAGGCCCCTCAGGCATGGTACACCAAGATGGATTCCTTCCTTCTCATAGTGGGTTTCACTAGGTGTCATTCTCATCCTAATGTCTACTTTTTGTGGTAGGATGACTTGCTCTTAATTCTGGTTCTTTATGTTGATGACCTTTTGATCACTAGGAGTTCTTCATCGGCTATTGCAGCAGTGAACACATCTCTCCAAGATAGATTTGACATGACAAACTTGGGTTTGTTGCACTACTTCCTTGGCATTGATATCTCATAGTCAGATTTAGGGATTTCTCTTACACAACCTAAGTATGCTCTTAATTTATTGGCTCAATTTCACATGGCTAATTGCAAGCCATCTCTGACTCCCTTTCTATCAAGAGTCAAGCTTGAGGCTGACTGTTCTTTACCATTGGTTGATACCACTTGATATCAACAAATTGTTGGCAGTCTCATCTACTTGACTATCACCAGGGCTGACATATCATATGCAGTGGGACTTGTCTCTAGATTTATGCAGGAACCTCATGATCTGCATTAGAATGTAGCTAAGAGGATATTGCATTACATATAGGGTTCACATAGATACATGATTCATTACAAATTTGGCATTGAAGTTGACTTGGTTAGATATATAGATTCAGACTGGGCTGGTGATTCACAGACTCGCAAGTCCACTTCTAGTTACAGTTTCTCTCTAGGTTCTGGTCCTATCAGTTGGTCTAGCAAGAATTAAAATGCTAATGCTATATCATCCATAGAGGTAGAGTACAGGGGAGCTATTAATGCAACTACTGAGGCTATTTAGCTTCAGGGGATTCTTTCTAAGTTTGACATTCCTATTAGGCAGCCCACCATCATTTATTGTGACAACTAGAGTACCATTCAGATTTTCAAGAATCTAGTTTAGCACCAGCAGACCAAACACATAGAGATTCACACACATTTCATTGTGGAGCTTATTTATAGTCAAGTCATTGACTTAATCTTTTTCCAGTCTTTAGAGTAGGTTGCAGACATCTTCACCAAACCTTTTATCGAGAGCAAGTTCATTCATCTATGAGCTCTTCTTGGGGTGCGGTCAACATCTGTAGTAGCATCATCTTTATGGGGGACTTATAGCCTTCTCATTTATTTATGTCTTTATTTTGGGGGGGGGGAGTTTTTTTTCCTACGGGTTTTCTCCTTTTCTCTATCTTATGGGAGATTGCTTTTGTACATGGGTACCTCATCAGGCCTAGTTGCCGGGACCCATTTTATATTTCCACTGCCCACCTAAGCTATGCTTATGGGGGATTATTAGTGTAGGTTTATATTTTTACTTATTATTTAATTAGGGAAATTATATATTTGTGCATACATGGAGTTTTTCTACATTCATGGGATAGGCTAGCTTATGTGGAGATGTGTGTCATAGATGTGTCATAGGCATCATAAGAATGTCATAAGTAACTCCTTTGACCTACTCTATTTTTACATACTCTATTTTTATTCACTCATTTATCTATCATTTATATTATTATTATCTCATTCTTACATTTTATATACACATATATCTATTCTAATCTATCTCACTATTTTAATGTTCTTATTGTCAATAACTATATTACATTATTATATAACATTCCAAAGATAATTTTTACAACCTAGATCTCTTTGATGTATCTCCATAAAAATTACTAACCAATCATCATCATTATTATTAAAATTTTGATTATATTACAAAATATATCATTAATCAAAGATAAAACATATTTATAAATATATTAAATATACTCCTAATCAATATCAATCATTGAAATAAATTTTAAAAGTTTATATGATGTCACAAAAGTCAATAGTTTCATTTACATATTGTATATATTTAAAACCAATAAGGATGATGAAATATTCTTTTATACTCAATGGTATATATGACCAATTATCTTACTCAATGAAAATAAAATATTTCACAAATATTTGTATTATATGACATAGTGAATAAAGTGTCACTACATTTTTATACCTATATTCCACATTTAATGTTACTCCATCCTATGTGAATTTTCTATAGTATATAATTTTATTTCATTTTCTAACATTAATGAATAACCATGAAAAATTTTACCCATGTTTAAAACCTTCACTCATTATGAGACAAATTTAATGAATAATATTTTCCATAAAAAAATATTTCATTTATCACTCTACAACTATCTATCATCTCTAAGGGGTTTAAAAATATATCAATGATATAGAAACATAGATATCTAGCATAAGGCACTAAAGTAGTATAACCTTATTTTCT
>JARHVA010007720.1:580000-619627 GCA_037957365.1 Torreya grandis | reverse complement strand
GTATATTTATTTTGTGATGAAAAATGGTGTGTAATTTGTTGATAAGATAGAGAGAGGATAATTTATAAGGATACCCTAGTCCTATCCAAGGTATTAAATTAAATCTCATAAAGGGAAAAATACTAAGATGAATGATAATTATGGTAAATGCTTATGAAGGATAAGGGTGTTTTCATGAGGAAAGCTTGATACTATCCAAGGTATTACATTGGAAATCATAAAAGGATAACCAAAGAGGCATGATGAACTAAAAATTTATATTCATAAAGGAATAATATTTTAAATTTTATGATGGAAAAAGGATGTGATAAATCATGAAATATGTGTTATAAAAATCCTTAGTAGGCATGAGACATACTAATCAAATAGGTAAGTGTTAATAATTTGTTAGATGAAAAAGTCATAAGATACTTGTTCATAGTAGACACAAATATTTTGGTGAATAATTTAAAGTACTTATATTATCTCATGAAGGTGATATATAAAAGAAATTTATAATTTTCCTACCATCCAAGGATGTGTTTCTTGTTATTTAGGACCCCTTATAGAGCCATCAATATACTATGAAGATTGGGTACTTGTGTGAGAAAGTAGTTATCAATATATAGAAGTTTGAGACATCCTATCCTACTCTACTATCCTAACACACCCTAATCAACCTTAGATATATCATTGTGATAATTATGGAGTTTTAACTTTTAATATAAATAAGAGATGTGCTAAAATAAGAATCACATCTTTTGGTATGATTTAAAATTTTGATTTTATAACTACCTTTTGATCATTGCATTTTGTTTAAATGATTTGGATTGTAAGTTTTTATGGATTTTTGTATTTAATTAAAAATTTATTTTAATCACTAAACATGAGTGATATAAGTGACAAACATAGATAAGATTTATGTTTTTAATTAGAAGATACAAAGTACCTAGAGACTTTATCAACTTCTAAATAATTAGGCTTACCCACTAGTAAGTATGTGATCTCAAGACTAACCATATGTGTAATTAGTATAAAGGGATAAACAAGGTGAAAGTGGGAATCATATGGATCCATATATTAAATTATAAAATGATAATATTCTTGGTATATTATCATAAGGTAAAAATAGGATAGTGTAGAGTGTGGATTATGAACCATGTCACAAGCAAAACTATATAATTCAAAGAACTAATGTAATGGCAACATGCATGTAAAGAGTTAAAATCCTATGATAGAAGAAAAAAGGTGAAAATTTAAATATGAAATTAATCCATTAAATAATTTTAATCAATTAATATAAGATGATATCATAATGTATTACCAAATTAAATTCAAATTCTATGAAAATGCCATAAATAATGTGATAAAACACCATGATGTGTTCATAAGTAAGGATAAATTATATTTTAAACATCATCCATAACATATACTACATCATTGTGTAACCATAGTATTAATTTACTCAAAGTCTCATCAACCTTTGTAAAAAGTTGTGAAAATACATCTTCACACACTATCTTTATAGATAAAGTGGGTATACTATATGAATAATGATGTTCATGGGAAAATATTACAATGGGTACTCAATGTGAAGAACTGATGTCACACTATTACTAATATCATCATATCTATGAGATAATGTAAGATGCAAATAAAGTTGAGCCTTTGTCTACGAATGACCTGGAGTATGCAACCGAGTTGATGATGGTGTAGGTTGTGTGAAATAACAAAAATGTTATTGTATCACTTGAAATCTATCTATATGGTGTGGTAAACTTATGATAAAGTCAATAAAATTCCCCATATCTAAGGATGTATTCTATAAGTATATTAAAGGAGGTGATCTCTTATCAATAGACCATGCCTTCTCTAAACAAAGCATATCAATGTATTATTTAAGCTATTGGAAATGAATAAAATAATGTGTTGGTTTCATGAAGAAAAAAAGTACATATAGAATTATCCAACTATGGAGGTTAAATATATATAGTAAGAGTAGAATACAAAGCTTACTTTTATGATATGAATCATTGATGTGCACAAAAATCCTTGGCCTAATGAAAAATAACCCTATGAATTTCATAATACGGCTCATATTAAAATTATGTTCATAGAGGATCAAGCTTAGGAAAAGGTATTATGCCATCACTACTATGAAAAAAACTCAAAGTATGATCAGTACTAGGCTTAACATGGAAAGAGATGATCTCAAAGTATGTTAGTGCAATGTAGATGACATATTTAGAAGGAGTATATTATAACGATCAAAGAATCTAGTGAACTAATATGGTCCTATCATGGTATGATCAAGAAGCATACTATGAATAGGCTCAGTAGTGACTGAATGAGAAGTATTGTATATGCACTATTTCAAACCTATTAACATAAATTTAAGAATAGATAATGTTAGCTAAAGTAGGAGGAGAATGAACTACATCAATAAAACTAAAATAATTCTATAAGGAATAATGATATCTAAGTATCTCTACATTTTTTTCTTGAGAAAATCTAATTAAAAAGGGATCATATAAATAATATCTATCATCATAATCAAGAGTTTTAAGATCAATACTACATGCATAGATTATAAATAATGAGGTAATTGAAAAATAATGTGAGGAGAGAGATCAAGAGTTTTAATTTTCAAACTAATATCATCAGGTTCATCATCATTAGAATCTAATATATTAAGAAGTATATTACCTACTAGTTAAAGGTGACCATTATACCTCTAGTAGAATTAATGGGATAATTAAGGTGTTGAGATTCACAAAAAAGAATGCTAGGTAAATTTTTGAGTGTAAGTAGTTTGAAAACACATCATTCTTGAAATTATTCAAAACTTTAAGTGTGGGTGTTGCATTGAATATTGTAGATAACACCATTATATTTTGACTCATTGGCATGCTGATGAGGCTATGGATCTCATGTGGGGCATCCAAGGTTGACTAAGTGAGATGTTATATAATAAAAAATAATTAAATGTCATGAATTTGATGCAAATCATGATGGGGGGAACTATTATAGGAATATACACACAAAATAAAGGAAACATCTATCATTTATAAGATCCTTCACATGTACTTTGAATATATTTAATAGTACATTTATAATACCCAAGTATTTTAATGAAGTTAAGGGAAGCAACACAAGTGCCTGAACTTTCATCAATAAAAGCATGCTTAACTTGGATATCTCCTATTTTAACATTAGTGAACAATGAAGGATCATATACATAGATAAAAATTTCATCGAGAATCATTGAATTGATATGAAATTTGATTGAAAGAGAAGTATCTACCATTTTATCAATGTGTATAGACATATCATCACATTATTGAAGGATGTTATCTTCAGACCTAGAAAAAATAACTTCTTACCCCATAGGTGGGGGGTGATGGATGTTCATTTTGAATAATTTTTTTTTTAGATGCTTATTATGATGATTAGAAGTTATAATAAGTTATATAAAATTAATTTGATATTGGATATGTGAATTTCTGGTTATTAGATCCCATTCATCATATCTAGTTATAATTTTATTAGATAAAGATACATAATGTTGAAGAAAATCCATTGAAGGCATGGTATAAATAAATTTAAATTGATGTTGATAAGGTTTATTTTATTGGGAATTATCCAATATGAGTTTAAAAAGTGTGTTTGGTTGTGTTGATTTAGATAACAAAGTTTAATCCATGGTTGTTTCTTTTCAAGGAGATGAATTTGGAATTTTTGAGTGAGGTAATTTGGTTAGAGAATATATGGTTGACAAGTGAGGACTATAATTTGTACTAATGGAAAGTGAATTATTGTCTAACTATAATTTTATTAGACACATGGATTAGTAGGATGTGTTATTAAATTTATTGTAATTATTTCCATGTGCCCTAATTCCATAAGATGGTATAGTTAAGAATTTTGAATAATACAAAAAGATGGGGAATTTTTACAGTTTGAAGTTAGATAAGTATCAATATAAGAGAATAATATCATTATATTATTCACATTTATGACATTATCATTATTAATATTAACATTGGTATCTACAAGTTTTTTGACATTATTAGTAGTTGGAGGTTGGGTAGTATTAGATTAATGATTAGGAATGGGATCCTTGTAAAAAACTAGGTGAGAATTAACTTGATTAAGAAATACATGTTTCTTATCTTACACATGAGGATATTTTTAATGCATTTTTATGAGTGTTTCATGATTAAAATTATGCCAAAGAAGATATTCCATAGAAAAGGTTCTTAGTTGGTGACAAGTGTCATGAGAATAGCCCAGGATTTCATGATACTAATAAAATTTATATGGCTCATACCAATGTTTTTTAAGGTTAGTAGGATCAAGATCTCATGATGAAGGCCTAGGAATATGGTTTTTATTCTATACTAAGTAAAGTGGTTTATGAATGCCTACATTAGCTAATTGAGAAAATGTAGAACTAGGATGTGGATTGTAGGAAATTTATGGTGAAAGAATAGGATATATAGAATCACTAATATAAATGAATTTAATGGTGTATATAAAATTATAGATATCAATAACAACATCATTACTTACATGTATATTCTTAGATTTCATAAGGATTTGAGTTATGGTGGGAGGGTGTGAAAGATTGAATTGTTGCATGAGTAAAGCTTGACATTTGGCTTGGTCAATGGATTCATATAAATATTTTGGAGATAGAGTCATAACATGATATTATAATTTAGGGTGAAGAGAATAAATGAAAAAATGGAAAATATTATATTATAAAATGTTGTGGTCAGCTTTATTAGATATGGCCTTCCATCTTTTAATGAACACTAGGGATATTTTAGATTCTAGTTATTTATAATTGATAAAGTAAACTACATTATTTGTAAGAAGATCATTAGTTTGAAATCATTGAACCAATTAATTAACTAAGTCTTCCAAAATAGAAATATAATTGATTTTGAGTTGATTATACCAATATCAAGCATCACTTTAAAAGGTTTTAACTAAGAAATTAGTGGTATCAAAGGTATTGATTTTAATCCAATATTTATATAAGTTTTCAAAAGTTTTAAAATGAAAATTTGGATTAATGGATCCATTATACATGAATGTGGGAATTATGACACCTATGTTAATATTTGTAATTGAAAGAACTAGGGGTTCATTTTTAAATGTTTAATGGCCTTGTTACTAAGTTTTAGTTGGAGTATAAGATTAATATGTTCATATTTAGGTGGATGGTTGGGGACATTAATATTTTTCACTCCCTATTGAGTAGGTTGAAGATGATTTTGGAAATACATTAATTAGTTTTACATTTGTATCATTTGATTAACACTATTGGTTTTAAAATTATCCATTTGGTTTAAGGATTATAATATAATTTGATTAGTGTTAATAGTGTTTTTACTAGTGGAAAAATCATGGGACACATTTATGGTATGAGTGGCACTGATCATTTAAGATGCACTAGTAGTTACATTAATTTGAGTATTAATGTGGGTGTTTTGACTAGACACACTAAAGGTCAAGCCTACGATGTTCGTTGAAATGGATGGAATGGTGGATGAAGAAGGAATGGAGAAGGAAGACATGCTATCTTAGGAAGGCATGAAAGAGGAAAAAGGTGTAACATAAGTCATACGGTGACTTGCCTAAATTATATAGAAAAACTAAGTGAAGGTGAAGAGGAGATCCCCAATGTGAGGTCCCATTATGATGTTATAGATTATTATAGGATCCTTACCCTAATGTTGAGGGTTTTCATTAATGAAAATGGTGAAAATAATATATTTAACATCATCTTCATTCTATACCATAGGCAAGAATAAAGGATTAAGGGAAGAACGAGAAGTACCATAGTTGGTTGTTATATTAGTAATATGTATTTTGTTAAGATCAAGATTATCTACCACATTATAAGGTATATTCATCTTAGGATATTATGAGGATTATTGAAAATCTTAATGATAGCCTGATTTTACTACTTAGCTTCATCAAACATGTATTGCATGATGAATAGATTGATAAAAGAAACTTATGCAAAAACTTACAAAAAAGATAAAGGTTAACAAGATAAAAACCAATTGGATCAATTTGGTCAATTTATTATGGTAAATATAAAGTGGTAAAATAGAATATAAACCTACTATATTGATCTATTATATTGAGCTAAGTAGATAGGATAAAAGATCAGATTGGAAACCTACTAGATCGATCTAGTCAATCAATCTAGGTAAATAGGATAAACTAATTATCTAGAAAGCTATTATACTAAGTTGTTTAATCTAGTTGGGTAAACAAGATAGCATAATAGTATAGAAAATTATTGGATCAAGCTAGTTGATCTAATTGGGAATATAGGATTAAATATCAATCTAAAAATGTACTAGATCAAGTTGGGTAAATATGATAAAATAATTACTTGAAAACCTACTAGATCAAACTAGCTGTTTGAACTGGGTAAAAAATAAAAAATAATTGTTTGTAAACATAATAGATCAATTTGGTTTCTCTATTTGGGTAAACAAGATAAAATAATAGTTTGGAAACTTACTAGTTTCAGTTAGTAGATTGAGTTTAGTATATATGATAAAAGAATAGCCTAGTACATTAAGATGACTGATTTAGTTCTATAATCAATAAAAATTTAAAATATTAAAAACTAGATGATTTAGTTTAAAGATATAAGTAAAATAAGCATAAAACATAAGATTGAGTTATGTTAGTCAAGTAGTTTATTCACACACATTCAACTAGATCAATATGGTTGATCTAGTTGAAACACATACCATAGAACTATATCAACACTAGTTAATATAGTCTACATACAATAAAGAGGAACAAGCAACAAATAAAAAATGTAATTTTATAATTAATAATGCTAACTAATTACTCAAAAAGAATATTAATAAGTTTTACTAAAATATTATGTTTGACATTCTAGGATTTTAAATATATTAGCTTATCCTTTGGATAGTGACAACCTAATGTTTTAGAGTGTTAACTATGAGGAAGTTCTATTCCCATAGACCAATAATCATAGTTTTAAGGTTAACATATAAGTATATAATTTATAACCAATAATTGATGTACCACATAATGAAATGGATGATTGGATTCCTAAGTTTCAATACAAAGGGAAATCCTTGGTGTTTCTAAAATACTGTGAGGTATATGGAAACTAAATACCATGTTTAGATATGTACTATGGATATTATTATTGGGAAAATCCCCTTATTCAATGGTATTTTTAAATTATAGACAAGGATTATAAATAAAATATCATGTATCCAATAAAAAAAATAGATAAGTAGTTTTAAAACTATCGATACACAGTTTCTGGGGAAATCTAAACAAGATGAAAATAAAGGTGAATTATAATTTTGTCAAAAATCAAGTTATAATTTTTGAAATTAAATAAACAAGTAGATAAATATTTATTTCAAAATTGAAAGTGATTGTAATTAATATGAAAATAAAGTTTAGTTACCTTTGCTTGTGCTAAAAAAAAAAAAAAAACATGCAAGAAAAGATCAAGAAAGCCAATCTAGTTGATCATACAATACAAAATAGAATAAATCTAGTCGTCATAGCTTGTTGAAAATAAAGCCCAAAAAAACTAAATAGAGTAGATAAATTTAGTTTGTTGGAAGAAATCATAGACATAGAATTGATCGAGATGGTCAATGTAGTTTACTATGTGGGTATTCTTTAACAAAACTAAAGACTAAGGAAAATAATAAGGATTGTTTTGAATTTTAAACTAAAAAACATGAATTAAAAATTGATTAATATTAACAAGATGGAAATGTTAAGATGTTAATAATAAAACTCAAAGATAGAACATGATCAACCAGGCTAATTTTGTTTTATTATTGAAAGTACCAATTTTTTGTTGATTGGGTCATCTAGGTAAGATTTTAATCTTGTAAATGTAGAAATATCAAAAAAAAATAATAATAAAAATCAATTAGATATATATATATATATATATATATTCTTAAATAAAATTTATATATTAAAGATAGGAAAAAAAATAGATTTATTAGATTAATTTCATTTTATAAAACTTCTAATGTAAATACTACAAACTAAACAAAATCTAGTAAATCGATTGAATTAACTGCAAGTAAAATGTTGAAAATAGGAAAAATGACAAGATCAACTACTTTGATCTATTGGGATAAAAATTTAACTTATTAATAGAATATAAAACTAGGTCAACAAACATGACCTACTTTATTGAAAACCTATTCTTGTAGATATAGAAAATGACTAGATTGACTGGTTTGACATAGTTAGCTAAAAACCTTGGGCTTACAAATAAAAAAATATTAGATCAACCACCTTGATCTAGTTAGCTAAGGAAGAAACCTGCATGGATAAAATGAAATTTTATTGACCAAATCAATCTAGTTGACTATGACTTAAATAATAAAAAAGTAAGGGTTAGATTTCACATCGGGTTCACTAAAATGTATGTAATGAATTAAGATGGATCTACAACTTGTCTTAGTGAATTCTAATCTCATAAAAGGTAATATTACAAAAAAATCATTGCATATCTATTTATATCATGACATAACCAATTATATCCATTAAATATACCTAAGGGATATATTATCACACAACACTTCTAAAGAGGGTTTCAAATCCTATAGTCAAGTAACACCTCACAATAACCCTACCTAGGTCTACTATACATAAAATAAATACAATATAGTGTTCACTAAATATTTTAGTACAAAAGGGGATAGTTAAAAAAATAAAACATAACATGTAAAGTAAAACTCTACTCAGTCTAATATAGATTTAATTGTAAGGAAGAAGTAAAAAAATCAACCTATTCCTTTGTGCAATATCTATCTAACAATATAAAAGACTAAGAGTTACAAATAATTACCTTAAATGAACATGTTGTGCCTTAGTATCTCTCTTGGATAATGGTGCATTGAAAGAAGTTTTTGTGTATTTGTAATGATCAAACTATATAAATCAGCTCTAGGCCAAAATACTCCTTTGTATTTAAGACTTTCCTATAAGATAAACTTGTTTTATTTCAAGTCAAAACCATAACCAATGAATGAAGTGTAGAATTTATAGAATTGTGAGATGTAGTAATGAAAAAAAGAATGTTCCTCTATATTATATTGATGTGGAGGTGGTATTTATAGTGAAAGATTAAATCTAAACCATTCTAGAATTTTAACTAATAAGATTGACTAGCTCTATTTTGTTAGGCTAGAAAAGTAGTGGTTAGGCCTCAAATTAGGTCGACTAGGGTGAATTAGCTATGTAACATGAATTTAATCCTTTCTAACCAAATTGACCCAACAAAATTAGTATGAAAATAAATTATTTTCTTATTTATGGGATATTTTAAAGGATAATTTCCTAGGGAAGTGGATAGATGAGATTTTAATTACTTAGGGAGTTGGATAAAAGTGACTTGTAGTGGTTTTAGGTAATGATATAGGGACCAAAAATATTTTGAAGAACAAAATTTATGCCCACCCCTTTCTTGGTGAACCCTTTAAGGCATGCACTAAGATATATAAAAACCTAATAGGTTCCTATAAGAGAGAAATTGTCAATAAATGATAAAGTTTAAAATATTATGTGTAACACTTAGTACCTAAATTTTTCAGAATGCTTAATAAAATATATCCTTATAAATAATTTATTTTTTTCACAATTTCAACAATTGAGATATTATCATGTGTATTTATTTATTTCTCAACAAGACCACACCCCTTAGATTTTATTACCATTTTAGGAATAGGATAAACTTGTTACATAGGTACCATATTAGTATAAGAAGAATTGTTAGGATAGATTTTAGTTTTTTCTTGTTATCATATGAAATATAACAAACAATGATAACCATTATGTAATGTGTAATAAAGTAGATATTAAATTCATCCATTTTGAACATGATTGAATCTTTTAGAATAAATGTAAATTTATTTTTTTAAATCTATTTACAGTTCAAAAATTAAAAAAAACTAGGAATTAGAAATCCCTAAAGCAAGATAAGGTTTTACATGGAAAACATGGAGGTTGGGTTCAAGAAATGTTTAATTTATTTAAAATTTAGGGTTAATAGGAATAGGTTATTTAAGAGTGATATAACATATTACTAAATAAATGATAATTAAATAATCTATTTTATGATATTCTATGTCAATATTAAATTACAAAAATACTAAATAAAGTACAATGCTAAACAATATTTAGATTGCATAATCACTAAGAAGAAATAATAATTAGCTTATGTAATGATGTGTAGATATATCTACTATGTTTAGGTGTGGAAATATATTGTTTGATGTTTATGAACCATTAATCATATTCTATTAATAATCTTTTTATTTTCCTAGACACTTGTGTCATCTTATGGAAACTTATGTCAATGCTATTATCTAAATCTTGATGTTATTATCCTATAGCGAATGTTTGTTATCTCAAGATTAGACTACATAGGTATTTATGTGTAGTTGACCTTTCATCTGATGTAGCTATATCTCATGCATAGGATGTTAATGATTTTTTTAATCTCAAAACCATAGCTCTGCACCCTAGTTTAAGTTATCTTACCAAGCAATGGATTAGTGGGATCATGGTGTCAGGTTAACCTTAAAGACCCTTGTGTTAATGAGTGATACCTACATATCAAAAAATAAAATGAGGATCTAAGACTTACGTAGTTATCCCATAGTGTGGGAATGTGTGTGCACAAGGGTAAATTATACTGTATGATAATACATGTAGCTATTTAGCTTGTAACTTAACAAATTTGGCTCATAGGTTATCTTTTAAGTGCTTCAAACCTATAGTATGATTTCTCCTATGAATCATATACAAAATATGTTGAGAATTTTTTATAAGGTATGAATGAAGTTGTCATTGATGTCATGAAATTGTCAATAATGTCATTCTGAGTTATCTTTATTATTCTTAAAGTTGATTTAATGAGGCATGTACTTGAGAGACCTAATGAAAAGGCATAAGCCTAATGTCATGATAAGGTGAGTAGTATCAGACTTGTGTAATGTATTATGGATATATGTAATTATGGTATGAGGTCATATGACATATGGATGAGGTTTTAAGAGTAGTTTAAGAAGTTTTATGGTGTGCTCAAGATCTAAACATGATTGATAGTTCAAGGCCTAATGTGTAAAGAGACCTAGTGTTGCCTAATGAGGGGTTAAGTTCATTTCCCAAAGTTACATATCTCTTGATAGAATTTTCATATGTTTGATAGGTTGTGTTAAGTGTGTTGACAAAGTATTAGGTATTATCCTAAAGTATAAATCATGTAAATTTGTGTTAAGGTTTTTTGTGTGCACATAATGGGGTGTTGTAAACCCAAGAAGGATTTTATTATGCTCATTGGAATGTGAAACCTTTTCATGATATCCTATTTAATTCATGTAAGTAAAATGAGGTTCCTATATTTAATTTTTTGGCATTGGTTTTGGATTTGAGGGTTAATCTTTTATGAATAATTACTAAGAATGA
Organism: Torreya grandis; assembly: GCA_037957365.1. Classification (NCBI taxonomy): domain Eukaryota; kingdom Viridiplantae; phylum Streptophyta; class Pinopsida; order Cupressales; family Taxaceae; genus Torreya; species Torreya grandis. Next base: position 608,131 of record JARHVA010007720.1, on the reverse strand, counting down.
GAGGTAATCTAAACCCTCTTAGAACCCTCATTATGACCTGATATGAAATATCTTGTTGGAAATGGATAAGAATGGTTTGGTTGAATTTTTTTTATGTTTTTAAAATGTATATGTATCTTATAGGTTACTTTATTTTGCATTGGTATATCATAAGAGTGAGTGGAAGCTATAGGAAACCCTTTGTTTCTCAAAATTTTGATGTAGCAGGCAAGGTTGACTAGGTCAAAGAATGAAAATGATTTGAAGATGATGTGTAAGAATAATATTTTATGACCATGTAAGTTTATTTTAAGTTTTTAGACATTATATATGCTAAAATGGTCATGTAAATTGATGTATCACTAAATAGTCCTAGTGAAGAAAAACGTGAAAAACCCAAACATAACTAAGATTGAGATTAAGGATGGGTTGTAATGGATTATATATGGATATAAAATCATGGATTAATTTTTAAATACCTATATCCAATATCAAATTTTATTATTATTTTTTATTATTATCATAGACAATTAAAAATTTGTTCTCAAAGTGACATGTCTAACACAGTGAAGTTTGTGTAGGGTGAAGACATGAGATTGGTCTATGAGACCAGTATTGAAATTTAAAATTATATATATATATATATATATGTATATGTATATGTATATGTATATATATGTATATATATATATATGTATATATATGTATATATATAGATGTATATATATATATATGAATATATATATATATATATATATATATATATATGTATATATATATGTGTGTGTGTATATATATATATACATATATATATATATATATATATATACATACATATATATACATATATATACATATACATATACATATGTGTATATATATATGTGTGTGTGTGTGTATATATATATATATATATGTTAAAATATTTTATAATTATATTTTACGTTCATAAAAGTGTTCTCATAGGTGTTTTAAGACTTTATCTTCATGACTATGTTTTTGGAGCTATAGGCAGCTTTCTATGTATGAGTAAGAATGATATTTTTGAGTCATTTTGCATAGATTTGAAGAATAAAATGCATATTAAGTTGTTATATATGTCTCATAGGTTATTTTTAATACATTTTTGTACCTTATAAATTCATATTAAGGTGTGAAAATTTAAATGTTCTTGAGTGGGTTTTTGAAGCCTATGTCTAGTTCTGAGTAAGCATATGAAGTTGATCAGTTTTAGGTATTCTATCCTATATTATGAAATATAATGAAATTTTTTATTATGATATGGTAATTAATGTTATATAAATGTTTATTTTTATTATTTTTATATGTAAAATTTTAATTTATACTTTAGATACTGAAGACAAACTTTCTAGCAGTAAGAAGGCCTAATGGCAAGTAGACCTAAATATGTGGTTCAAGGAGTGAAATGAGATAAATGGTTTTGGGGACATAAGGTTAGATTATTAAGGTATTAATTAAATTTTTTATTAATTTTTTCTTGAATTTTTTAGTATCATAATGTTCTAATATAATCAAGGTGAAATGTGTGCCTTGAGAAGGCCTAATTACATTAGGTCTCTATTAGGCCTAATGGTGGCTTTGGCCCTTATGGGTGGTGAACAACCTATGTAGTATGTGTTTCACTTTTAAAAAATGATTTTTGATCTATTCCAATGGTTACATAAGTATGGTTAGTTTATTGGCTGACCAATATGGGTGAGAGTAAGAGTCAAGTATAAAGAGAAGGTCTAATACACCTAATTTCACTAGTTCGAATATTGAGGACATGAGCGAATGATTTTAGATTTTTTTTAAAAAAGTATAGGGTGTGAATAAAATTATATAGGTGTTTTTAATATATCATTAAGTTATAAATATGTTTATATAGGTGATGAGCAAGGTCATATGACCTAATTTTGTCAAGGAAAGGGCTAGTTGAGCATGAAGGCTTAATAAGTGTTTGAAAGAGATATAAGAGTTTGGAAAAAAATAAGGGGATAATAATTATTTTAGAGAGAAAAAAGTGTCTAAATGTGATCATAAGTTCTAGGTTACTGAATTGTTTCTAATTTACCTAGGGGTTGGTGCCTCCTTGTAAGTTGATGCTTGATAAAGGACTAGTTTATTTGGTGCTTGACTAATAAGGGGTTGGTGCCTCACCAAATATTGAGTCACTAATTATAGTAATATATTATAATTTATGATTTAGTATATTTTAGTCCCCAAAAAGGTTTCCCACATATCTCTTATCTTTTCATATTTTTTTCTTTTATAGATGCTTGTTTTTACATTGGTTAATGTATATATGTGAATGAATGTTTCATGGATGATAAGTGAAATTGAAGGAATATTTTAAGGAAATTAATTCACTCCCACTCTTATTAGGTATAAATATAAAATTTGATATTATATTAGGTCCTTTAAAGGATTCCTAATATCCTAAAGGATATCCTAAGCAAGTAGATGGCTACTCAAGCACAAGTTGGTTTTTCTACAAGCAAGGTTCCATTATTTAATGGATCCAATTATGATTTATAGAGTGTCAAGATGAGGAAATATTTCATATCTCAAGGTCTTGATGTTTGGAAATCGATCTTGGATGGATATGTTACACCCATTATTCCTCCTATAGATGCAAAAGGCAATAAGGCTAGTGATAATAATTCAAAAGTAATAAATTGTATTATGTTTGGCCTATCAGAGGAAGAAATTGTGAAGTTTATTACATATATGTATCATAAATAAATGTGGGACAAGTTAAATATTATACATGAGGGAGACTCCAAGGTCAAATTGGTTATGTTGAAAACCCATAGAAGATAGTTTAAAATCCTAAGGATGAATGAATATGAGACCATTGCATCTTACTTGTTGAGGGTAGATGAAGTGGTAAACATCATAAGAGGACTATGTGAAGAATTGAAAGAGTATATTGTTTTTAAAAGGGTTTTGAGATCTCTAACTCACAATTTTGATTCTAAATTTTCTATTGTTGAAGAGATGTAAGATATAGACAAGATAGAGATGGATGTACTTCATGGCACCCTAACAACCTATGAGATGGTGACAAGTTAAGGAAGACCTAGAAAGAAGGAATCTACATTAAAGGTAGAAAAAAATCAAAGGATAAGGATACACAAGGTAAGAAAGACAAAGATAATGATGAATATGATGATGATGATGATGATGATGATGATGACGATGATGATGATGATGATGATGATTTGATATCTATGTTTACAAGGAAGTTGAAAACTAGTTTAGGTAAATACAAGGGTAAGATTCCCTTTAAATTCCTTAATTATGGAGAGATTAGACACTTTGATAAAAAATTTCCCTCATAATAATAAGTAAAAGGATGATGAAGAGCATGATGAAGGTCATGATAATGATAAGAAGTCTTATATGTATAATAAGAGAAAGAAAAGTTTCAGAAGGTATGATGATAAGAAGTTTTTTAAGAACAAAAGAAACCTTTATAGCAAGGAAAATTGCATCTCATCTAATGAGAATGAGAGAAGTGATTATGAAAGTGACCATGAAGGTGATGCTCTTGATGTCAATGAATTTATTTTCATGATTGATGAAGTAATATGTTCCAATCAAGAAGAGTCCATATGGATTGGAGGTACTGTTGGTTATTCACGTGAAGAAGGAGATGAGGTGGAATTTGAAGCTAAGTTGATAAATAATCTAGAAGAACTAAACATAGTTAAGAAGAAAAATAAGGTTGATGAGATCTCTTATCAAATACTATGAGGATCAAATCAACTTGTTTTAGGTTAGATAAAGAAACAACTCCAAGGAACAAAAGGAAATAGTCAAATAGGTAGATACTCAAATTGAGATTGTGATTACAAGTATATAAGGTAAAGAAGAAAAATATTTAAGGTATGTAACTAAAGTAGATACCTTGAGAGCTGAGTTAGATTAGACATCAAATAAGGTTAAGTCATTTGTAAAGTTTAAAAAGAGTATCAATGATCTAGATAACATCCTAAGTAATAAAAAGACTTCTAATGATAAAAAAGGTCTTGGTTTCAATGGAGACCAAAATAAGAACACTAATGTGATCAATAAGGTCAATGTTCAATCAATGAATGAGGGTACTAGTAGAATTAAGGTTAATAAAAATAGGAAGCCTAATGTTATAAGTTATGATAACCCATCAAATGGTTATTTTTATTCATGTAACCAATTTTTTCATATAAAAAGGAATTATAGAAGGCCCTCCAAGAATTAATGTGCATGAAATATGAGGAGAGTCATTAGTAAAGAGGTATGGGTCATGGTGTTTTTTAGTCAAGAGGAATAGTTTGTTTTAATTGTCAAAAGGTTGGTCATACTACAAAGTTTTGTAAGAATGGATTCTCAAGTCAAAACAAGAAAGTTGAGGCCCTTAGAGTACAAGAAATAAGAAAAAATGAGTGGAAAATCAAGGTAGTTAAGGTTGATGACCAGTTTTCAAGTCCAAGTGGACTATTTTTCATGGTGTTGTAGACACCTAAATTATGTCGACCCCCCGTTGGTCCTAACCCACATCTTATTAATTTAAAATAAACAACTTATTTTAAATTATGACCTCACCTTGACACATCACCTAGGACACCTCCCCTAGGACACCTTACCTTAGACACCTCGCCTTGGACCATTTCCCACCCTATGACTCGCCTTGAGACTAAGTCATCTACCTATGACCTATTCTCACTTCTTTCCAACTGCCTAACCAACACTGATGCTTAATAACCCCATCCATCGACCGTTTTCCAATGGACTATGCACTTGGTGGATGGAGAACGGGCTTCTTAGCCCTTTTACTCATTCTCCACCCACTGACATTGATCAACTATTGGCCAACGCTGGCAGAGCCACTGATGTTGGTTACATAAACTGAATTCTAACATCGAGTTATAGGCTTTTAGATGCTGGAATCATTTTCTAGGGACTCTCTCTCACTCAAATTTGGCTCTCTCTCTCTCTTCCTCTAGGACTCTAAGACATCAACATGCATCAGACTTTAACTAATGCTCCCATGGCCACAGAGACTCTACACCAGTCACTCTAGATTAGACTGAAGCATTGCACGGGGACCTAGACATCAGCCATAATAGGCACAATTGTTTGACATCTTGGTTCTTCATCTCACTAGAGCTAAGTATTTCTTTTGCCCTTTCATTTTAGTAATTTAGAATAAGTTAGTCAATTTCCTATCTCTAAATACTAACAGACCAGACTTGACCTTTAACCAGACCCAGCTTTCTTCCTGGAGAGGCTATAAAGCCTTCCTCCTACCCTTACTCTTTTTGACAACCTATCCTCTACCTAACTCCTTTCCTGGACCTTATTCATCTCCCTATAACCCTACATAGACCTTTTAAACCCACAAAGTTCTTCTATCAACCATAGACTTTCTCTAAAACCCATCCAAGGACCATTGCCCCTACCAATATCGATAGCTTAACCGACGTCGATAACATTGACAAATCGATGCTAGTAGAATTACCGGCATTGATAAATATGATAGACCGATAACAGAATACAGGTATGCATTACCTCTATTTCTTTTGTTTAGTCTTTCACCATTTCTTTTCTAGCATCAATCTTTTTGTCAATAAGTGGATTGTCATCCCTCAAGGAAGTCTTTACACTTCTGGGACCAAGCATATCACTTGGCAGTCCACCATATCTATCTCTAACATTTTTCTATTCAGTCTTATTCTCTTTATAGGTGTCATCCTCCACAGCCAAAGAGGAGCTCCTACATCGTCTGGATATAGTGTGCAGCTTCATTCGAGTACGTACAAACCCCTGACCATTTATCTTTAGTTTTTGATTTCTTCTTAATATTAAATAGAAAAAATGAGTAGAAACATTCTGGCATGCCTGGTGGGACCCTGGAGTTTTCCTTGGGTTCATTTCATATTTCTTCTAAAGGCAATCATTCATATAGCTGCATTAGGGAAATTTTATCTCCTTGCAGCCTTCTTTCTTTTTCTTTCAAAAAGAAATCATAAGCACAAGTTAAAAAGAACCTCTTTATTTTTCTTCTTGTCATTTCTTTCTACATCTTAGAGTAGTGAAATTCATGCTCTTAAACCTTTTCCCACTTGTCTACATCTAAATAAAACATTTAAATTTGGGTTAAAGATTAAATGCATTTCACTCCTACTTGAATGCATATTTAGCTCATCTAGTAATTAAATGCATTATGAATAAATCATAGTGCACATATGTTACACAACCTGACCACATCACACAATCAAACATCTAAACATACCTAAGACAAGGCCCGACTAGCATTTCACCACCTTGCAGATTCCTTACCCTTCTTGGCGATCCTAATTAGACTTCACAACCAAGAGGAGGACCCACTCTATTATCTGGCAGAGTATAAAATATAGGCAAAGTATATATTGGCTAAGTGACCCAACTTGGCTTTGGGCTCATGAAGTGAGGGGAGCAAGCCCCTAACACCAAGCCATGTACGGAACCTAACACAGAATTTTTGAGCACCAAAACCAACCCAAAACCAACCTTAGACTATCTCTTTTAGGACCTATTCTAAGAAGCCCACTTCCAAACATATTCTTCTAAGGCATAAGCCACCACAACTCTAAAATTTATTCTTAGGAATTTAACGTTTAAAGGTTGCTTGCCTTCATCTACTTTTCTATTCTTATCTAGTTTTTTGAGCTGGTGAGTTTGCATCATTTTGAGGTCCAAAAATAACTTAGAATTTTTCTTTTCTTCCATAAACTTTTAGTTTTCTGAGTTTTTGGAAATATACAGACACCGTCATCAGTTTTTCCATCAACATCGGCAACTTTTTTCACCATCATCAATTTTTCCAATCATGTCAGAAACTTTTACTCACCGGCATCAGTTTTTCCACTGACGTCGGCAACATATCTTAACCGACATCAGTTTTTCAACTGACATCGATCACTATCAACAAACTTTTTCCAAAATAGAAAGCTTAAAACCTGACCTTTTTTTGTTGTCAAACACACATTCTCACCCCTTCTAGTTTTTTGAAATTGAAACATATAGTTTTTAGAACCTGAATCTATTTTGCCTTGGATGGTTTTGACATGTAGTCAAACCAAATCCTTTATTGACCATGCGAGGCAACAACCACTTCCTCCTTCACCTTTCATATCAAGTCCCCAAATGGAGCATACTTCAAACATTGAACATACTCCTATCCAGCCTACCCCTGACCAACATCTAATTGTTCCTGAAGGGGATCAAAGCTTTGAGAGATTCCTTGACCATAATGTCAAGGCTCTCCAACACTATCTCATGAGAATCCAAATGTGAGACCCTTCAGGTAATCCCATTTATGGGATGCCAACTTCTTTGGTTGAAGCAAGAATGGTCTCAATAGCCTCTGCTACCCAACCCATAATAACTTAGGCTATTACCTCGACCATTAACCCGACCATGACCAATGTCCACAATTGGGCCTCCACTTCCATTTTTAGACCTACCTCCAACAGGGTTTTTGTACCCCCTTAACCACAGATAATTCAATCAAGTTTAACACCTTTTCAAAACTTCGTTGTCTCTAGCCCACACACTCTTGTGCCCAAAAATACAAAAGTGACCACCTACCCTTTAACTAGTTTCACCAATATTCAATCACCTTTGGTGGCACCTAGTCAAGTTGTGCCCTCTAGCTTCATGGCACAAGCCCCCTTGACCTCAACATCAGTCCCTGTGATGAACTACCAATAAGTTGTGCCTATACAAATGCAACCAAGTACATCATATGCCCCTCTTAATGCCTTCTAGGTACCTTACAACCTAGGCAGTGCCCCACCTACCAATCCATCAGCCAGTCTAATAAAGATGATGATGGATAAGATGTCTAACCTTGAGATATCCATTTTTTGTTCAAGCAATGTTCTTTCATACAAACAAATATACAATGAACCCATCCACCCTTCGGTCCCTATTAGACCATATCCTATCTAGTGATAACTCCACAAATTTACTTATTTTTAGAGTAAAGAGGACCCACAACAACATCTATGAGTGTTTAGACATGCTTGTAACCTCATAGTGCACGATGATGCATTATTACTTCGCACATTCCCCATGTCACTTTCAGGGGCCACCCTTGACTGGTTTAGCTCCATTACCAGTCATTCTCTCTTTTCCTTCACACAACTCACCCAACTATTCCTTAACCACTTTTCAATCAACATCACTAAGAAGGTCTCCATTACAGACCTCTATTTTATTAAATAATTTGATGATGAGTCAATAGTTGACTTCATTGCCCATTGGATAGGATTGATTAACCAACTCTCCTTTTCATTACCTCAAACTGAGCTCATTGAGCTCTTTTCAAGAGCATGTGCCAAGCACATCTCATCCACTTTATGAGTCCAAACATTCCACACATTTGATGAAGCTTTTACTATGGCCAGAAAGCTTGAACTCCATGTTGTCAAAGAAGATAAGGTTAAACTGCATAGTAACACAAAATCTAATGACTCTTCATCTTCCAAACCTTCTTCTTCCAACTCCAAGTCTAAGGGATCGACAAATGTTGTGGTCTTTAGACCATCGTCTTCAACCACAACTAACCAGTCTCAACCTTCAACATTAGAATACATCACAAAACAATTCCAACAATGATACGTACATCATCAATACACTCCAATAGGAGAGTCATACGCTTATGTGTTGGATAAACTCATCAAGCAGGGAGTCCTCAATCTCCCTTAAATTTTACCACCTCAATTTGACCCCTCAAAATCCATCCCTACATGGTATAGGGAAAATGACTTCTGTCACTACCACCGTGTCAAAGGTCATGACACAGACAACTGCAAAACCTTCAAGAACATCATTCAAGACATGTTGAACAAGGGGGATCTTATTTTGGATAACCCAAATGTGCTAGCTAACCACAACATAGACATCTTTAGACAACCATTCCCTAACCATCCCCCAAGTTAGCATAACATTTAGACCATAGTCGATGACCTTTAAGAGCATAATATACGCATGGTCAACATGGTTTCTAACCAACCTCTCCCATAGTCTGCATAGGTTAATCAACCTATTTATCCACCATAGGTAGAATAACTCTCTTCTCCTATTTGTCCACCATAGGTAGAAGATCCTTCTTCTCCTATTTGTCCACCATAGGTAGAAGAGCCTTCTTCTCCTATTTGTCCACCACATGTAGAAGAACTCTCTTTTCCTATTTGTCCACCATAGGTAGAAGAGCCTTATCCTATTTGTCCTCTATCCAACCCCCTTTCACATGTGGGAGAGTCTAATTTGACCTCTCCCATATTGGAGGATGATTTGATGGCACCAACGCCAGCTGCCTTGCCCTCATCTTTCTTATCATCATTAGGGGATCATACTTTCCCCACTATTCGACCACACGTAGAAGCCATAACCATCCCATGCCTCTCAAACCTCACTCACCCACAAGTGAAGGTAGACTTGAACCTCACCTCACCCAATAGTAGTTCTTTCACTAAACTAAAGAAGGCTACTAAACCACATCAGAGAACTCCTCCCCCACCATCATCATTACCATCTATCTTGGGTCCACATCCTTCCACTTTTAAAGGAGTGCTCCCTAATCTATCACCTCTCATCAAGAAAGTGCCATCTATGTGTGTGGCCACACCACCCACAAAAAGATGGTCTGACAAACTCCCCAAACAACTCCTAAAAAGGAGTTATCAACCCCAACTACAACAAAAAGCACAAAGCCATTAGTGGGATCCTATGCTTTGATGTTATGCCAATTGTTGCAGTCATCTAGCATCACTCTTCTGCCTATAAACCATATCAACCTCTCAGATCAAAACCATCTTGGTTTGATGACACTAAAATCTGCTAGTATCATCACACACCTAGGCATGATACTAAGCATTATTGTGCCCTTAAGGTTGTTATTCATCAACACTTGAAAAAGGACACCCCTCACATTAAGGCTTATTTTGACCACTTTTTTGACAAATATTCTACACCATCCCATGCCTCATGAACCTCTTCACCTAAATTAGGGTCCCCATACAAGACTATGGTCCCCCTACCACCTTCCACTCCTTTATTTGAAATCAATATAGTTAATGTGGCCACCAGGCCCCAAACTATGAAGAATAAAGGAAAAGCCTAGACTTCTACACCTTTGACATATCCATTATTTGTCAAGACCTCTCAACCAACACAACCCAAGATTTTTATCTTGGACATGTCTCGACCATCATCTCTAGGGGAAACTCCTCCTAACCACTCTAGTCCACATGACATTTGGTATAAATGACTTGTTGACTACTTGACATATTCTATCATCCCTCCCAAACTCTCTAGCAATAGACGGTGAGCTTTTATCAAGAACAATACTCACTACACCATGCTGGGGGGACATCTCTACAAACGAGGTCAAAAAAGCCTCCTTATCCAATGCTTAACAACCACTGAGACTTCCCATGTCATCAAACAAGTCCATGATAGGACTTGTGGGTGACATTTCAGAGGTAACTCGATTTCCAAGTGCATCCTTTGCCTAGGCTATTATTGGCCCACTATCAACCAAGACTGCAATAACTATGTTTGACATTGTACCAAATGCCAACAACATACTAACCAACATCATACTAACCAACTTCATGACCAACATCAACCAAAACCTGCCTATAACAATGACCAACATGTGACCAATTTGGAACGAAGCAAATGGGGCAAGTTTGCTCCTAATTGACTCAGACCTTACATCGACACACAAGCATGGATTAGGGACTTATCATCTGTCTTCTTTTGAAGGTCGATCAAAACCTGAGCCTCTTAATGCCTTACATCCATTTTACTATTAGTCAAGTAATCATTCACTTGATGTTTAACTTGAGCTCGTTCCTTGAGTAACCCCCATCATTGTCATTCCTATTCCTTTCAACCCTTTTGTCAAGCATGAATGCTTTGTCCTAATAAAAGGGAAACATTTAAACCTCTATAGTCAAGTCCATGACCAAAATTTCAGTCCACAAATAAAACATAAAATTGGGATGCCTATTCAAAAGGTCATAAACTATAAATGTAGACTGCTCCCTTGAAGGATAGTTGCATCATTGCTATAATAAAATAGACTGCTCCCTTAAAGGACAGCTATTCACAGACATCCAAACATACAACAAGCACAATATAGACCACTCCTTCAAAGGATGGCTATGACCAAATTTTGCTACATACAAAGCATAACATGACCATAAAACACAACAATATCCCCAAGTGGACTTCCCGCATTGATCACTCCCAAAAAAAAAAAAAAAAGACTGACAAATTATTAAGTTATGGACTTGTCTATAGTCATTCTCAGGGTCACCTATAAAAGGGGCAAAGTTGTCCCTGCTAAAAAAGGGTTACCCTATCCTTACATATCACATAATCGTGCCTATCACCCCAACATACTCAAGGGATTTTGAGCTCACTTAATGTCAAGTGATTTGACTACTTCTCTAACACAAACCTATGGTTAACAACGTAATGCATGAGCGGGGCTTTTGTTTCTAAAAACCTTATCTATGATATCATTATAGTCCTTGTCAATGAAAGAGCAACATGCCTTTCACTTCTTATACATCTTGGTCACATCCAACCAAACCAAACCAAACCTTTTTCAGACCACCAACATGACATAGCCTATTCACACTAGTTTCTATGGAAAATAATACACATAGAAACTATCAACCCAACACAACCAATGTTATAGAATACACCATCACACAATATGGAAAAGGCTATAACATCATATACAATTCATTTTTAGCATACAAAATCACCAATATGGAAAATTTCTAGGGATGAAAGAACACATTACCAATGTTACAAAATACACCATCACATAATATGGAAAAGGCTGTAACATCATCATATCTTCATCACTTCAAGCATGTACCATCACACATATGGGAAATACGGACATCTCTAACCTGACCAACTATCGACCACTTGGACCCTTTTTCTGAACTACATTGGTCTGATGCCCCTTACAATAGGGGCTATGTAGGAAACACTTAATCTTATGAGGTTAGCTCAGCCATTCCCCCATTTGTCTCCCTAATGATGAAGGCCATTTTGTTCATCCATCTACCTAACAAACCAACCATCTAACCTTTAACTAAATCATGACCAATCAACCAGCCCTGACACTGTAGAAGTCACTTTCGACTTCTCATGGGGCACACTGGAGATCACATACATCTCCCTAACCACAACAAACAACCTTTGAGCTCACTTATATCTCAATCTGACTCAACCCATGACCATGGATATTACGCTTATCTCCTCTAACATAGACCACTTTTGAGACAACTCTACCTTAGTTGTTTTGATTGCATGTATGCTACCTCACAAATAGATAGCAAAATTGTGCACACCTCATATTATGACCCTCACAAGTATCAGATCACACTCCAGTTGATCCCCACTACTTGTGACATTTTATTGTTTTCCAAGAGCACTTCCTAAGCCCAGGATACTTGGAACATGATGACCATTAGAGCTATAGCTTTGATCATTTAACCCAATCAGCTACGACTAAATGCAAGGGCCTGGTTATTTTGATTTTATCACTCCTTGACCTTTGACTATGACAATCTAACCTATCTATCACGTGAAGTGGTGTACACGTAATCTCAACTATTACAGTGTTCACAATCAAACTTCACCATACCCATCGATTGCCTATCAAATCAGCAATCAATTTCAGGTTCCCTTCCCTCGACTCTCACTTTGAGGGGGAATATCTCATCCCTTACCTTTTGGCAACCAACACCTTATTTTTGTCTTACAGTTCATCAAAATAACCAACAAGACAAAAATGACCTCATCCCATTCTTGGGGCAACAACACCCTATTTTTATCTTGCAATTCATCAAGAACAACCAACAAGACAAAAAGTGGCAAATGTGGACACCTAAATTGTGTCAACCCCCCTTTGGTCCTAACCCACATCTTATTAATTTAAAATAAACAACTTATTTTAAATTATGACCTCACCCTGACACATCACCTAGGACACCTCACCTTGGACACCTCACCTTGGACCATTTCCCACCCTATGACTCACCTTGAGACTAAGTCATCTACCTATGACCTATTTTCACTCCTTTCCAACCACCTAACCAACACTCATGCTTAATAACCCCATCCATCAATCTTTCTCTAATGGACTATGCACTTGGGAGATGGAGAATGGGCTTCTTATCCCTTTTACTCATTTTCCACCCATCGACGTCAGTCAACTATCAGCTGATGCCAATAGAGCCACCGATGTTAGTTACATAAACTAACTTTTAACATCGAGTTACAGGCTCTTAGATGCTAGAATCATTTTTTTGGGACTCTCTCTCACTCAGATCTGGCTCTCTCTCTCTTCCTCTAGGACTCTAAGACATCAATAGGCATCAGACTTCAACTAACACTCCCTTGGCCATAGAGACTCTACACCAGTCGCTCTAGATTAGACTGAAGCATTGCACGGGGACCTAGACATCAGCTGTAATAGGCACAAGTGTTTAACATCTTGGTTCTTCATCTCACTAGAGCTAATTATTTCTTTCACCCTTTCATTTTAGTAATTTAGAATAACTTAGTCAATTTGCTATCTCTAAATACTAACAGACCAGACCCAGCTTTCTTCCTGGAGAGGCTATAAAGCCTTCCTCTTACCCTTACTCTTTTTGACAACCTATCCTCTACCTAACTCCTTTCTTAGACCCTATTCATCTCCCTACAACCCTACACAAACCTTTTAAACCCACATAGTCCCTCTGTCAACTACAAACTTTCTCTAAAACCCATCCAAGGACCATTGCCCCTACCGATATAGGCAGCTTAACCGATGTCAGCAACATTGACAAACCAACACCGATAGAATTACTGATGTTAGCAACTGTGACAGATTGAAATCAAAATATAGGTATGCATTACCTCTATTTCTTTTGTTTAGTCTTTCACCATTTATTTTCTAGCATCAATCTTTTTGTCAATAAGTGGACTGTCATCCCTCAAGGAAGTCTATGCACTTTTGGGACCAAGCATATCACTTGGCAGTCCACCATATCTATCTCTAACATTTTTTTGTTCAATCTTATTCTCTTTATAGGTGTCATCCTCCATAGCCAAAGAGAAGCTCCTACATTGTCTAGATATGGTGTGCAGCTTCATCTGGTACGTACAAACCCCTGACCATTTATCTTTAGTTTCTCATTTCTTTTGAATATTAAATAGCCAAAATGAGTAGAAATAGGTGTAAGATATTTAAAATGCAAAGGAGTGTCAATAATTCTCTTTACCAACTAAGATTATGGTTGAAAAAGTTAAGTCAAATAGATCAATTCATGATGGTGTTCAAATAGATATTGAAGAATTCAAACCTAAAAGGATCATAAAGAAAGTTAAATCTAGTAAGGACATGGAGATCTAGAAATATCCTGAGTTTATGTTGTTTTAGTATCCAAGGAGAAGAGATGAATCCATTAGGCATAATAGAGGCACTTAGCTAGTGAGCAGAAGCATGGAGTGTGCTTTATCTTAGGGGGAACTTTGTGTTCTCTATTGACATTCAGATCCAAGATTCAATGAATATTATACTAGAGGTGTGATCAAAAGAGTTGGGTCATAATGAGTTTGTGTGATGACTTGATCAATCCAAGTTATAGTAATTATAGTGTTTGAATATCTCATGGAGACAAGGGGAGCTAATCATGCTCCAAGAATAGGTATGTGAGTTTGATGTGTTGAGATTTTGTCAAAAAGAAATAATGAGTTTTTTAAAGAGAAAATGTGTGTTGTTATAGGTCCAATGATCAAATAGGTGATAATAAGATGACCCTTTTTCATTAATGTCAAAAGGGGAGATTGATCTATATGGGGGAGATGTATCCCAATAAGAGAAGATTCATTGAATAATTGCAATCAATGTCAAAGGGGGAGATTTTTGATAATATGTTCTAGGTTATCTATGAATATGTAATTAGTGTCATGAAAATGTCATTTATGTCAATTTTAGTTATCTTTATTGTTATTGAAGTTGAGTTTATGAACCATGTACTTGAGATACCTAGTGAGAAGGCATAAGCCTAGTAGTATGATGAGGTGAGAAGTATGAGACTTATGTGAAGAGTTTTGGTTGTGTGTAAGCATGGTATGAGGTCATAAAAAATATTTATAAGGTTTTAATAGTAGTTTAAGAATCTGTAAGGTGTGTTAGAGATCTAAGTATGATTTATAGTTCAAGGCCTAATGTGTAAAGAGACCTAGTATGGCCTAATGTAGGGTAAAATTGATTTCCCAAGGTGATAGTTATATTTAGAGAATTTTAAAATTTGTGAGAGGTTTTTTAATTTTTTTGAAAAAGTTTTAGGTCATATACTAAATGATAAAGCATGTAAATTGGTGTTGAGGTTTTCTATGTGCACAGAATGTGGTATTACAAACTTGAGAAGGATTTTATTATGCTTTTTGTCATGTGTAACCTTTTAATTTGTTTTGGATTTTATGGGAAATCCTTTATGAATGATTGTTAATAATGGAAGGTAGTCTAAACCCTCTTAAAACCCTCATTACAACCTGATATGAAATATCTTGTTGGGAATGGATAATAATGGTTTGGCTGACATAGTTTTAAGTTTTTAACATGTATATGACTCTTAAATATTCATCTAGGTGGAATTGGTCTATCATAAGATTGAATAGAAGCTACAAGAAACCCCTTGTTTCTTAGAATTTTGATGTAGCAAACAGGGTTGATAAGGTCAAAGCATGAAAATGATTGGAGGATGATGTGTAAGACTTATAGTTTATGACAATGTAAGTTTTTGATTATTTTTTGGACCTTAAATATTCTAAATATATCATGTAAGTTTCCCTATTTATAAATAGGCCTAATGAGGAAGATAATGATAAAACCAGGCAAAAGTGAGAATGAGATTAGGGATGGGTTTTAGTGGATTATGGATGGATAAAAATGCATGGGGTAATTTTTAAATACATATATATCATATCTCATTTTATTAAATTTTTTGATGATGCTCATATACAAAAAAATATATATTCTCTAAGTGACCTGTCTAACACAGTGAAATTTTTTTAGGGTGAAGACATGAGATTGATCTGTAAGAACAATACTAATATTTAACATTGTAATATGTGTGTGTGTGTGTGTGTGTGTGTGTGTGTGTGTGTGTGTTATAATTATTATTAAGTATCATATAAACACATTTTAAGTTCATAAAAGTGTACTTATAGGTGTTTTAATACTTGATCTTCATCACTGTGTTTTTGAAGCTACATGCAATTTTCATGACTTGAATCCAATGCATATTAAGTTGTTCTAGATTTCTCATAGGTTAATTTTAATAAATTTATATTCATGATAAATACCTATTAATGTGTGAAAATTCAAAGGTTCTTGATTGGGTTTTTAAAGACTATGTGTAGTTCTGAGTGAGCGTATGAAGTTGATCAGTTTGAAGTCTTTTACCATGTATTGTAAAATATAATGGACTTTTTGATTACCATAATGTCATGAGTTTTATATTCATGTGTTATTTTAGTCTAATTATATGGAAAATTTTAATGTATACTTTAGATACCTGAGATAGACTTTATGGTAGTAAGAAGGCCTAATGGTGAGTAGACTTAATTGTGTGGTTTAAGGAGTGAAATGAGATCAATTGTGTTGGGGACATAAGGTGATATTATTATGGTAATAATTTAAGTTTTTATGAAGTTTTTCATGAATTTTTTTAGTCTCATGATGTTAAAATATGGTCAAGGTGAAATGTGTGCCTTGAGAAGGCCTAATTACATTAGGTCTCTATTAGGCCTAATGGTGGTTTTGGCCCTTATGGGTGGTGAACAACCTATGCAGTATGTGTTTCACTTTTAAAAAATGGTTTTTGATCTATTCCAATGGTTATCCAAATATGGTTAGCTTCTTGGCTAACCAATATGGTTGAGAGTAAGATTCAAGTATAAAGAGAAGGTCTAATAGGCCTAATTTGACTAGTTAGAATATTGAGGACATGAGAGAATGATTTAAGGTTTTGGAATAATATGTAGAGGGTATTCATACCATAAAATAGGTGTGGTAAATATATCATGAATTTATAACTATGTTTATATAAGTGATGAGAGAGGTCATATGACCTAATTCTTCCAAGGAAAGGGCTAGTTGAATGAGAAGGCCTAATAGGTTGTTTGAGAGAGATATACGAGTTTGAAGAACAAAATAAGTAGATCATCATCAGTTGTATGACGAAAATATGTCCAAATTTGATAAAAGGTTTTATGTGACTGGGTTCGTACTGAGTTACCTAGGGGATTGGTGCCTCATTACAAGTTGATGCTCATTAAAGGACTAGTTGAGTTGGTGCTTGACTAGTGAGGGGTTGGTGCTCCTTGAGATTGGTGCCTCACCAAATATTGATTATATAATTATAATAATATATTCCAAGTTTGTTTTAGTGGTTTTTATTTCCCAAGAGGTTTTCTCACATATCTCATGTGTTCTCATATTACTTAAATCTATATATGCTTATTTATGCATTGGTTAACGTATGTATGTGAATGAGTGTTTCATGGATGATAAGTGAAATTGAAGGAGTGATTTAAAAAAAATCATTCACCCAAAATCTCATTATATATATTTCCAAAAAAATAGTGACTAATAGATGATAATATCTTAGTTTTTCAATTTATTTATTTAGCCTAAATGTGTGATTTCTTGGTAATTATTAGATGTCCAAATCAATTAGATTTGAATTGTATTAATACTAGATATTTTGAATTTTTAATCATGCATGGGTTAATTATATTCTTAGTTCAATTAATAACCTTTGAAATATTTTCAAATTTAAGTTTCTATAAGGTAAGGACACTTGCATTAGATTAGGGATAGTTATATCAATGTTACTATCCTATCATGGACCTAACTATCCAAGATGAATGAAATTTATTGTGGTTATTCAACTAACATTGAAACACACACACACACACACACACACACACACACACACAAAAATTTATCATATAATATAATATTTTATGCATTATGTGGTTACAAGTGATCTAGATAATTAAAATAAGTAGAATTGTACTAATAAATAATTAATTTGACCCAAGGAGGTGGCGAGTACAAGCCTTTTGGTTGTGAGGAAGGTCAAAATAAATGGTATATATTTGACATATATATTTTTAGGTTTACAAGACCAATTCAAAATATAAATCTATAAATAAGCATATATAATATCCTTAATTTTAAACTTTAAAACTTAAATACTACATTAAAATATGATGGTTATCATTGTTATATCTAGATTTATTTCAGAATTTTATTATTTGAGGGTAGGATTTATTTACCATATACATAAATATCCTTAAATTATGATTCACTTTCTATTTGGCATTGCCACATATTTGGCTATATCATATATCACAACATCTAAATTATGTACTAGAATTTGGGACGTATATTACATATTTATATTTTATCATTATTGGATCATGATACTTAGTAAAATGTTCATGAAATTTATCACATCATTATAATAATAATTTATTATAACATATCTTATATATTATCCATAAAGGGGTGGAAACATAAAAATAATGGAAAAATAAAAAACATTGAAAATCTTCAAAATTTCAAAAACAATGAAAAAAATTAACAATATAAAAAAATTGGTAAATTTTAAAAAAATCAAAAATAATATATATTTTTAATTTAAAAAAATGAAAAATTAAAAATTAAAAACCATTTATTTACACATGTTACATGTTCACCTATTCTATATGTTTTTATTGAAACACAACTATCTACTAAGAGGAGGTGAATCAGTAGATCAACTAAAACTAGTCTTTTAAATAATTTTAATGAAAATTAAAAGATATATGTAGATAAAATAAAATATGTAGATATCACACACATAAAATTACACATGATACCATATGTATACATGGAAAACCCATTGAGAAAAACCATGATGATAATAGTTCCTAGAATGTACTATTCTAATCCATCCTCATAGTCAAAACCTTACTGGTTACACATTAAGGGCATCGACCCTAAGGAGACACCAATCCCATAGTTTAAGATCATTAACTCTAATTAACCTCCAAATCCCTAATTTATCACCAACTTAGCTTAACATCACTAGTTACAATGTTTAAGGGCACCAACCTTAAGGAGAAATGAATCCTCTAACTAAGAGCCACTCAAATTGTCTGATGGCACCAACTAATTAGGTCTATATAGAGATACAAATCCAATATAAATAATAGATTCATAAATGAATCCAAATCTAACTCTCTATTACAAGTCTAATCTATAACTATCCATTCTCTACACATTATCTATGTGATCCTTTCTTCTTCTCTACCCCCTCTCTCTCTATGTTTGTATATGTATCTATTTGACACACTTAATCTCTCTCTACAACCTCTTATTTTCCTCTCTACCCCTATGTTTTTGTGTCTCTATATTTTTTTTACATAATTTAATTATTCCAGCTACATTTCCTATACACAAACACACACACACACACACACACACACACACACACACACACACACACACACACACACACACACACACACACACACACACACAAAAAAAAAAATAATAATAATAATAATAATAATAATAATAATAATAATAATAAAATTATCATATAATATAATATTTCATGCATTATGTGGTTACAAGTGATCTAGATAATTAAAATAAGTAGAGTTGTACTAATAAATAATTAATTTGACCCAAGGAGGTGGCGAGTACAAGCCTTTTGGTTGTGAGGAAGGTCAAAATAAATGGTATATATTTAACATATATATTTTTAGGTTTAAAAGACCAATTTAAAATATAAATCTATATATAAGCATATATAATATCCTTAATTTTAAACTTTAAAACTTAAATACTACATTAAAATATGATGGTTATCATTGTTATATCTAGATTTATTTCAGAATTTTATTATTTGAGGGTAGGATTTATTTACCATATACATAAATATCCTTAAATTATGATTCACTTTCTATTTGGCATTGCACATATTTGGCTATATCATATATCACAACATCTAAATTATGTACTAGAATTTGGGATGTATATTACATATTTATATTTTATCATTATTGGATCATGATACTTAGTAAAATGTTCATGAAATTTATAACATCATTATAATAATAATTTATTATAGCATATCTTATATATTATCCATAAAGGGGTGGAAACACAAAAATAATGGAAAAATAAAAAACATTGAAAATCTTCAAAAATTTCAAAAACATTGAAAAAAATTAAAAATATAAAAAAAATTGGTAAATTTTTAAAAAATCAAAAATAATATATTTTTTTAATTTAAAAAAATGAAAAATAAAAAACCATTTATTTACACATGTTACATGTTTACCTATTCTATATGTTTTTATTGAAACACAACTATCTACTAAGAGGAGGTGAATCAGTAGATCAACTAAAACTAGACTTTTAAATAATTTTAATGAAAATTAAAAGATATATGTAGATAAAATAAAATATGTAGATATCACATACATAAAAATACACATGATACCATATGTATACATGGAAAACCCATTGAGAAAAACCATGATGATAATAGTTCCTAGAATCTACTATTCTAATCCATCCTCATAGTCAAAACCTTACTGGTTACACATTAAGGGCATCGACCCTAAGGAGACACCAATCCCATAGTTTAGGATCATTAACTCTAATTAACCTCCAAATCCCTAATTTATCACCAACTTAGCTTAACATCACTAGTTACAATGTTTAAGGGCACCAACCTTAAGGAGAAATGAATCCTCTAACTAAGAACCACTCAAATTGTCTGATGGCACCAACTAATTAGGTCTATATAGAGATACAAATCCAGTATAAATAATATATTCATAAATGAATCCAAATTTAACTCTCTATTACAAGTCTAATTTATAACTATCCATTCTCTACACATTATCTATGTGATCCTTTCTTCTTCTCTACCCCCTCTCTCTCTATGTTTGTATATGTATCTATTTGACACACTCCATCTCTCTCTACAACCTCTTATTTTCCTCTCTACCCCTATGTTTTTGTGTCTCTATATTTTTTTTACATAATTTAATTATTCCAGCTACATTTCCTATACACAAACACACACACACACACACACACACACACACACACACCACACACACACACACAGAGAGAGAGAGAGAGAGAGAGAGAGAGAGAGAGAGAGAGAGAGAGAGAGAGAGAGAGAGAGAGAGAGAGAGAGAGAGAGAGAGAGAGTGAGAGAGAGAGAGAGAGAGAGAGGAGAGAGAGAGAGAGAGAGAGAGAGAGAGAGAGAGATACATACACACACACACACACACACACACACACACACACACACACACACACACACACACACACACACACACACACACACACACACACACACAAACACACACACACACACACACACAAACAATTGATCTATGGTTTTGTGTCTTCTCTATGTTCACACTTGTTTACTAGCACATCACACTCTATTCTAGACTTGGTTCATTATCTCTTGAACTTCATGTTTCCCACATCTTGAACTCATGCTCCAACATCATGATTCTTGATCTATTACTATATATAAGATACAATGGGATTTAGTTTTGATGTACATGTATATTTACATATATTTGATCAATTATTGTAATCAATCTCATTTTATATATTAAAATATATGGATTATCATGCATGATCCTATATGTTCTTATGTTTGACCATTAACATTACCATATCTTTAAATATCGACCATTTATCTTAAGTTTGGAAACTCAATTTTATGGTCTTCATTCACATTGTTTAGTTTTAAAATGCATCTATTTGATCAATCTCTAATAGGCTCACACTCTATTGAATCCTTGTATGATTCTAAACTTTAACTTTTTAGCTTTAAAACACATCTGTTAGATCATTTTATCTAAGCTTCCATGTGCGATTAGATCTTCAAACTAGAATGATCTTTACTTTTATCTTGACATTAAATGTTAAGCTCTTTATCCCATCTCATTGATTCTTGAGTCTTTAGAATGCTTACACTCTATCAATATTCTCAAAATTGCTTAATATTTAACTCACCACTATTTAAATAAACCTCAAACACTTTATACCATTGAGTCAACTCTCTCTAATGGATCTCATTTGCATGATCACCTACTCAGCATAAGATTTTTTGACAATCTCAAACTTTATCTCTGATTAGTTTTCAATAATGTGACTCTTAGAATTAACACTTACCTTCTACACATTATTTTGATTTATTTATATCAATACACTTGGCATCTTCACATTGATCATTGACTAGTTGACCTTGAACCACACCATAATTTTATTATTCAATGCTCCATGATTGTCATACTTGTTACTAGCATATTTACATGAAGGAGCCTTTGATAATTTGAGTTCACTACACTTTGTTGGATATTTAATGTATGATTAAGCACTATAAATTGATTAAGATAGGACAAATATTAAGTTTAATACTTAGGAAATATAAAGTCTTGATCACTACTTCAAACTAGTAATTACTAGGTCAAAGGGGTTGGTTTTACAATGATGACAAGGGATTATGATATAACTTATGTTACCAGGTCCCAATGATATCTATTCAACATCAAAATATAAAATCTTATCAATGCTATGACATAAACCTTTAGGGTTTAATTGAGAAATCCTATAATGTCTGAGAGCAAAGATAATTCAATTTTGGGCTCATCACTCTTCATCTAAACCTAGAAATGATATATCTAAGATACTCATGAAAAACCCATAATATATCTTCTATCAATTTACTTTGAAAATATCCATAAATTGTCTTTGTAAAAGCTTGACAATTTTATAAGACCTTGTGTATATTTGACTAAGGATGGGAACCATTTCAATATGCCTAGAAGGCTAACTTTGAACCTGCATAACTCTTGTTGCACTTAGTCACATGACCTGCAATTTAGTGCATAAGATCCTCTTACATAAGGGATTCCATTCATATATCCATTTTATCTTGAAGTCTCCATACGTTCAAGATATGACATCATAAAAATGGCTTCTCAACTTTTTATTACAACCTAAAAATTTGACTATGGGAAAACACTATCAAAATGCTTGGGAGCCCAAATTTTATCAGGAATATCTTTTATCACGCTACATCATGTGACCTAAGATTCAATGCATATAAACTGGGAAAAAGAATAAACAAACCCATATTATCATTTTGTCTTGATATCTCCATATGTGTAAATGCTAACCTCATCAACATGTTTACTTGGATCTATTTATCCCTTTTTCAAATTTGGATATGTTAAAACTTAGTTAATTCTATCCAAGTAGCCAAATTTGCATCCTCATACCTTCTACTGTGGTTTAGTGCATGACTTAAAATTTTGTGCATAACAACTATGTACTAATTTGATCACAACCATATAACTGACTCCCCAAGACTCATCACACATGGTAATAGTGATGCCAATAAACTACCTTCTTAGATTTTCCTATCATAGACCCAAAATGTCTAAATGATCAATATGAAGAATTGAATGAATTCTAATTATGAAAATAAGCACTCCAATCATCCTTGACCTCTAATTTGATGCCTTTTATATCCTCAAATCACCATAATCAACCTTGAGCACCAATGACATCCATAATCTCCCTTTTGACATCAATGACATGCTCATAATGTCCCTTTTGACATCAATAACAATAATATTTCCAATAATCTCCCCCTTTGTCATTAATGGCAAACTAAATGCTTTTATCTTCTAATATTCTTCTCCTTCTCTAGCATTACTTGCATTAGATTCTGATGAGTATGAAATGAAGCTTTCATACCAAACTTTCTCCCTCATAGGCAATGGAAAATTTGCCTAATAATCAACTTGGACACTTGCTCTGATTCCTTCTTTGAAATTTTCACTTTTTCTCCAAAGTTTTATAGAGATAATTTGTTATTTTTCTCCTCCTTTCACATCAATGGCAAAGGGACTATAACTTTCTCACTATTTGTCCAATTGTTCTCCCCCTTTATTATATAAAGGAGTGTGTCCAAGTATTTTCAACCATCAACTCATTATATATTTGAAAAAATATACATACCTAAGTTGCCTTTTTTCTTCTTCTAGGGATTAATAAATATTTTATGATCTTACCCCTAGACTCATGTTTTATCACTAGTATCTAGTGATGTGATGTAGGAGATACCATATAGGCTTACTGGCCTTATTTATAAGTCTCAACTATATAGTCTTTTGATACTAGGACCTAACCAATTGCAAAGTTCCTCTACTCTAAGTCTTCTTGATCTTGATAGACTGAACAATCTAGCTCCCCCTTAAACTATGCATATCTTCTCAAGCCATTAATTATATTTGAGTTAGTTCCCACTAACTCCATGCTCCATATTTGCACCAATAGACTACTTATAGAGCACCATAACTTTATTTGTCACATGTATATCAACATTTTACACATCTTCTCTAAGTTTGGAGATACAACTCATTCTACAACATAAGATTAACCATGACAAGGGTTTATTTCATTAAAACCCTTATGCCAACTGAACCTACTAACATAGATATTTTATGTACTCTAATATCATTATGTCATAATGAAGCACTCATTTTTTCCCTACAGACACTGCATACATAACACATGACTTGATTTTATCAAGTCATCATCATAACCTACTTGAGTTATCATTTGTACTAGACATCACTTGCTTCTCCACTAAAAGGATTCTCTTAAGAAGCATAGACAGAGACACCTTACTTCATAAAGTCCTACAACAAGGTGAAACTACAAGTTGCCCATAACTCCTCATATAACTTTTCCTCCTTAGTCATCTTGTGCTTTCAATTCTTCTACTTCTTCTAAGGATTAAGAGAAGTAACATGCTCATCCACTATGATTTTCTACTTTGGATTAACAATACATGGATACACCATGGATTCATGACATAGCTTTTCATCTAATGAATCTTCCTTTTAAATCATAATCTCATCACTAGGCATAGAAAACAAATGTTCTATGCATGAAAGTTGTTTAACAACAATAGGATGTTCAATTGAATCTATAATCACTTTATAACTAGCCCCAACCAACACCTTAGTCTTCTCCTTAAGCTTGGTATTTTCATCTTCAACATGAGTAGACATTGAGATCTCTTGACATTCTCCAACCTTTGTAGCATTCTCCATAATACCTTGATATTTCACTTTTCATACATGCTTAGGTTTCTTAAATGTCATGTTTTTCTCCCTTTTATAAATTTGTAAACCTTTTTTCACAGTAGGAGGCATGCTTTTCTTCTTATTTTGTACTTTTGATCTGAAAAAGATTTTTCTATAATTTTTAGCTGTGAGTAGAATTACTGTAATTATCACACATTACATTTGTATCTACCATGGGTTTAAATGAATTGTTACTTATAAAATTGGTTCTCCTTATAGGTAAACTCTATAATTACTATCCTTTTGACCAAAATGATTATATCTATAAAAAAAAACATAGAAAGATGAGGAATTCTAGGTCATAGCTTTTCTTTGTGAAGGATGGGGGATTTCTTCTTAAATTTGGCTTATTCAAGTCTCTCACTCTTGTGTAATCATCTGCATTATATACCTTTGTATTTTTCATCTTCATTTAATTTACAGATATGGAATAATTATTCTTTTTCCTTTCTTTAGGCTTATTTTCTCCTTTAGCCTTCTTCTCATCAATAGTGCTACTATTTATCTTTGTATCTTTAGAGACATTCCTTTTCTTTTCTTCTAATCCTTCTACTTTTAAATTGTCATATAACTTAGTAGATGTAATAGTTATGAGACTTTTCCCCTTTTCATAACCAAGACCATATTTCCCTTTTGATGGCTTTTGAAAGATGATCAATTCATCAATAATTTCTAATCTTCATTTTAGCTTTAGACCTTTGTCTATTTGTTCTTTATCCTTTTAAAGCTCTTTTCTTAAATCCACTATCTCTACTTTGAGGCTGATACACTCATCAAATTTTAATTGTATCTCTATTTTGACTACATATTATATTCTTTCAACCTCTAGATCCACTTCTTCTTATTCTTATTCTTCATGTGAGACTTCAAATTCTTCTTGATCCATAAAAGCTAATCTTATTGTCATGAATAGGACTTGATTTTCCTTATCCATAAAGGCATAGTCACGTTCATCATCTAAACTATCATTGCCATCCAAGTAATCACTATCTTCTTTTGTATATAGACCTTTCTTATTTTTTAAGTTGTTTTTCTTGGAATAGTGGGCTTTCACCCTTTGACTACTTTTTTCTTTATCAAAGTTATTTTTTTATTATAAGGGTATTTAGCGACAAAATATCCTACTTTACCATAGTTAAATCATTTAAATGTTAACTTACATTTTTAATTTCTTGATCCTCTTTTCAATTTTCTAACAAAGTTGGATTCTTCTTCATTAGTATCCTTAGATCTAGTTGTAGATTCTTTTGATTTTACTTTCTTAGATGTTGTAAATGTAGCTTCTCTATTAGAAGTATCTACTTCTCCCATTATCATCTCATAAGCAGTGAAGGTTCCATGTAACTCATCAAGAGTGAGTTTATCTAGATCTCTTGCTTCATCTATTATAGATATTTTAGAGTTATACCTTGATGGTATAGATATTAGGACCTTTTTGACTATGATTGATTCTTTAATTTCCTCTCCCATGCCTTTGATTGTATTGACTATTTCATCTATGCTGAGAGGATTGTCTACAGTTTTCTCTTCTTCATTAATTTTATGAATTTTAAACTTACCTCTATAAGTTTATAACTTGGCATAAGCTACCTTGTCATCACCTTCATAGATATTCTTCACTTTGTCCTAGATGTCTAGTGCATTCTGTTAATGCATCACTTTGATAAATTTTGATTTGGACAATCCATAGAGAATATCATTCTTTGCATTGGAATTGCTCTCATATGCCTTATTTGAAGCTTGATCATTAGGAGTTATAGTAGGATCTATATATCCATTTACATTAGACATCCTTACATCAAACCCTAATAAAGTTAAATATGCTTCCATTATTATGCTCTAAAATACATAGTTTGATCCATCAAAGAGAGGTGTTTTGTTTGATGAAGATCCTTCTTTACTAGCCATTTATGTTCACTATCCAAGATCTACCTGAGTTGATTAAGATTATTCTAAGGAACCAGGGATTTGATACTAATTTTTGGAACACAAATATCTATTGAGAGTGGGTGAATCATTAGATCAACTAAAACTAATCCTTTAAATAATTTTAATGTAGATTAAAATATATATGTAGATCAAATAAAATATGTAGATACCCCACACACACACACAAATACACATGACACCATATGTATACATGGAAAACCCACTGATAAATACCACTATGAGAATAGATTCTATAATCTAATGTTCTAATTAAGCCTCATAGTCAAAATCTCATTGGTTACACATTTAAGGGCACTGACCCTAAGGAGACACCATTCCCCTATTTTAAGAGCACCAACTCTAAGTAATCACCAAATCCCTAACTAAGCACCAATTTAGCATTACCTCATTGGTTACAATGTTTAAGGGTACCAACCCAAAGGAGACACCAATCGCATAATTCAACACCAATTAAACTTATCTAATGTCACCAACTAATCAGATTTCTATAGATTCATAAATGAATTCATCTCTAATGCTCTATTACAATTATAATCTATAACTACTCATTCTCTGCACATTATTTTTGTGAGACTTTATTATTCTTTTCCCCTCTCTCTATGTTTGTATATGTATCTATTTGACACACTTCATATCTCTCTTTGTAGCCTCTTATTTTCCTCTTTACCCCTCTGATTCTATGTCTCTATATTTTTTATTTTACATAATTCAATTATTCTAGCTACATTTCTTGTATTCTAGATGACATATATATAAACGATTGATCTAGGGTTTTGTATCTTCTCTATGTTTACACTTGTTTACTAACATATCACACTATATTCTAGACTTGGTTTAATATCTCTTGAACTTTAAGTTCTAAATTTATTAAACTCATGCTCCACCATTATG
>JARHVA010007720.1:355000-575000 GCA_037957365.1 Torreya grandis | reverse complement strand
CCCCACATAAATATATATTTATCCCATAGATCTTAAAATCACCTCAATGCTTATATAAAAGATATTTATTGGTATATTTAGACTACATCTTATCCTTTAGCCTACTTTGCCTTAAAAAAAGAGTCAATGTTATCTCCTAGAAATATTTTTTGTTTTATAATTTTATCTGATACAAACCCTAACCCATATGGGGTTTTACATTTTATATTTTTAGTTTCATATCTTTATTACCATTGGTCATGAACTTTAACCCTTCTCAATTTTATTTTCTAAATTTTTCCAATGCATATATTTCTTTATCTTAAAATATCTTATAAATATAAGGTTTAGTAAATTCATTTGAAATTTATAAATTTAAGAGTAAAGATATGATGAGGATAACATTGAACACTTCAATATACTAACGGTAAATCCTATAAACAAGATTCTCCATCTAAATGGTACATAATTAAATGGATATTACACACTCTTAACACTTAACTATCTTAGTCTCTCTAAAAATTTCCCTGTGACAAAGGAGGATAATTTGAATTTATTAGTTGTATCTATAAATTATAGGTAAGTGACATTTTAAACCCTTATTTTAAAAATTCCCTTTAAACACCATAAAAATACACATAGATTCTAAGTATGTGGGTTATGTTATTTTCAACATTTTTGTGGTGGTTTTCTAACTCCATCAATTTTATTTTATTTTGAGTGTGAAATAAATAACAAAAGATAATATTATTCCATATAAAAAATTATTTATTTCATATTTATGAAGTGAATTTACAATCATAATCAATAGGACAACACACTAAAATAAATAGACTACAGAACCATATAGGGACACACACACTAACACAAATACATAGTAGATGACATAATAATAGGAATAAAGTTATTATACTTTTTTTTTAGGCTTACACAAAATAGGATAGTATATATACATGTAGGTCATAGAGAAAATTTCAGCTCCAAAAACATAGGAGTGGGTCAAGTACAGTCAGAAAAAATAGAATATATATTTAGATTCGTAAAACATTCAAGGTATAATAATTTATTTGGATTTAATTTGTGAGACTTGGGATTTTTTTCATTACTTATCATTTTAGATATACATTCATTAAACATTTTAGTTGTATATGCTTAGGGCTATTGAATTGCAAGTTGTTTATACCAAATCTTTAAAAAAAACTAGAATTATGGTAAACACACCCTTCCTCAATTTTGAAATTATATTTCTTATTATTTTTTTTATTTTTTAACAAAATAAGGTCACTTATAGAAAGTTTCACCATCTTTTTTTGGAATTCAAAAATTTATAAGAAAATGTAATTTTATTTTTTACTAGATAAGCTTTTGGTATCTTTGTTTCATTGATGAAAAAATTCTCAATTTAGACATGATATAATATAAATAGATAAATTTATAGGAATTATATGGAAAAATATGTATATTTTACCCAGATTAAAACATATAAAAAATATATTGATAAAAAAAATCAAATAAAAAATATTTATTTGCTAGGTCTATGAGTTAAAGACATGTCCAATAAATCATCAAAAATTATTTTTCTTCAACAAAGTTATATTTGATAAATATAACCAGAATTATAAATATAATCTAAATTAATAATTTATATGGTTGTACTGATAGTAAAGGGGCATGTTGGACTTATTAGAGACTTGAACAAGAGGATCCTAAATGTAAATGAGATTTAATAAGTTATAAATATCTAAATATCAAAGGATTATTGGGTAATATAACCCAATTAAATAACCCATTTCATCCTATATCAGATGTATTTTTACTTAAAATGAGGGAGCCTAAGGAATAAAACTCCACATAGTACTCCAACTCATCAATCATGGTTGTGTAACTCGCTATGCATAATTTTATACTTTATGAGTAGAATTTTAAAGTGCATAGACATAATTTTAATGATATTATTAATATGATAGGTGATATGTGACCCTAATTTCAACCCTATGTGATGTACTAATAAAACACAAACAAATTTCATTGAGTGGTTAATTGAAGAGTATGGGAAAAATTTACCAATAGAACACCCTTCCACAATTTTTAATTTATAATGTTTTATATTTGAAAATTTGAAAAAATATATGGATAAAGCTTTTGATTTCCTCATTTTATTATTTATAAAATACTCAAATTTAACATGATATAATATTAAAATAAATATGATGTAAAAATATCATAACATATGTCTAAATTACTAAGATTGGTAGATAAAAAATAAATATTGAAAAAAAAATGATTTTTCCATTAGGTCTAAAAATCATAACATATATCCAATAAATCACAAAAAATTACTTTTTTTAGTCAAAGTTATGTGTGAGAGAGGTCCCCAAAATTGTAAATAGAATCTACATTGAATAATATTAATAGTTAGATTAATGGTAAAGGGAAATATTTTATTTGTTAGAGCCTCAACCAAGAGCATCCTAAATGGTAAATGAGATATATTGAATTATTAAAACATAAATGTCAAATTATTATGGGGAATATAATTTTTTTTTACTATATGTTATCCCTCTAGATGAATCAAATTATTGCAGTTCAGATGAGGGATCTAATGGAACAAAACTCAACTCAACATTCCAACTCATTAATCATAATTTCACAACCATATATGGAATTTTTTTAATTTTATAAGTGCACTTATCTAAATTTTAGACAAAATTTTAATTATATTATTAATATAAAGGTGAGATGGGAAATTAATTTCAACCCTATATGATAGATTAAAAAATAATCTAAAATAACTTCATTGAGTGGGTAATTGAAGAGAATGGGAAAACATTACTAATGGAACACCTTCAATTTTTTAATCGTAATATTTAATTTTTTTAATCAGCTAAGACCACTTATAAAAATATGCACCATATTTTTTTTGTCATATAAAAATATAATAATATGTTTGAAATTAAATAAAAACATATATTATACAAGATTTTGATTTCCTTGTTTCATTGATGAAAAAATGAGCAATTTGGATATGATATAGTATATACAGATAAATATCAAGCAAGGATATCGCATGTATAAACTATCAAAACTAGTACATTATTTGTTTGTTTTTTTTTTGTTTTTTTTTGTTTGTTTTTTTTTTTTTTTTTTTTTTTTTTTTGTGTGTGTGTGTGTGTGTGTGTGTGTGTGTGTGTGTGTGTGTGTGTGTGTGTGTGTGTGTAAGAAAGAGAGAGAGACTCAAGGATATATTTATAATAATTCATAAAAAGACTATGTTTTGACAAAGTTATGTGTGATAGATATTGCTAATATTATACATACAATCTACATTGAATAGTGTCTATGGTTTTACTGATGGTGAAGTATCATGTTGGACCTATTGGATCCTCAGCTAAGAGGAACATGAATGGTGAAAAATATATGTTGACTTAGAAACATAGTAATGTCAAATGAAGATGAGGCCTTTGCCCCATTGATTAACCCCTATCCTCTAGGTCAAATGGGATACTATTTTAGCATAATTTGAATTTATAAACCATAATAAGAAAGAAACTAGTATATAAATATATATAGATATATAGATATGACACTAAATCATACATTTAAATATAAAATACTAAAACTAATTTCAAAGAGTTTTTAAGTGGCTTATACTAAATATATTAAGAAAAAAAAGGATTAATACTTAGTTATTATAATTGAATGGCTAACTATAATTATATTCTAATAGTGGGATAAAAACTAAATAAGGCCTATGACTTGTCTATATATATATATATATATATATACTATGTTTCTATTTATGTATGGTTGGTTTTGTTAGTCTTGGGTGAATTTTGATTAGCAATATTTAATTATAGTGGTCTTTATTTACTTGTGTGGAAAACATGTTTTGTAACCATATGTTCACCTTCATGTATCTTTGAAAGATTGATATGTAATATTTCAATCCTTGATAACGTACACAACTGTAAAAATTAACCTCCTTTACCTTAAAACCATAGGTGTGTTTTTGACCAAAATAAAATTTCAAAAATTAGGAAAGTGTAAAGATAAGATATTACCCCAATTTTACCATTATTTATGTATCTGATACTCCAAGGAGGATAACCAAGCCACACATAGTTATCTCACCTAGTTTGCTTGTGAAATTTTGGTCATTCACTATATGAATGTAGCTAATTATTTAGATTTGATACTTGACAATGATTGTTTTGACTTGGATTTGATATGCTTCAAACTTGTTTGTGACTATTCCTATTAACTAATTTTTAATTTATGAAGAATAGGATCCATTTTCTCAATATGTAGTAGTTTATAGATGTGTACCAAATAAGTGAAAATTCACCTATCAAGTGAGGCCTTGATTTCAAACCATATGAGTTCAACTAGATAGTTTTTTACATTACTAGCATGCTAGGAATATGGGTTGACCCTAAGGAAAGATTTGGTTTTTGAATGTATGCATTGATGGGAGTGGGTTATTAATATTAGGCACATGTCAGTATCAACTAGTTATATTAACCCATTTTTATGTTATTGATCAATTAATAAGGGAATTAAAATTAGGCATCTAGGCTTTTTTTAAGATATTTGTAATATTTAAATAAACAATGAGGTTCCTATGGATGTGTAAAAGTAAAATAGAAGAGTGAAACTCATAAGGTAGTATGTAGGTGTGAGAGAATAGTTGGTTAAGACTATAATTGTGTGTATAATCCATACATGGTATTCTTTTTCAATATGCTAGCTATCTAAAGAAGTATTTTTTGAGTACCCAATAATATGAATTTAATCTTGAATAAACTTTAATGAGTTGATTAAATTATATATAAGATCTATGTATAGTTAATTATTATATTTTTCATTTATTGAGTAAGATCATATATATTAAGACTTTAGCTATTGAATTCCTTACATTGATAATACAATGGCATATAATCTTAATAATGGATAAGAAAGTATTTTGTAATTTTTATATGTATTTTATATTGTTGTTTTTAGAATCCATATTTAGGAAAAATGTTATATAATGATAGATTTAAATTATGACTTGTCTTTAATCACATTAGTTGTTAATAAGAACCAAACCTAAGTTCATATAAAAATATGTTTTGTAGATAATTATATTAAGACTAATGGATTTGATGTAAATTCACTCTCCTAATCCAAATTATTTTTTGATGACATAACACAACACAGTCTTGTTTGTAAATTTTATTTGTGCATTTTTACTAATAAAAGGTTTTTTTATATCTATATTTTTCAAGATAGGTATTACTCAAGGAAATTGAGATGGATGTTGAGTGTGGAAATACCTTATAAGAATGTTAGTGTTTTTTTAAAGGTTATGTGTCTTGATCATTAGATTTGATTTGATTAATAATTCTCATTTAGACTGCATCAATATTTCTGAATTGACTAGCTCATATCTTTCTATTGATAATAAATTTTTAAATAGTAAATAAAATAAGGGTTTGGCTTCAATTATCATAAAATAAATTTTACGAGAATAACTAAATTCAAATGGAGAAATAATGTTACATTTAATGATATTAGAATACTTTTATCTTATTTAATTGTGAAATCTTTGTTTAATGGAAATAATTCCACTTAGTGTAAAAGGGTTGATTCTTCAAGGAATTTTATTCTCTAAATTGATACTAATCTTTAAGATGTTAAGTAAATCTTAATAGATATTTTGGGTTTTTAAATTTGACCTTTGGATTCTTATGTCATCTACTTTATAGTTATAAAGCTTGGTAGAAATTATTATATACCTTGAATTATCTTAACCTTAACTAGATAGAATATTTAAATCTAATTTAAGTTTTTCTCTTAATTTAGAGGTAGATAATATTTAACTTGAAATGGGAACATGTAATTAGGTAAATTGTAAAAAATAATTAATATCATTCTTTTACCTAAGAATATTAAAGTGATTAAGAACACAAAGGGATTATCATTTGCACAAGGATATTCCATATCATTTCAAGGATCATGAATCCATAAGTAAATATGGAGAGTGTATGATATCATTATGGAGCCCACATGGTAACTATAATGATTTGATTAATTTGGACTATAAATGGATTAAAAATCAAACTAATTAATGTAAGTAATGATGGCCTAAATATGTAGACATTTTATGAATTATTTGATAATAAGAAATTACCTTCCCTTATTTGGTGGTTTTAGTTTACCTTCATAGTTTTAACAAATTATGATTTTTCAACCTTATACTAATCATTATTCCACCAATAATTTTTGAATATATGAGTTTCACATGCATTACTATTTTAATTTTGAGATAAGAATAAATAAAGTTATTAAATTTGGAAGTCCATGTACACTACTATAAGTAAATGTGAGAATCATTGGCTATAAAATAGTGCATATCCTCAGAAAGTACATAGTTTTGTCATTTGGATTTTTAGTGTTGTGAAAATAGATTGTAAGGAAAATGTTTTTAGGTGAACCCAAGGGAGATATTTGATTTTTAAATTAGTTTTTTGGATCTTGTGACACTTTTGGTGAATATGGATGATAATAATAACCATCAACATCTAACTTTTTATATCAATATCTAGGAAGGTAAAATGGTGATTTAGAAATATTGATAGTTTAATTAGGATAATATATAATTATGGCACAAATTATGGAAATCCTAAACATGAATGATATAAAATTAGGCTGGACAAGTCCATAAAATTATAAATATATTGGGTGAAAGGTGAACAATAGTAAAATGTGTCCACATAATTCACGTATCTTAAAGTTATGACAAAACTAATGTTTCAAAGTTTTTAATACCAATTTTATCTCTAAAAATTCTCCCTTTTAGTTTAGTATTGAAAATGATAGATTAAAAAAATTAAACAAGTAAATTTGGCACCTATATATAAACTCACTTTGTATTTCCATCTATGCCACAAATATTGAGTTTTTTCCATATCAAAGTTATAAGGAAACATGTATAAATCAAATTTTCAATCATGATTAAAAAAGTAAACTAATCTATATTATTGAATTATTTAAAATTTAAAATTCAAGGAATGAATACACTTGTGGATATGTAAACCAAGTTTATCTTTGTCCAATTCAGTTGGATAATTACATGGGGTGATTATGTTCCAATGAGATCCCATATTAAAATCCTAGGTTTAGGAGTTATAATTCCTCAACTCCCATTGGAGATACAAAAGTGATAGAATTTGTGACATAGAACCTCAAATTTATCACTCACAATATAATTATAAATATTTTGGTAAAAAAACCAAACCATGTTTGTATGGAAAATATAGAACCCAAAAATATGTTTGTATGTGAATTTGACACTTTTAATAAACCACTAAAAAGGATTTTAGACTCAAACTGCTTATGAAATACCATTGATATTCATCATATAAATATAAAAGTTTTTACATGAATAACATTCATTATCCCTATTTGATCCATTATCCCTAAATTTGATATAGAATTTGATAATTTTTATGTCAATATGATCAATGTGATAATATTTTCATTTGATAATCTAATAATAAATCTCATCATATCATACATTTTTTCAATTGTCCCTCATAATCATGTACAATTCCCCACATAGGTCTCAATCTATCCAACCTATGCCATTTTAATCACATAATATGAATTAAATTTTGAATCATGTGTTTGAAATTGCCTACATGTCTAATACAAACCCACTATATGCCCCTTTTTAAGGTGAAGTTTTAATCCTACAAATCACTCATCTCAATGAAAATAATTATGTGCATTACGTTATATATATAAAAGTGTAAAATTATGAAGTATGTGTGTAAAAATTATTATATATGTAATAATATAAATATTTTATAATCAAATATTGTATGAAACATTTATTACAAGTAAAGGGTCACACAAGTGTCATGTAATGTAGATATAGAAACTAGGCATGCATTAATAAGAGACACATAAATAAACACTCAGTAATAAGCCACATAGAAGATGCATGATATAAATCATGGAATCACACAATAAAATAATGTATGATATAAATAATGGAATAAAGATCAGGAATCATGTAAATATGCACATACATATTCAAATAATGTCATGAATATGACACACAATCACTCAAGACATTACCCTGCTATGACTTGACTCCAACTTGACATAGATCATATGGTCATGACATCTACTAGAGGATCCTTGACACAATTGATGTGTGATGTGACAACACATAATAAATGTATTCATATTAAATTATAAGATATCACCCTAAATAATCACATAATGTAGAAATTAACAACATTAACATGTATAGAATAAGAAAGGATAATATACTCAATCAATCCATATCATCATCACATATATCAAAGTAAAAAAATCCTTATATAATAATACCTTAAAGACTACACACAAGGTAAAACAATGTATAATTAGTATAAATCACTCAATATTATCAATAGAGTGGTCAAATAAATATATAACCCCTATAAATTTTAACAAGATTCTCCTATTGTAGGCATGCCTCAATGTAGAAAGGTAGCCCTTGATGTAAGGAATTTATTATATATGAATGTCCATGTGTTATATCTAAGTTGTGTTTCCTACATCCCACTTGTGTATATCATGAAAAAAATGTGCATAGATAATATATATATGTAATCCTACCATGTATATATGATAAATAACATCAAACAATCATGTAATTAACAAAGCATGCCATGCATAGTTCTTGATTTCTTTTTTATTTGTTATTTGTTTGACTTTTTGATAGTTTGAATTTTTTTTGAAATATGAATATACTAACTAATGATTCCATGAATTTTAAACCCATGCCTATATCAATCATTGTGCCTATCACATACCACATGTGAGTATCAATATCTATATCAATGTTATAATTAGAGAGATAATTATGTAATATAAAATATCCATCATCATCATCATCATCATCATCATAATCATAATCATAATCAACATGATGATTAAATGATGATCATACTTAGTTCCTTATATTTTTTGTGTTCAAGATGATTCTAAACATTTAATAAGATTTTCAATAGCTTTTGTTATTTAATCATGTGTAGGTGCACTAACATTATTGACATAAATAGTATGTTTCTGAAGTAGATCATTTATCCTATGTCTCATAGGAAATAATCTATTAGTAGAGTGTCTTATGCATTTATTCCAATAACAATATGCAATGATATCAAACCCATTAGGTTGTGCCTTTTACAAATCAACCTCCACTAGTGGAGAGACATATATGAGATTACAATTGAGTAGTATTTTTAACATGCTCTAAGGATATTTTGAAATATTTTTAAAATTCAAATTTTGAGAGACTACATTAACCCTATCCATAAAATGATTTTTATACAATTATATTACAATAATCATGCGTTGACATTTATATTTATTAATTTTTTTTTATAGTTCCCTGTAAGTATCTATTGAATGTCCTCTTATTCTAAGATAAAAATGATATTATTTCCATTTTTTATGTGATAAATAAGTCATAGACTCATATTAATGGAAGATAATATGATCAATTTTTTTAAAGTAACATATATAAGACAATGTATGGTTGATATTTTACAATAGTTACATATGATTTTATGGAAGCTTATGTATCCATGGGTAGATAATATTTGCCAATTTTTGCACAAGAATTTGAAATTTGCCTTTGACAAATTTTGTAATGTGTTGTGCCTCTTGTGATCAAGTCATAATAGATATTAAAGGAGTCTATTTGAATGGATAACTTATTTTGAAATATTGTTTTCATAAACTGACAATGCAAAAAATATTTACTTTTACTCCTGATGAGTG
The DNA here is from genome assembly GCA_037957365.1 of Torreya grandis. Classification (NCBI taxonomy): domain Eukaryota; kingdom Viridiplantae; phylum Streptophyta; class Pinopsida; order Cupressales; family Taxaceae; genus Torreya; species Torreya grandis. The sequence goes on along the minus strand of JARHVA010007720.1, from coordinate 565,202 downwards.
ACTATAAGGGGTGTCTTACCTTTATACAAATTTGATGTTGAATGAAGGGGAATTTTTGATTTGTCAGTGTTAATTAGGTTTAAATCATCTCGATACTCTCCTAGACATATATGTGTAAAATTTAAATGATATAAATAATCATCTATGTTAATTGAAATATCATTTTCATCCTCTTCACTATCATATTATTTAAAAATCCACAATCTAGATCGTCTAAATTGCCTAACAAGGGAATATATAGTATCTTATGTTTTTGTGTTTTATAAATATTATGTGATTCCTTTACTATATATTTATTTAGTGAGACATTTTACATTGGATATTTTTCAATGGCTCTACCTAAGACTCTAACTTGATATGTATGTATTTATTTCACTAGTATGAAATATGATGGAGGTATTATGGAGGAATGAATAACACCATATATAAATATACATCCATTAGTAGGCTCCACTAATTTTTAATATTTGAAAGGTGTGCTATCCTTAAGATAGGTACCCTACCTATATATACTATTCATGCTCTTAGGAAGGTGGTACATCGATGTTTGACCATGGTCATCCCTTTAAATGTATCTCTATGTAATTGATTATAACTATGATTTTTTCTAAAATCTCAAATAAAATTAAGTGTCATTTATGTCCAAACCAAACTAAATATTAACTCTATCATCTGTTCCCAATTATTTATACGTATTATCTCATGTTTATCCTATATCTCAGTGGCCCTGTGAAAGTCAAGTCTCTTTGTGGTCCATCCTTGCCCAAACTAATATGCATGTTATTTGATGTAAATACCCCTCATGAATAAATTTTAAGTATTAATTCAAGGTATACTATACATATTACATTGCATGAGTCTATGATCTACCTAAGAGTAGGTTATAATGACATTTATTTATCATTATATGAAATATAGTAATTAACATATTAGGGCCCATTTTTGCATCTTATGTGATTTATCCTAGCATTTGGTAGGAAATATTATCAAAGTCTATTATATTCATATCTAGTTTATGAATGTAGTCTATATTAATATCCAATGTTTGTATAAACATGATTTTAACAATATTTAATCATAATCCTACTTGAAACATCAATGATATATTATGATTTGTATTATGTTGAGTATGCAAGTCTTATTTCTAAACATAAATCATGTCCTCATTATTATTCAATGTATTATAAATAAATATAAAATATGCATGTTCTACCTCATTTGGTAAGGTTGTATCACAAAATGTTTCAAAAAACATATCTTTGTAGATAGTGGAATTTTAGAGTAACTTTATTATGGAGATATCCAATTTATTTTCAAGTTAATAAATGATATCATACTCTTTTATTGTATTATCTAGCACTATATGAGGTGGATGGGGATTATAAAAGAAATTTTGACTACCTTTGATATTCAACACATAATGGGCACACTATCTCTTTATGTTGTGATAACACAGTTAATAGAATATAATATATGCTAAGGGAATAAAATTTGGGTGATATTTTATATATTACTACCTTTAGGTCTATATAATTAATGAAAGGATTAATGCACACCCTTTGGTATCAAGTATTAACTGGAAGAATCTTAGATTAGATATGTGATATAATGAGAGATAAAAATTATTCATCATTAATAATATACTTATTTTTAGTGCTAATAAATATAACCTATTTTATTTCATGATTTTTAACATGTTACATATTTTATGATAGAATCAAACAATTATGATAATCATATATTTAGATAGAAACATTGAATTAAGAAAATCAACTAATATGTAATTATGTATTAATGGTTACCTCTATAATTTTTCCTAAGATACTCTATAATATATTTGAAAATAATAAGTTCTAGAAATATATTATCATAATATGCCAAGATTCCACTTTAAAATCCTAGACACTTATGCCAACAATTTCCTTCCACTATCTACCAAAACTATCCCTATTTATTTTTCTAGTTTATTTTACCACAAATTAATGTTCCTATCTATTTAGATGATTCTTTTGTAATTTTTTTACTTTAGTCTTGATTTTAGATCTTAAAATTTTCTTCATTTTTTATGAAATGAAAGATCCACTTTTAACACCAAATAGACCCAAAATAATGGGGTAAATATGGTTTGTATAGCCTCAACCACTCCTCATTAAGTGGTTGAGCATTTACTACCTTCCAATAGTTTGAAGATGTCTTAAAAATCACTTAGTTCTCATAATATTTATGTGTATCCATGATTAATACTATTTCACTAGAATTCAATGTAAATATATCACTTTAAAAACTTAATAATATGTGAAATTACCCTTATAATTGTATTCAAAATTATATTTTTTATTATTCCTTTGATGGTTTTGGATAATGCTTCAAGGGTGTCCAAATGGATTTCATAATATTTCCTAAATGAGTGATATATATGAATTTGATTATGTTTGATTTGTATTTATATACAAATATTTATAATTTTAAAACATAAATGACATGAGAAACATGCTTAGGTTGACCCAAGGGAGAGATTTGTATTTTGAATTTAGTTTTTGAAAACCCTTAAAAACTTTTGGTGAAGGTGAACAATGATAACTACCACCATCTGACTATTTATGATGCTATATAAGAAGGGAAAATAGTAATATGGAATATGTTGATAATTTTATTATGATAATAAAGAATTATGGCATAGATAGGGAGATATTGAATACAAATGACATTAAATTATGTTGGACAAGTCAAAAATATATATAAATGGATAGTGGAGATTGTGAGCAAGAGTTAAATGTGTATCCACAAGTAATTTATATTTAATATATGTCAAAACTAATGTTTTCAAGTGTCTAATAATTTTTGTTTATATTTACACTAGTTATTACTAGATGGGAAAGTGTATTTATGACTCATTTCATTACTCTTCTCCCAGACATGAAGGTAGTGATATCCACTAGCATTCCCCCATTATTAACATTGGTCTTATATTGGATTCAATGGTCCATGTTATCACAAAAATAAGTAGGATGATTCATCTTATGTAGCAAAATAGAGGTAGAAAAAATCTCTGTCATAATCGCCCTCTACATCCTAAAACACCAACTTATGTGATGATATAATATGATGTTGTTGATCAAATTAATAATACACTAGCTAGTATCTCTATATTAGAATTTCTCAAGATTTCCACTATCCTCAAAGATATTTTGTATACAATATTAGATGATACAAATTTGAAAAATTATATTGAACTAGCTTATTTTACATCAATTATCAATACATTAAATAATAGTGAAGATGTGATTTATTTTGAGATTTTTTTTACCTGATCAACATATTATAGAGAAAAACATCCCATTGTTCATTGAAATGAAAGTATTAAATAAAGGGAGTTATGCATAATTTAGAGGATAATGTATTCGGATTAAAAATTTGAAACATAAAATCTATACAAATATTTGGTATTAATATGGGCTATATTCATAAATCATACAAGAATATAAGATGTTTTTATAATAGTCCTTTCCAAGTGTTAGGATTAGTTACTTTGGATGTGATAGTGGGCATTAAAACATTAACTACTATGATTCATGTTATGTTAAATCATTTGAATTATAAATTACTCTTAATTACACCTTGGATTCATGTTATGTATTATATATTGTTCACCTTACATTTATGTTTGGAATTTTTACATTAGGGATGTTTTCATATCTATCTTGCACATAACAAACCTTTCAAATATTGTAAAGTAGTAGAACCTAGTGATGGATGTAATCCAAAATTTTATGTTTTTCATTTCTCCATAATTCATCCATCACAATTTATACCAATGGAATGAATAAATAAATATGAGTTTGGATATTCAATTAAATATAATTAAAAAGGTTTTGTTGGTGGTTAAAATTATTACATCAAATAATCTACTATTTACCTATCATGAATGCCAAATTAGAATCATATTAGTCTAATTTTAGGGACATATTTTTGAACAAATCAATTATAAAAAAATGTAAAATGTATTTTATGTTCAAGTTAAATAAGTTTTAATGCCATTACAATTGCTTAAATAATTTTTAATAATACAAATATTTCTTTAAAGTAATCATAAAATCAAATACAAAGGATATGAATTTGTAATATCATATCAAAATTGAGATAAGATTACACAAATATCATACATATTTTTCCAATCTAAAAATTATAATCACTTTCCTATCCATTTCAGCATATATGTATATTAGAGTTTTATCAAATATTATCAATCATGTCCAATAGAACAAATCATATGGAAGAGGTAATCCCTTAGATGATAAAAACTCTAATTATTTTGATTATAAATATGTAAATATATAAATTATCATTATTAAATGATATTATTTTATGTTTTCTTTAAATTCCACACTAAAAATATAAATAAATGATAAAAATAAAATGTATGAAAGTAAATAAATATGAAATAAAATCAAACATAAAAGGTTAGTAAATCAAGTTAGGCTAAGGCTAAAAATAAATAAAGAAACTAATTAAGAAAGCTATATAAAATTAATATAAAGTATAAAATAAAATAAAACCATGTATGAAAATAATAAAATAAAAATAAAACTTAAAACAATATACAAAATTAAGTTAAAGAATTAATTACATAAATTTAACTAATAAACTAAGTACAGAAACCATAAAAGTTTGAACTTGAGTCATATAGAAAGGTAAATATTTTTTAATAAACCATGGAGTATAAAATAACTAATTACAAAAATATTTAAGAAAAATATGTTTTAGATTAATGAAAACTTGACAATCTCTCATATAATATATAAATTATTCTTTATTTCTATGCAAAGTTGATGGAGAGCATCACAAGATAATGTAAGGTGTTAGTATGTTTGAAAGTTCACATTTTATAATTTTTGGTATGGTATGAGTGTGAGGCATCTTATTAGGTACCTTAAGGATTATTGAAATCTTTGACATTCTTGATATTGTGTGTCTCTAGTATATTTAGAGCTTGTCAATAAAAAGGGAATTTGAAATTTTTAATTTGTAATTAGGCTTTGAGTGGTGTTTTGGGGTTTTGTGTGAACTCAAAATGTTTTTTAATTTTTATGAAGTATCATAATGGGTAACAGGAGTGAGTTTTAATTATTTTTCAATGCTCTAGTCATGGTTAATAAATGTAAGCCAATAAATTTGGTATTGTAACTACCACCCTATGTGGGGTTGGCCAAAATATGGAGTTTTCTTCCATGTTTGGTGTCATAAAAGGTTAGAAATTCATGTGAGTAAGGAGTATGATATTAGGATAAATTATAAGTAAATTTGTGGAGACTATTACAAAGGATGAGAAGAGATCAAGATTTGAAAGTAGACTGCTTGCCTTACAAAATTATATACATAGACTATGTATATGTTTGATAGAATTGAATAAAGAGATGTTTTTGAAGATCCATTATTTAATATAATGGATTAATATTAATGTACATGATGTTTTTTTGAATTTTTTTCATGGTTTTATTGAGTTCTCATGATCATTTTTATTATGGCAAGGTGACAATCTACCATTCAACCTAAGTTGAAGCAACCATGTTCTTGCACAGTCTAGAATGTCAAGTACGGATGTATTTATGATGGTGGTTTAAGTTATTATTGATTTTTTTTGGATAATAAAATTTTTATATAGTTATTAATTATTTAAGGTAATCACTTTGGAGGCTTAAATTCCATTTACAAGTGAAAGAGATAATTGAAACCTTTACACAGTCCAAGAAATGCACACAAAATTATGTAACAATACATGTTAGAGACATTTGGTGATTGTTTACAATTAAATAACCAATATATAAATTTAAAAAATGTTGGAAAGACCTATTATAGGTATTATATGTCTTTTAAATGGTTTAAAACTTAAAAAGAATATTTTTTTATTACTCTCGACCACATACATGCATGTGTAGACCTAAACTAAGGTTTTAAAATTATAAATTGTATAAATGGAGTTTCCAATTGCCAAATTTCATTAAAATGATTAATTATGTATATTTTTACCATTTATATAATATTTTTTTAGTTTTTTTTGGTAAAGTACTATATAGTATGGTCACTTAGTTTGTGTGCTTGAACTAGGCCTAAAGAGACCTAATTGATAATAAGAGTGTGAAAGAAGGACTTATCTTAAGAGTTGTGACTTGAAATTTTATGTGAGGTAAAAAGGAGATAATAATTATCCAATATAGGTCTCAGTTTGTTTTTAATATTTTTATATCTTCTAAACCTACTCAATTTATGCTAAAATAGGGCTACAAAAGACTAGACTTCAAAGAGGAAATAATGGATTAGTTGAGAGTTCAATGTTGGAGATTAGGTTATTTGGTTGGATGACTGAGGGGATTTAAAAATTATTATATGTATGGCCATATAAAAATTTCATATAATACAATAAATTTGGAACAATGTTTTAAGCTTTTAATCCTATGAATCTATAAGAGAAAGAACAAGCTTAGACCAAGAATGGAGAGTGAGGTCATGAAAATTATGTGTGAGATAATGAATTTAGTGTTAAGGAGGGAAGATTGAAAAGGGATATTAGGAGTGATATGTATTCAAAATAGAGTAAGACTATATTTTAATATAGGATATGGATTCTATCATATAAATGATTGATCAAAGGTCTCAAGATATAATTAAATTACATGCATGAAGTAAACAAATTTGAATAAAACCAAAGGTGATTAAAGGTAGATATTAGAGACATGGGTATGAATAAGGTGAATGCATGATACCAACTACATCAATTATTATTAGGTTTTCATGTATAAAGTGGTATCATATCAAATAAGCTCTTAGAATATTTTATGATTTTAAATATCAAATGTTAAAATTTGAGGTTGTAGGAAGCTAAGTTGCAGATGAGGAGAAATTTGAAGGCATGTATAGATACCATGAAATAATATTTTATATTAATTATATAAAGAGGAAAGGAGAGATATATAAAGAGTGTGTGGTATAATATCAACCGTAACAAGAGAGAATAATTACTCCAATAAGAAGAGTAGTTCCAAGCTATAAAAGACTTGGAAAGGATTGTCAATAGAATAGGTAGAGGAGATAACCTAGGTTGATACACCAAGACAAGGTGAAAGAGACTTTATAGAGAAAGGTGAAAAATACTTACTTGAAATAATATTAAGATAAAGAATACAAAAAAAGAGTAAGGTCTTAGCTAAGTTAGAGTACCACAATGAGAGAAATAATAAGGAAGACCCAAAGAAGAAATGCTTGGTTATTGAAGAGGAGATGAGTGAGATATATCAAAGGATAGACAAGATAATTATCTTGATGAAGTGTATGAAAGAATAAGAAATAAAATGGTATGGTTGGAAAATGAGGAAGAAGAGAGTTAAATAGGTCTATAAGGTTACTCATGGAGAGAAGAATAAAGATTGTCATGAGATACAATGAGAAGAAACATAAGTTATTATGTAGGTAGATCAAGGAGGAGATGAATAAGTAAATTATATATGAATAGGTTGGTATATAATAGGAAGTTGAGTATCACCTTGAGGAGAATAATATAGTCATGTAGGATGATGAGAATAAATTGTTAAAATAATTACCAAAGCAAACTAAGAAGGAGAATATGGAGACAAATAAGCCTCAAAATTTTAAATCTAATGATTTATTGGCATGTGTGTCTGTAGGTACAAAATTTAATAAATAATAAGTCCAATTTAAGGACACAAAACTTGAAATTATGAAGGAAAGAAAGCATGAACAACATGTTTATGTTGAATAAGAGTTTTATTGCGAAGAAATATATGGAGATATAATGATTTATTACCCTAAAAGAGTAGAGATGATTATATAAGTATATATTTAAGAGAAAGGATGACTCATTGAAGGCATAAAAGAAACAAAATAGAATAAAAATGATGAAGTCCAGAAGCATGAATATCAAAAACATAAATTTGTAGTGCATGAATAAATCAAAGAGCTTGAATATGAGGTTATATGTAATGAAGACTTTATACATGAATAAAAAGACCAATTATTTGTCTATGAGAGTGGGATCAATTGAAAGCAGATATGGTAGCTTTAGAACATGCCATAAATAATGGAGAAAATTATAAAATATATCCTAAAATAGAAGTTGAAGAGATGACCACTTGGTATGAGTCAATGGGGGATTCAGAGAGAGAAATGTTGATGGATAGGACATCATACATCATGAAGCAATAATGTATGCAAATTGATTTAAAATATGGAGTGTCTAGCTTGACACATGAGGGATATGGATTCCAAGTACAAGTTATGTTAAAATCTATGAAAGAGAAAAATGAGGAATAGGTGTTGATATGGAGAAAGTTGATACAAGAGGCTGAAGTTGACCTATTATAGTTCCTAAGTCAAAGCAAAAAGGTGGGATCTACAATAAAAGAGTTAGAGGCAGAATTACAAGATGAAGAAAATAAGATTTCAAGGACAAGGAACAAATTTCCCATAGAATCACTTCAAGAAGATGAAATTTTAGGTCATATAAGGGCATGAAATCAATAACAAATAATGATTTATAGGCAAGAAGATGGACAAGTACTGGTAAAAGATGAATCAAACAAGGTTACAAACCAAGGTAAGCCAAAAAATGTGGATAACCTGAACATAGAATCATGTGACTTGATCATGCAACCAATATTGGTAGCTACTGATGAAATTAAAGAGTAAAGGTTAAGAGGATATAATAATTAACTCAAGAAGATGAAATATATGATTAGAGAGGCTTGAAGGAAGAATACAAGAGTAAAAGAGGATGAAAAGGATCATGAGGTACTTAAAGAGACTATAAAGTCTCATAAGGGTAATTTTACATGTATAAAATATGATGATGGAGGTATGGAGATGAAAGAGAGGTAGTCACTCCATGATCATATGGGTAAAATAAGTAATGAGGCACAAGAGCTCATGATAAAGTAAAGGAAAGAAGAGGAAAACCATGTTCCTCATAAAGGAAATGATTGGATTAAGAATTAATGTTTGGAGGAGGATAAGATCAGTCCTAAGGTGATCCAAAGGAGTAAGATCAAGGAGAGGAGAATCTTAGCCGAAGAACTAGTCCAAAAAGTATGCCAAGAATTAAATAGCAAAGACTTATAGAAGGAGATCTAAAAGAAAGCAATAAAGCTAACAAGCTAATGAAGGAATAATAAGGTAATAAATCAATATATTCAATTGGTAATATTTAAGATATTTGGAAGTATGCATGATATTAAAAATAGAAGAGGTTACCAAGAAATGTTATGTTATGATGAAATTGAATTGGTCAAAGAGATGCCATTCTAAGATGAGCAAGGAGGTTATGAAAATAATAAATATGATAAGGTGGAGTATCATAAAGAGGAAACCAAAGAGGATATAAATGAGCGTATGAAAAAGGTGATGTAATATTTGTGCCTAAGAATCCATTAAATCATGAGGACAAGGGATAAAACCTTGTTGATAAGTTAGACCAGCAAGGAGTACATGAAAAAAACCATGACAAATGTGGAAAGAAGTGATGGAGTATTAGTAGTGAATAATAAGAAACATCCATTTGATGCAAATTATTATGAAGTGAAATCAAAGACAGAATATGAAGAAGACAAAGAATTGTAGTAAATCATGTACTTCATAGAGGTAGAAGATGAGTTAGGAAAGAGGCAAGACAAGGCAAGGAGACAAAGAAGCAAGAATAAACTAAGAATAAATGAGAAATATAAGAGGAATAGTATAAATAGGAGATCATAAAATCATAAGAGGAATAATTGGAAAGCAATAAAGAAGTTATAAAAAGTACGTTTGAGCAAGAGCTCAAATTTTCTTACTTAGGGAGCTTGATGCAGAGCATCACAAGATAACATAAAGTGTTAATATTTTTGAAAGTTCATGTTTGTCCATTTTTGGTATGGTATGAGTGTGAGGGGTCTTATTGGGTCTGTTATGGAGTCTTAGAATATTTTAGAGTCTTTATATTGTGTGTTTCTATCCTTTTTAAAGTTTCCCACCAAAAAGGGAATTTGAAAATTTTAATTTGTAAATAGACTTTGATTGGTGTTTTAGGGATTTGTGTGAAATAAAAATGTTGGTGAATATTTAATAAGGGTCTTATTGGGTCTTAGTATTTAGTTTAAATCATGTTCCAATGTTCCATTCATGGTCAATAAATGTAATCTAGGAAATTTGGTATTGTAACTACCACCTTATGTGGGGTTGGAGTGAGCAAAGTTTTGGCTGAGGGAGTGATCCAATGGTGGATGGAGAGAGTAGACTTCATGACCCTATCACATGTCACTAAAAAGCTTTTGAAACACTTTTAGGAAGCTTAAAGTGTGAATTTGGTGGTTGAGAGGAACCTAACTATCTCAACACATCATGAAGGAATGAATAGGTGAGTTTGTTTTTACATTTAATAAGTTTACTTTATAAGTCAACAAAATTTGAATAATTACATAAAAATGATTTATTATATGCTATGAACATCCCCTAAAACTTTGGTGTCTTGGTGTGTTTCCTATCATAATATATAAGCCTTAAAAAAATGATTCAACAGTGTGGGATGTGCCAAGGGACATCAAATTAAAGCCACAGGAAATAACTATTTAGATTAAAAAATCTTTAATAAGGTAAAAATTGATCATATGATCACCAAGTGTCAAAATATTTCTTGATCAGAGAAATATCATTGGCATGCAGGTGATCTCATGAAGTTAATGAGTCAAAAGATCCTAGATCAAGATCAATGATGTGTATTCTTATGTAAAAATCTCGATCAACAACATATGGGTAATTAATTTAATAAATAAATCAAGATAAATCAATGACACATGTTCAATCATACAGTTAAAGATCAATGGAGAGCATGAGGTCAAAATTTTAGAGGATCTTGAGAATGAACATGATGGTGACAAGTGTCATGATCATAATGAATTAGTGGATTAATGGCACACATTTGATCATGATCATAATGAATTAGTGGATTAATGGCACACAAATATCAACAACATATTTTCAACCATATAGATGGAGATTGATGGTGTGAATCAAGTCAAGAAGTTAGTGAACCTAGATTATATGCAAGGTTATCACATCACATAATCATGTTAACTAGATGGAGACTAGCATTAGGGTCTACATAAGGCACATGGGATTACTAGGAGTCACAATCTTAAAAGTTGGGATCAAATATCAATGTGAGGCTTCCAATTGTCACAATATTAGATGTAGATCAAAGATAAAAGGCTAAAAATGAGGGTAAATCTAGGAGACTGCCAAGAGATCAACATAAGAAATTTGATCAAGTTACAAGGGGCACAAGATGAAGACACATGTTTGAGGTAACAATGATTAGGTTTTAAATGAAATAAACAACATGGTATGGAGATAACACATAGGTAGACACATCAGATAAAAAGATTTCATGGACCTAAACATGCAAATGTATAATGTTTGAGATCAAAATATGATCTAGGTTATCAAAAACAAACCCTAAATATTCATATGATACTATTAAATTTAAGTTAAACCTCTCAAAAGCCATTAGACATAAGTTTTACATCTTGTTCATGATCAAGAACTAGGTATCCTATGTATCTTCATTGAGACTATGACTACCAATAAAGGGATTGGTTTTCATCTATAGTGGACCTATGTTCAGGGTTTATAGTAAGGGTAGAGTTGTGACTATGAAAGGAATGTTAGAAGGGACACTAGATGAATGAGTTCAAGTGATTTTATAATAAGTTAGAGGACATATCAAGATGAATCATGGTGTTTTAAGGTCATTAAGAAGATTGAGATTTTGGAGGTTTAAAAAGGAAACCAGAGTATTCAATGAAATTTCAAAAGTATTTGGATATTATTTCTTTTTAATGGATTATGACTCAACATCTTCAACAAGTTGTTCTCTTATAGTTCATTTTTAATCTAATTAGAGGGCTTGTAAGTTATTTAGATATGATGAATGGTTAATTTTTTGAAAAATAATTAGTGTTAATCAATAAAAAGTTGGTTGGGACTATATGAAAGTGGTTGAACCTCATTTATTGATTTTTGTTTTGCTCCCCTCCTCTCTCTCTCTCTCTCTCTCTCTCTCTCTCTCTCTCTCTCTCTCTCTCTCTCTCTCTCTCTCTCTCTCTCTCTCTCTCTCTCTCTCTCTCTCTCTCTCTCTCTCTCTCTCTCTCTCTCATATTTCCAATTTCCCCCCATATATAAAATAATTCTATTTTTTTTGGAAAAAAGATACTCAAGTTCATTTGATAAGGAAAAAAACGCTATAAAAAATTTGTATGAAATACCTCTTTAAAAAATAAATATAATTTATACCTATTTCTTGCCCTTTGAATTGTTTTTAGAAAGCTATGCATGATGGCAGTGTTAATGAGTGTCTTCCATGACCATTATCCTTCTTTTTTACCTATTTTGAGGTGTTTTCAAATTATTTATAGGTTTGAACTTGATATCTATATGCCATTAATTGATGCTTGGTGTGAATCTTATAATTTATTTTTGCTCCATTCATTATTTGGTGAGCCTAGTTTATGAAATACTTATGTAAAGTAGCTAGTTTGTGAGATTGTGTGAGCTAGGATTGTCTTATGCTAGATCAATGTTTATTTCATGATTATGTGAGTTCTCATTTAATTTTGTAAATCATGAGTTTATATATATTAGTTACCCTATACCCCCTTTCGACTAAGAAGATGTCAACCTTTTTTGAAGGTTCAACCTCACTTAGGATAACCATAGCCTGATGTTGCTCCAATATTGTTGTTTGGAGTGAGAGATACTAAAGAAATCTCCCACAAGGGTGAAATTCCATGCCATAATAGTTTCTAGCATGCTTGATGGGACCATGTTATATATTGAGTGAAGGTTTTTGGTATTATCTTCATCCAATCAGCCTTTAGATGCATGTGTGCAAACACCAATGGAAACTCCAAGTATTCATCGACTGGTATAAGTATCCCAATTTCCTAATCATCATTATTTGGTATGTATAATCAACCATATTTTGATTATTATGCTTGTTATCTACCTCAACATCATACTTATCAAGATAATAATGTTTATGTGTTACACCAAAGTATCCCTCAAACAACCTATCATTCTTATCATGGATTTTTCTCTCCTCCCACCCTTGAATGTGACCAAGATTACCCTCCTTCTCATTCAAATCAGTCCTCTAATTCCCCTTGTCAAGACCAAGTTTATATTTTTATAACCTTATTAGAATTCAAGCAAGCATTATCAAATTATATAGAGCTGATAAGTGAGATTGGTAGGGGTTTATAAATTTTTTCAGTCATCCCTATTCATGTTATACAAGGGGAAAGTAGTTCTCTTTAGCTGGTCAAGAATAGATGGTTAGTTTGTTAGGATGAATAATGGCTAGTTTATCAAAGAGAGAACAAGGTGTGGTTAAGAAGTATAGTCTAAAACTTGGAGAGTGTGTTGATATATTATGAATATCAATAGACTCAATGTAGTTAGTCCTATGTGTCCTTTCCCCTCCAAGGGCTTCAAGCTCAAACTTTAAAGGTTTCAAATCAGACCCCTAGTCAACCTTGTTAAGGTCTACCCTTGTCAAGAATTAGAGAATAAATATTAGACCAAGGGAGAAAAATCATGAAAATTAATAAGGAGGTTGGAATTAGAAACTAATTCCCCATTCATGCCATGGATGGGATTAGGATATTCTTGCATAAGTTTTAGAGGGTGTGGGCATCCATTGAAGAGAGTGATTATCCACACTTTGATACGAACCAAGTAAAAAAATGGATACACTCAATATGGGAGATGTTAAATCATTATAAGGATGAGTATGTCAAACACAAACCAATCAGTTTACCATCTCCTACCCCTAAGCCCATTCCCAATCAAGAGCATGAAGCCATCACATCATAGATCTTCTCTTATGCTAATGATCTTCACTATGTCATACCCTCTCTTATGAAACCATCTTCTCCTATACCTATTTAGGAAGAAGATAAGGTGACCAAATCTTATACATTTCCATCATGGAAATCAGTTAATAAAATCATTAAGAAGAAAGATGAAGTGTTAGTTGATGTAGTCTAAGAACCAATTCAAGAGGAGTAGTTAATGGTTGAAGATAATAGAAAAGAGGCATTAGCTTGACTCAATGATCTTGCCCAACAAAAGTTCAAGGATTCTCTCTCCTTTCCCTAATAACCACCTAAAAGAGTCTTTAAATTCCCTAGTTGGAAGGATAATTTCTTAAGCTACAAGCAAGGTGAACTTCTTCACCCTCCCACCATCTCCCTTTTTGAGAAAGAACCTATTTTACAAAGGATAGAGGAGGAACTTACAATCATAAGTGCCCCATATGAAGATAATATAACTAGGTATGAGGAAGAAATATTGATATGTATCCCACTACATTCAGAGGAGGAAAAATGAGATTTGTACCATCCTTATTGTTATAGCTTTGACATTAAAGAATTAGATCCTCAAAAAGGATAATCCTCAAGCTGAACCTGGGGGAGACTTTGAATGGAAAACATATTATCTATTATACATAAAAGAGAAAGAGGGTTAGAATGAATTATGGAAATAGATATACCATGACTTCATGGAATAGGTAGAGGTTCTAAAATAACTTATATATCTTCTATAGCATGAAAATGAACTTGTAAATTAGGTTATAGAAGCTGACCAGTCCTAAGATGAATTATCCATTGAAGGCAATATTGATGTCTTCAAGAATGAATGAGAGTGGTCAAATATAAAACCATAGGAATATGAAATTTTGAATCTTAAATGGGTTGGTGAGATTACATATGGCTTCTTCCAAGGTGATTGGAGAAAGAATGGTGTTAATGTTGGCATTGTCCCAAATGAATAAGAGGAAGCTACTTTTTGGGATGATCTAGATTCATTTTATGCAAAATTGGACACCCAACCTTCATGCCTAAGACAATAAATTGATTGAGTGGATATAAAGATAAAGAATTAGCCTAATGAGATCTTAAAGGCCAATGTTGTAGTCATAAATATGCTAGAATGCTCTCTTATCTTGAAGAGACACCAAGTGGAGAGGTAGTAGTAACTCTCCCAAATTAGATTTCGACCTTCTCCCAAGATTATTTTCACATTGAATATCATTATGGGATTAATTATGAGTCATATTATGAGTATGTCTACATTGGATACATGTTTTCCACTTTTCATCCACTTGAGAGCATGTCAAGAAGATTGGCAATCAAGCAACCTAGTTCAACAAGTTTGGCACCTCAAAAACAAGGTATTTTTCATCCTAGTCCATTACAAGTCAATGATGCTAAATGTTTTCCATTTAACCCATGAGAAATATAATTTTAAGTTATATCATTGTATATATTAGAGTATTTTTTCATTTTTTCCTCTAAGTGCCTTGTGTACATCTTTTTAGTTGTGTGTTTACCTTCCATAGTTGCCTTGGGCACAATGTTGGTTTTATTTCTCGTTGTTCTTTTATTTTTAAGATTAGGTTTATAGAAAGGGATAGCCTTGTATCAGTTCATATAAGTTTTAAATAAATGACTTTTGATTCCATATTCCCAATGGATCAGATAAGATAATTAATATGTTGCATGGTAGGCATGTAATCTTATGGGGTCATAAAAAATGTTAGGCAAAATTGGTGTACATAATAATTTTTTGCTTGGATGTGGTGTGAGAAGATGAAATAAGTTCTATTTTAGGGAGTGATATAATGGTGGATGGAGAGAAAAGACTTAATGACTCTATCACATGTCACTTGTAATATTTTGAAACACTTTAAGCATGCTTAAAATGTGAATTTGGTGATTTAGAGGAACTTGAATGTCTCAACTTGTCATGCAAGAATGAATAGGTTATTTTTATTGTGAATTTAATAAGTGTAATTTAAAATTCAACCAAATTTGAATAATTACATAAAAATGATGTAATTTGTGACATGAGCATCCCCTCCAAATTTTGTGTCCTAGTGTGTTTCTTATCTCAAGATATTAGCCTTAAAAAATGATCCAAGAGTGTGGGATGTGCCAAGGGATGTAAAATTAAATCCATCAAAAATAGTCATTTAGAATTAAAAATATCTTCAAAAAGTTATGAATTTATCACCGTATCAACAAATGTTGAAAGCTCACTCGATGAGAGAAAGATCAATGACATGCAGGTGATCTCACAAAGTTAATGAGTCAAAATATCTCAGATCAAGATTGATAGTGTGTATTATTACATACAAATCCTGATTAGTGGCATGTAAGTGATCAATTGAGTCAATAAGTCAGGATATATCAATGCCATGAATTCAATCATGTGATTGAAGATCAATGGTGAACATGAGGTCAAAAGGTCAAAGGATCCTGAGAATGAATGTTATGGTGCCAAGCATCATAATCATAAAGAATTAGAAAATCAATGGTGCATGTTTGATCATGTAGATAAAATATCAATGGGTCCCATTAAACTATATAGATGGAGATTGATAGAATAAATCAAGTCAAGAAGTCAATGATCCCATATTGCATATGAGGCCACCACATGGCATACACATGATAACTAGATGGAGATTGATGTCAGGGTATATAGAAGGCATGTGAGACTACCAAGTGTCATAATTTTGAAATATAAGATCAAATATTAATGTGAGACTATCAAGTATCACAATTTTAGATATAGATCAAAGATCAATGACCAAAAATGAAGGTAAAATCTAGGAGACTCTCAGGAGATTGACAGAGAAAATTTGTTCAAGTTTAAAGGGGCATAAGATGAAGACATGTGTTTGATGTGATAATTTTGGAGAGTTTCCAATGATTTCATTATGATGTCATATAGGTCTCTTGGTGAGTTTATGAATTTCCTTGATATTCTACGTGATAATGACAAAGTGTGTAATGTGCTTGTCCTAGTATGATTAAAAGAGGATTGGCTAATATTTAATTTTTTCATGGATATATATGTTTAGGGATGATTATGGTGATTTTAAAGTGTGAAAGGCATCTTATAAGTGGTTTTTTATGATTGAGTTTTTGTGTGAATGAGTGGATTTCATCTAGTTTATCATTATTTTCATCTAGACAATTTGGGTCTAATGGTAAAAAATCTAAGTAGGCAGTTTGATGAAAATCATAATTTTCACATGTGGATGAGTTATGTGGAGTTGTTCATATGGATTTGATCACATTAGTCCATATTTCTATGTTAAAATTCTCAATTTTAGTGATAAATCATGACAAAATATATGAAAGTGCAAAGTTGGGCTCTCAGGCATTTTGATAGTGTTTTCTCATACTTAGCCAGATTTGCAATGTGGCAAGAAGAGTTAAGTAGGAATTTTGATGGTGGTATTTATCACACATGTGGAAATTTAAAGAGAATGTGATCATATGGGTTTGTTTAGTTTTATTCCTAGTTTATTAGTGCTAACTTTTAGGTCATTTTCTAAAGTTTGACAAAAGTTATGCATGTGCAAAGTTTGTCTTTCCAGGTAGTTCTTGGCATAGTTGGCTTTGTGAATAAATAAATCTAAGCAAGAATTTTAATGTCTTTATAACTCACAAATTTGAGGGTTATATGAGTATATTGATATTTGGTTTTATTATCCTATGCGAGGAGATCATATGATCTAAATCTTAGAACATGCACTTGAGCAAAGCAAAAGATATAGGGGTTCAAAGTTGAGCTTACAAATAGATTACAATAATCCCCATACTTAGTCAATTTTGAAAAATGTTAAAGATTAGGACAAGATGGAGATATAATGGCTCAAAAGTTATCATATAGTGAATATATATGTTTCACATCAAGTTAAAGAGGTCAAAGTGCTCATTGGTTAACATAGATAAAGATCAAGCTTCTTCTAAGATCTAACAGAGACTGATTGTTCGTACATATACAAATCAATGGTGTGTGTGTGTGTGTGAGTGAGATGGTAAGAAGTACATGATGTTTAATAGTATAAGTTATTAAAAGGCATGTGAGGGTGACAAGTGTTAGTATTATGGTGGTTTTGAGTAAGATCAAATAATGAGCATTGCTTGATAAAGACCTGACTAATTTGTAAAGATCACAGAGTTAATATTGCAAGAGTGCATGAGATGAGGTCAACATGTTCAAGGTTTAATGTTTTTTATTGGAATAATATGAGTTAAATTTAGGAAAATATAAATGGTGTGATATTGATGTAAAGTATTAAGGACATGAGATTCGAGCTTAATGTTCTATATTTAACTATGACCATTTGGATTTAAATATTCAAATTTAACAAAGAAAAACTAGTGCTCAGTTTTTATGCCATAACTTTTGATTTATGTATAATTTAACCATGGTGTAAGAAGAAAATTTGTAGAGGAATTCAATTTTCATCTATAAATATGAATTTAAAGATCTGAATGTGTGTAAAGTTGAATATATTGAGGTTTAAAGTTGAATTTGTGTTCATGCATGTTCTACAAGTAACTTGAGAAGGATATTTGAGCTTGCTCTAATGGTATTTCAATGTATCATGTTAAAATAGATATTGAGGAGTCTTGTATAATAAAAAAGGATGATATATACAAATTATGAAGGTTTGAAAAATCATATCTAGTATGAACAAAGGTTTTAAAGTTGAATGCGTTTTCATTCATAATGATTGTGTGTATAGAGAAGTGTTTGAGCTAATTGGGCTTTAGCATAATATTTTTTTGGTGAATATGTTAATTTCAAGATGTTAAAATGGTCATGTGGAATGGTTTAATGTATTTTTAAGTGTTATTTTATTCTTATTTTGATTTATAAAGTGCCCAAGAGCTGAATGTGTCTCTATAGGACCTAAAGTGACTTAGGCCTATTTGAAAGTGGATTGTGTTTAAGTGTGACCCATGTTAGATGCCTTAAGGGTGAACGCTTGAATTATGGCTAAAAAAGAAATATTATGGACTTGATTTATTGAAAAGACTTATGTAAGGCTTATGTGAGAATTATGGAGCAAAAGAGAGCTAGAGTGCCTAATTGATGAATTGATGAGTAGAGTAGATTAATGACTGTGTATGACTAGTAGGTCTTATATCTGATGTCATAATAGTGTTGTTATAGTTTAAGGATATGTGAAGATGTGTAAATGTGCATATGAGGATAATTTGAGTGAAGAAGGAGAGAGATTACAACATGCTCATGTGAGAGGCCTATTTGAGACATAGAGAGAATTTATGCAGGTGTTAAAATATTAAAGATCCATCATCATGTGTTAAAGACATCAAGTTTTAAGGTGGATGTGTTCACTTCAAAGGTGTGTCTAAATAATTTTACCTTCCTTATGGGCAGTTACTCCTTATGAAATAGGTGTTTCACTAAAGGCCTTTGGTTACGAGGATTTGATCAAAGTTTTTTGGTATAAAGGAGTTGACCAGTCTCTTATTTCTAATTTACTATAGGATAAGTACTCCATGTGTTGTAGTCTTGGTAGTGGGTTTTATTACCCATGAGGGTTTATCATAGAAACTATGTGTTATGTGTTTGATCTTATGTATGCATTTAATGAATGAGCTCTCTTGTTAATTTTGCATAATCAAGTTGATATATGATGATTATCTAATAGTTTGAAAGGATTGGAATTAAGATTGAAATATTTGGGCTCACAAATTTGTTAGGATCTTAGAGTAAAATTGATTACTTTTGTATAAGCGACTAAACATAGAATTGAAACCAGAAGTATTAAGTAACTAGGAATAAAAATAAATAAATAATAAGAGATACAAGAGACAACCAATCTATATTAAACTCTTCTAAAAGGAAATATAATAAAGAAATCTCTCTCTCCTCACACCTCGTAGATGTACAGTAATTCTCCCTCAAGAGTTCTCTCTCTCTCAATCAATTACAATCAACTCAATTACTGAATTGTGCATGCTATGAGGATCTAACCCTACTATATAGTATACTAAAACACTAGGGTTCATGAGCCATGAATTAACCACCCTTAGATCCACCTCTTAAATCAAACACTCAAATCTGTTTGGCTAAAAATAGAAATTTTGGAAACGTCTGGAAATGCACAGAAGTCAGTGTCGACCTAAAGATGATCGATGCTAGCCGACCCCTAATCGATGCCAGTCAACCCCTAACTAATGTTAGTTGGTTCTAACTAATGCTAGTTATTGTGTAAGCCCAACAACCTCCACATTAGCTCATTAATGAAGCTTTTAGCTCCACAACTCAACAATCTCTCACTTAGAGATAAATAGCTGCACCTGTACCTGTACAACAACATCCTCTAAACATCTTTGGCTTGTTTCTCCCTCTTCAAGTTCAATCTTGAAGACTAACAAAATTTTAATGAAGATTCAACTTCTCCTTTGTTACCAAATTTGTTAACATATCAGCAGGGTTGTTATCCATATGGATCTTTTCCAGCTTCAACTGTCCATCCTCCAATACCTATCTAATGAAGTGGTACCTAAGCTGTATATGTTTGGTTCTTGAATGAAAGGCTGAATTCTTTGCCAAATGAATTACACTTTGACTATCACTGTACAATCTGCAACTCTTTTGCTCCTTTCCAACTCTTTCATGAACCGAGTCATTCAAATCATTTCCTTGCTAGCCTCTGTGACTGCAATATATTTTGCCTCTATAGTAGACAAGGCAACAACCTTCTATAACTTTGAAATCTAGCTAACTGTCATTCTACCAATAGTGAACACATATCCTGTGGTGCTTCTCCTAGCATCCAAGTCACCTACCTTATCTAAATCTACATACCCATGTAAAGAAGTGTTTGACCCTCCATAACATAAATGCCTACTACTGGTCCCTCTCAGATATCTGAAAATCCACTAAACTAATTTCTAGTGTTCCTTTCCTGGATTGGCCATAAACTTGCTGACAATTCCCACTACTTGGGCAATATCTAGTCTAGTACATACCATTACATACATTAAGCTCCCAACTGCTGAAGCATATGGAACTCTACTCATGTACTCAACCTCATCATGTGATTTAGGACACTATTCTTTTCTCAACTTGAAGTGTCCAGCCATAGGTGTGCTTACTAGTTTTGCATCCTACAAATTGAACCTCTCTAACACCTTATTCACAGAATCCTCTTGAGACAAAAATAAACTGTGATTTTTCTTATCTCTCTTAAAATTCATGCCAAGGATTTTATTTACTACTCCTAAATCCTTCATGGAAAATGTGTGAGCTAATTTTACCTTAAGCTTAGTAATTTGTTGCATGTGTGAACCTGCAACAAGCATATCATCTACATACAGTAACAAGATAATATAACTACCATTATTCAATCTATTAAAATAAACACAATGGTTAGATTGACATTTAATAAAGCCATGCTCTGTCATAAACCTATAAAACTTCAAATACCATTGTCTTGGAGCTTGCTTAAGACCATATAAGCTTTTCTTCAACCTGCACACAAGTTTCTCCTTACCTTTGACCTCAAAACCTTCCAGCTGATCCATATATATCTCTTCATCCAAATCTCCAAGAAGAAATGTTGTCTTAACATCAAGCTACTCAAGATGCAAATCCTCAATAGCAACTAAAGACAATACATTTTGAATAAAAGTCATCTTTACTATAGGAGAAAAAATTTCACCAAAATCAATACCTAGTTTCTATGCAAATCCCTTTACTACCAACTTGGCCTTATGTCTCATTTGTCCATTCTCTCCTTCCTTTAACTTGTATAACCATTTGTTTTTAGTGCTTTCATTCTAGCTGGCAACTCAACCAAATCCCATGTATGGTTCTCTTCCAAGGAATCAGTTTCCTCATTCATGCCATGCTCCCACTGTTTCCTAGATTCTACCTGCATTGCCTCATCAAAACTTTCTGGTTCTCCACCATTAGTGTGTAATAAGTAGTATAAAGAAGAGGAATAATGAATTAGAGGTTTACTTACCCTTTTAGACCTCCTTATGGGCATTTGAAACTCATTTATAGCTTGTTGTCTACCCAGCTTTTCTTTTGATAGTGACCGATCCCGGTCATCTCTGATCGATGTCGGTTTGCACCCAACCGATGTCGATTCCTCCTAATCAACACTGATCTCCACCTGAATGATGTTAGTTTCCACCTGACTGATGTTGATTTCCACTTGACTGACATCAGTCTCAATGTTTTTCTATGAGTGATGATTTTTACTGACGAGCTCATTTTGGATCATAATCTATTCCAAATCAAGATTGCCTTGCTCAGAATTATTTAGCCTCTTGAGCTGATCACTATACATCACCTTCTCATTGAAAACTAGATCACAACTTCTAATAATTTTGTTAGTTTCTAAATTCCACAACCAAAATCCAAAATCTCTAAAACCATAACCAATGAAAGTGCACCGCATAGATTTAACATCCATCTTCTTTCTATTTTCTTTATCAATGTGCACAAAAGCTTTAAAACCAAAAACTCTGATAAATGAAAGATCTACCTCTTTACCTGTCCAAGCCTCTTCTAGAATTCCACCATCCAGTGTAGTAGAAGGTCCTCTATTAATCAAGTAAACCATAGTATCTACAAATTTTACCTAAAACTGTAAGGGCAAACCAAAATGCAACCTCATACTCCATGCACGCTCCATTATTGTTCTATTCATCCTTTTAGTAACTCCATTTTGCTGAGGTGTCCTTAGAACCATCCTTTCCCTATGTACTCCACTCATAGAATAGTAACTGTTGAATTTATTGTTGTAGTACTCACCACCATTATCAGATCTAAGGCACTTCAATCTCAAACTTGTTTCATTCTCAACCAAATCTTTCCATTTCTTAAATGTGTCAAAAACATCAGATTTCCTCTTTATGCAATAAACCCATACATTTCTTGTAGCATCATCAATGAAAGAAACATAATATTGTGATTCTCTAATAAAAGCTACCTGAGCTGGTCCCCACACATCTGTGTGAGCAAGCTCCAACTTGTGTTTCTTCTTTGTTGACCCAATTTTGAGAAACTTCACTTTCTTCTATTTCCCAAAAATACAATGCTCACAAAAATCTAGATCTATGCTTTCCAAATCTGAAAACTTACCTTTTGACTTAAGAACATTCATTCCCTTCTCACTCATGTGACCAAGCCTATAGTGCCACAACTTTGCATCTACATCTGAAGTAGATAAAACAGAAGGAGAATAATCAGTAATACAAGTAGATAGATAAAGTGTACCTACTCTCTTACCTTTTGCTAATACAAGTGCACCCTTGGAAAGTTTCCAAGATTTAGTTGTGAGAGTTACTGTGCAACCCTCATCACCCAAATTTCCTATAGAAATCAGATTCCTCTTTAGGATGGGTACATGCATGACATCCTTCAACACCCATGTGTTGCCATTCTGCAATTTCAGCTACATTTTTCCTTTGCCAACAATTTTACAAGGCTCATCATCCCCTAAATAAACTTTTCCAAAATCTCCATGAACATAATCATTGAAAAATTTTGTATTTGGGGTTGCATGGAAAGAGTCACCAGAATCTAAAACCCATGATTCTACTTTATTATCCAAAGAAAATATAAGAGCATCTCGTGTAACAATACTTGCAACTTTTGCTTCTTTATTACCTTCATGCTGATTTTCTTTGTTATCCTTCAACCAACAATCTTTCTTTTCATGCCCTTTCTTTCCACAATTCCAGTAGGTTATTCTTCCATTTCTAGATTTGGATCTACTTCCCATCTTTGACCTTGATTTCCCTTACTTGCCCTTCTCTCTTTGCCTTCCCTTGCTTTCAACACTTAAAGCATTACCAGATGTTTCCCCTGTGCTTTTCCTACGAATTTCTTCATTCAAGATTACACTAACAACATCATCAACTTTCAAGATATTTGAAATAGATGCAATATTACTAACTTCCATTACCAAACTATGCCAACGTTTAGTTAAAGAGCATAAGATTAAGAGAGCCTTAATTTCATCATCAAAAACTATTTTGACTGAATTTAACTGATTTACTATTGTAT
Source organism: Torreya grandis (assembly GCA_037957365.1). Classification (NCBI taxonomy): domain Eukaryota; kingdom Viridiplantae; phylum Streptophyta; class Pinopsida; order Cupressales; family Taxaceae; genus Torreya; species Torreya grandis. Next base: position 541,244 of record JARHVA010007720.1, on the reverse strand, counting down.
GGAAATCATTAAGATGACTAGATACAGATCCACCTTCCTACATTTACAAATTAAATAATTGTTTGATAAGATATACCTTATTCGAAGCTAAGGTTTTTTCATATAAATTTGCCAAAGTATCCATTAACTCTACTATTGTCTTTGCCTGTGATAAGTTAGAAAACACAGAAGCTGCCAGGCTCAACCTTATAGATCCAAGAGTCTTTCTATCAAGAACATTCCATTCTTCATCTTCCATATCTATGGGCTTCCTTGAAACCCCACCCAATGGTAAATATAGATCTTTTTGATATAGATAATCTTTAATCTGCATCCTCCATAATTGATAATTCTTGCCATTGAATTTCTCCATTCTTAATTTACTTTCTTCTACCATTACTTTGCTCCCACTCAATCAAAAACCCCTATGAGTGAATTCTATAATCAACAAACACTAACATGCTCTGATACCAGTTGTTAGGATCTTAAAGTACAATTTATTACTTTTGTATAAGCAACTAAATAGGAAATTGAAACTAGAAGTAATAAGTAACTAGAAATCATAAACAACAAATAATAAGAGATACAAAAGACAACCAATCTATATTAAACTCTTCTAAAAATAAATACAATGAAGAAATCTCTCTCCTCACACCTCACAGATGTACAATAATTCTCCCTCAAGAGTTCTCTCTCTCTCAATCAATTACAATCAACTCAATTACTAAATTTTACATGCTATGAGGATCTAACCCTACTATATAGTATACTACAACACTAGGGTTCATGAGCCATGCATTTGCCACCTTTAGATCCACCTCTTAAATCAAAGGCTCAAATCTATTTGGCTAAAAATAGAAATTCTAAAAATGTCTGGAAATGCACAAAAGTTAGTGTCAGTCTGAAGATGACCAATGTCGGCTAACCCTTAACCGATGTCAGTCGACCCCTAACTGATGTCAGTTGCTTCTGACCGATGCCAGTTACTATGTAAGCCTAGCAACCTCCACATTAGCTCATTAGTGAAGCTTTTATCTCCACAACTCAACAAATTTCACCCCCCCCTCTTAATGAATACATATTTAATAATTGGAATCAGAGAAGGTCCTTTGGTAAAGGTTTGATAGCTTGAAGGTGATCCAAGGTACATGATGGATAGTCATCAAGGATTTTTCTGTACTGAACAAGCATCGATGTTTAATGGACCCAATTATGATTTTTGGAGTGTAAGGATGAGGACATACATTATGTCCCTAGGGTTTGATATATGAAAATATATTCTAGATGGTTATATTTCTCCTAATCCTTCATCTAGTGCTACAAACAATAAACTATTTGAAAATAATTCTAAGGCAATGAATGCTATCACTTATGGTCTTTCAGAGACTGAATACACCAAGGTAATCTATTGTAAATATGCTAAAGATACATGGGAAAATATGTAGATTATTTTTACATGATATTTAGAGGTAAATATTTCTAAGTTATAAATTCACTGAAGGCAATTTGAAAGTCTCAAAATGAAGGAAGAAGATTTTGTGGCATCCTTTCTACAGAGAGCTGATGAAATTATGAACATCATCAGAGGTCTTAGAGAGAACCTTGAAGAGGATACTATAATTTAAAAGGTATTAAGGTCTCTATCCCTCAAATTTGATCCAAAATTAAGTGATATATAATAAATTCATGATCTTACTTATTTGAATATGGATTAATTACATGGCACCCTTACTGCCTATGAGATGAGAAAGAATGATGATATACCACCAAAGAAAGAAGCAAATTTTAATTCTGAAATGAAGACAAAGAAGAAGTTCCAACATAAAAAACTCAATGAGGATGAAATTTTTGATATAGTTGAATATGAACTAATTTCTTTAATTTTAAGGAAATTGAAAAAAGTTTCAGGCAAGTATAAGGGTAAACTACCTCTCAAATGCTTCAGTTGTGGAGAGGTAAGACATTTTTATAATAAGTGCCCTCTTAAGTATAAGAAGGATGATGATGAAGAGAATAATAAATGTCATGATGATGGAAAGAGATCATTCAGATCTGATGAAATCAAAAATTGATTGAGAAGGTTTGATAACAAGAATAAGTACTTCAAGGATAAGAAGAGTCTCTACACTAAAGAAGATTGCAGATCATCAGATGAGAGTGAATATAGTGACTCAGAGTATGATAATGAAGATGATGGTAATATTAAAGATAAATACCTTTTCATGGATGAAGAAGGTAGTTTCTCACATCAAAATATGCCTATTTGGATTGATTCAGATGATTATGCAGATGAGGTGGACTGTGAGACTGAATTGATGAATGCTCTTGAAGAACTGAAGATTGAGATGAACATCAATAAGAAGATGATATCTAAAATCAAGTGATATGAGGATAAATTTAGTGTTTATGAATCAATAATTAATGAAGACACCAAGGATCATGAATATATGGTCAAACATCTCAATTGTCAATTGGAAGTCCTATCTAGAAGCTTGAAAGCTAAAGTATATGGATGTTCAAAGTATGTAATTGAAAAGGAGTAATTAAGATATAAGTTATAGAAGAAATATAGTAAGGTGAAGTCATTTATGAGATTTGAAAAGATATAAAGTGATCTAGGTAATATTTTGAGTGGTCGAAAGCATGAAAGTGATAAGACTAGTATTGGATATAAAAAAGAAATAAATACTATAACTCAAGACAAGATGAAGACTAATTTGAATAAGGACAATCTTACTTTGAAGACAAATTATCAAACAAGGAATGAAGGTGATGATAGAATGAAGATAGATCATATCAGAAAACCAAATTCCATGAGGTATGAAAGTTTTATTATTATACATGTAATCAATTTGGTCATAGGGCTAGAGAATGCAAGAGACCTGTTAGAAATGAATTTGCCTAGAACTATAATGGGGATAATCAGTTAAAAGATTTGAGAAAGGTTGAGTACTTCAACTATAATGATGTGGGACACTTTGAAAAAAAAATCCATTTAAGGTAAGATAAGTTTAGTTTCCATCAATAATTATTGTTTACTACAATTGTGAAAAGATTGGTCACATTACTAGATTTTGCAAGCAAAAGCCCACAAGTCCGATTAGGTTCAATCAGGCTCCTAGAGTGAAAGGAAGAATGTAAGCTTAATTATGGAGGCCAAACGTGGTAAGTGTGAGTCCTAATGAGTCTTTAAGTTCAAGTAATCTATTTTTTATGGTGGAAAATGCTTCAAAATTTGAAGAGTGCCAAGGCCTCTCATTGTTTGCTCATATTGTGGATAAGGAGACCAAGCTCAAAGAGAAGACCAAGGTGCTAGTTGAAGTGAGTTATAAGGTATGCATGGATCCAAGTGAACATCCTAATTTTGTTGATCAAGTATCATTCAAATTACATTAATTTTCTATGCTTAGTGATGAGGTCTAGAACTGCAAGGTTGATTCTTCAAGTGAAAAGGTATGTCAAGATTCCATAGTTTCTCCATGTGTTGTCATTCTATCTTAGAAGAGAAGGAGAATGATATAGAAAAAGAACCAGTTGTCATAGTTTATAATAATAAGAATAAGAATAAAAGTAATTCTTATAGTTTTAAGAGGATTCTAGTGGTTACTAAGGAGATGTGGGCCAATCATGGACTCACTTCTTTTTAAAAGCATTGAGGTGCAAAGGATGTCTCTAGCTATGCTTCTTAAGAGACTCCTTTTTGGAGAAGAATGTGTTTTTTTGGTCTTATTTATAATGTCCTATAAGGATAGAGATGATTTTTTTTAATTGGAGTAGGTATGTCCAAGTGGAAGATATGTTGAGGTGATTTTATGATATTGATAGTTGTATATAGAGTAGTCTACAGGGCTAGATTCAAGGTTCTCAAGTGGTAAAAGAGGATTTGTGTTTTTTAAAGATTATATTTTTACATATAAAGGTATGTTGACCTTATTCTAGCATTCTCCAAGTCATTTTATGGTTTGAAGGTATGTTGAAGTCAAATTGGATATTTTTTATTGCTCTCAATTTTCTCAGTGTTTGGCTTAAGGGTGAGCAGACATAGATTGGGTTATAGGAGGTATGGGTTACCAAAGATGTGGAAGCTCAAATCTTGGTAAAATTTTTTGTTATGGGTGTCTCTAGGTGTGTAAGAAGTTTTAGAGATGGACGTTGAATACAAGGAAGTTTGTTGACCTTGTTCCTTTTAAGATTCCTAGGGTTTTAAGCTATGCTATAAAATTGGTTTGCCTTATGAGTTGATAGGTTGAAGGCTTATTAATAAGTTGAATGGGACAAATGGGTTGTCAAATAATGATTCATGAGATTTTAAAGTTTGTTTTATTCAAATTATTCATGTTTTTGTCAAGATGGAGGCCTAATTTACAAGTTAGTTTGTGAAGGAAGTATGTTTTAGATTTTTGAGATAGGTGTTGAAAATTTGTGTGTTTGAGGGGTAATATAAGAGTTATCTATATATGAAGTTTTAGGTCTTTTTGGTGTTTATAATAAAATTTTTAGGTTCTACAAGTTCCAAGTAGGGCTATAAGGGGTCTAGATAGGTCTAGTAAGAAGAAGAATGTTTTTTGTTTAGTTTATCCAAAAGAGAAAGGCATGAGTATTTCAAGGTGTGTTATCAAGGTTTTTTAGTCTGTGTGTCCTATTTTATGAAGTGGCATGAAGTTCTATTGGTGGTCCCTGAGGTGGCTTGAGATAGTGGCTAGTAAGCTTATATGGTGATTCTTCATGGTATATGGAGATCTAAAGATGCTCAAAATGTGAAATGACACAAAAATATTAGGTGGAGTCACTATTAGATTTTTATTGGTGATGTACATCATATTTTAGTACTTTTTGTGTTCTTTCTTCATTGGTTTCAGTGCTTGGTTGATGGCATGAATCAAGAAGGTGTTAAGGCAAGAAGAGGTAGTCTCAAGGTAAGGGGGAGTTTATATCATATTTATAACATGTTATTTTATTTTTTATTTTATTTTCATGTAGTTAGGATCATTTGGTGCCACTTTTTCACTATGTCAAAGGGGGGAAAAGTTCCTATTGTGAGAGTGCTTGAAGAGAGAGAAGAAAGGTGAGTTATAAAATTGATGTATGTTGACAACAGTGACAAAGGGGGATATTATTGGAGAGTTATATATTATGTCATGGTAATGTCATAGAGGTGTTTTCATGATTGGATAAAGTTCCTTGATATTGTAAGTGATAATGACAAAGTGTGCAATGTGTTTGTCCTAGTATGTTAGAAAAAGGCTTGGTTGATCTTAAATTTTAGCATGTCTAGAGATATTTAAGGATGTGTAAGGTGATTTTATCATGTGAAAGGGGTAATATAAGATGTTTTATATTATTTTAGTGATTATTTAAATGAGTGTATTTCATATATTTTATCATTTTTTTCATCTAGACATTTTGTGTCCAATGGTAGAAAATTTGAGTAGGTAGTTTGATGACATTATAATTGCCATGTGTGGATGAGCAAGGGGGAGTTGGTCATATACTTGTGATCACATTAGTACCTATTTTATGTGAAAAAATTATAAAGCATAGAGATGAGGCATTGTGAAATATATTAAAGTGTAAAGTTGGGCTCTCAAGTATTTTGATAGTGTTTTCTCATACTTAGCCAAATTTACAATGTGGCAAGAAAAGCTAAGTAGGCATTTTGATGGTAGAATATCTCACACATGTGGATGTTGTAAGAGAAGTTGATCATGTGGGTTTGTTTATTTTTGTGCATATTTTATTTTAACTAACTTTTAATTCAATTTCTAAGTGTGACAAAATCTATGCATGTGCACAGTTGGTCTTTCTACATAGTTCTTGACATGTTGGCTCTATGAATAGATAAGTCTGAGGAGGCATTTCAATGTCATTATATATCATGAATGTGAGGGTTATAGGATAATATTGAAACATGGTTGGATTATCCTATGTGAGGGGATCATGTGGTCCAAATTTTAGAACATGTATTTGAGTGAATCAAAATATATGGAGTTGTAAAGTTGACCTTATAGATAGATTTTAATGGTCCCCATACTTAGTCTATTTTGTACAATGATAAAGATCAAGACTAGATGGAGATATAATGGCTCATGAGTGATAATTTAGTGAATATATAAGGTTTGAAACAAGTAAAATAGGTCAAAATTTTTAGTGGTTAACCAAGATAAATATTGAGCTTCTTATAAGATCTAACGGCAAGCGATTATTCATACAAATATAAATTAATGGTGTATGTTGAGCAAGATGGTAAGAAATGAATTATTTTTAATAGTATAAGTGCTCATAATGTATGTGAGAGTGTAAAGTTTCATGATCATGGGGGTTTTGAGTAATATCAAATAGTGATCATTGCTTGATAAAGACCTAACTGATTTGTAGAGATCAATGTTATGTGTTGAGTCAATATTATAAGAGTGCGAGAGATGAGGTCAACATGTTTAAGGTTTAATGTTTGGAATTGTGAACTATGAGTTAAAGATAGGAAAATATTATGGTTTTAGATTGATATGAATCAATTAGGACATGATATGTGAGAATAATGTTCAATGTCTAATTGTGATCATTTGGATTTAAATATTCAAATTTAACAAAGAAAAACCATTGTTTTTGTACCATAACTTTTGATTTATACAAAATTTGACCATGGTGTAAAAAAATTATTTTTAGAGGAATTCAAGATACATATATATATATGAATTTGAATATTTGAAAGTGTGTAAATTCAAAGATATTAAGGTTAAAATTTGAATGTGTGTTTGTGCATCTTTTGCATGTAACCTGAGAAGGATATTTGATCTTGCTTTGATGTTATTTCGATGTCTCATGTTAAATTGGATATTGGGGAGTGTTTGAGACTCCATAAGGATTTTATATGTGAATTATTAAGGTTTGACTAATAATATCCAATGTAAACAAAGGTTTTGAAGTTGACTATGTTTTCATTCATAATGATTGTGTGTACAAAGAAGTGTTTGAGCTAATTAGTCTTTATCATAAGAGTGTTTTGGTGACTATGATTATTTGAATATGTCAAAAGGGTCATGTGGAATGGGTTATTTAATTTTTATGTGGTCCTTTGTTCTTAATTTTCTCTCTGAAGTGTCAAAGAGTTGAATGGGTCTTTATAAGACTTAACGTTACTTAGGCCTATTTGAAAGTGGATTGTTTTTAAGTGTGACCTATGCTAGATGCCTTAAGGGTGAAGACACATATTTCAGAAAACAAGGAAAAATTATGAACTTGATAATTCATGATTTATCTATATAAATTTAAATCAAAGATGTTGATTTATAGACTTTTTGAGAAGACTTGTGCAAGGCTTATGTGAGAGTTATGGAGCGAAGGAAAGGTAGAGTGCCTAGTTGATGAGTTAATGAGAAGATTAGATTGATGACTATGTGTATGACCTTTAGGTCATATTTTTTTATGTCATAATAGTGATATTTTCATTTGAGGATATACAAAGAGGTCTGAGTGTGCATATGAGGATAGTTTGAGTGAAGAAGGAGAGAAATTGTGGCATACCTATGTGAGAGGCCTATTTGAGATAGAGAGATTTTGTGAAGGGCTTAGAAAATTAGATATACATCATCAGGTGTTGAATACATCAAATTTTAAAGTGGAGGTGTTCAGTTCAAAGGTGGATCTAAAGGATTTGATCTTCTTTAGGGGTAATTTCTCCTTATGAAATAGGTGTTTCATGAAAGGCTTTTGGTCAGAAGGATTTGATCAAGGTTTTTTGGTCTAAGGAATTGACTAGTCTCTTTTTCTAATTTATTACAGGACAATTAGTACATTTTTTGAAGGCTTGAGAGTGGGTTCTATTCCCCATGAGGGTTTCCCATAGGAACTATATATTATGTGTTTGATTTTGTGTATGTATTAAATGAATGAGATCTCTTATTAATGTTGATTAATCAAGTTGATATATGTTGATTGTCTGATTTTTTTAATGGATTGGAATTGAGATTTAAATAATTGGGCTCACTAATTCACCCACAATGATTATACATCTAATAGATGATGGTTAGGTTTTAAATGAAATAAATAGTGTGGTAGGGAGATGCCACATAGACAAACACATTAGATCAAAAGATTACATAGACCCAAGCATGAAAATGTATAATTTTAAGATAAAAATATGTTTTGGGTTACCAAAAGAAAACCCTAAAAATTCATATGTTGCCATTAAAGATTAGTTAATCCTCTTGAAATCTCTCAAATGTATCTTTTACTCTTGTTCATGATTAAGAGACTAGGTAGCATATGGATCTTAATTAAGACTATGAATATATTAAAACCAATAAATGGATTGGTTTTCATCTATAGTGGACCTATGTTCAGGGTTTGGAGTAAGGACAAATTTGTGATTTTGAAAGGAATGTTAGAAGGGACACTGGATGAATGAGTTTAAATGACTATCTAATAGTGTAAAGGACATATCAAGATGGACATTGTTGTAAGCTCATTAAGATGATAGAGAGTTTGTAGGTTGATAAAGGCAAGTGGAGCATTCAATGAAATTTTAAAAGTCTTTGGAGACTTTTTCTTCTTAATGGATCATGACTCAACATCCTCAATAATTTCTTGTGTTTTAGTGTATTTGTAAGCCAATGAGAAGGATTCAAAGCTATTTAGAGTTTAGGAATGGTTAATTTGTTAAGTATGAATTAGATTTAATTGATAAAAAGGTGGTTGGGAATCCATGGAAGTGGTTGGACCTCATTTATTGATTTATATTTTTCTTGCTTCTCTCTCTCTCTCTCTTCCCCTTTTCTCCTTTATCTCACATTTCTCCCCCATATATAAAATAATTATTATTTTTGGGAAAAAAGAGACTCTCATTTGATAAGGTAAGAAACCCTATCAAAATTTGTATTAAATACCTCTTAAATCAATAAAAATATTTTTTTACCTATCTCTTTCCCTTTGAATTGTGTTTACCAAGTTGTGCATGATGCCTTTGTGAAGGAATGTCTTCTATGCCCATTGTCCTTCTTTATTTCCTATTTTGATGTATTTTAAAGTTAGTTATAGGTTTTAATTTGAGTTATTTATACCATTAATTCATGTTTGGTGTGATTCTTAGAATTCCTCTTTGCTTCATTCATTGTGAGCCTAGTTTATGAAATACTTATGCAAAGTAGCTAGTTTGTGAGATTGTGTGAGATAGGATTGTGTTATGATATATCAGTATTTATTTCATGCTTATGTGAGTTATAATTTAATTTTTTTAATCACATATTTATCTCTCTTAGTTACCTTATACCCCCTTTCAACCCCTTTTCCAAGTAGAAGCATTAGTTTAGGTGATCTACCAAGAAGAAATCGGCCTTCTTCGGAGGTTCAACCTCACTAAAAGATACCAACAACTTGAGGTTTCTATAATATTTTGGTTAGGATTGAGATATATTATATAAATATCTCATAATTTTGAAATTCCATGCCATAACATTAACTTAAAATAGAGTTGGTTAAACTTTTTAAAAATTCAATTGACTTTATGTCTTTAGTTTTGAAAATAAGAAACCACTTTAAATAAATTAAATTTAAGAAAAAGACTGAAATAATTATTCATAATACAAAAATATAATTAATTTATCATGGGTGGGTCCCCTAATACTTTTTAAATGATTAAACTAATCATTAACACAAACCATGATGTAATAAAATCAATGCAAAAAATATAAATATGAAGTAATTTGTTTTTCTAAATTTCCATCTATTATGACTAATATTATCAATTTTTATTCTAGGGTAATGATAAAATTAATAGTAAGTGAACATAATATCATTATAAATGGAAAAATATAATAACATATACTAGTATCATCAATTACCCATTATTTGATCTAATCCCAAACTTCAAGGCAGAAATAAAATCATGTTTTGAGCATAATCAAACTGAAAAAATGACAAATTATGATAATAAAATTATTGAATACTATAAAATTCACTGTCAAACTCACTTAAAAATTAAATTATCATTTTGAATTCCATGTCTACCAAAAATATCAAATAACTATATCAAATCCACTAAAAACTAAAATGATCACTGCAACTATAAAATCTACTAAAACTTGTCAAAATACAACAAAAATAAAATAGTCTCAATCAAACTTAATATATGTAAGTCAAAAAGGTGACGTATATGAAAATATATAAAAATAAAAAAACACACAATATCAATTCATTCTCCTTTATATAAAATCAAATCAGTCAAAGGGAACCCCTACACTATGTGGCACTCTATATATCAAAAAGTTGTTGAAGTCATCTCAATTCACATCATACCACCTAAATCATCATCAAATTATAATTTTATCCTATTCATGAAGTGATTTAACACATGTGGGGATTAATTGATATTAGGTGTTTATGAATAGAATGAGAAACATTAGTTTGCTCAATGAAAAGTTTATTTTCAAGCACATGAGTAAAAAGTGAAATAATTTTATTGGTGACAGATTACATTTGCTAAGTAAAAATAATTGGGGAATTATGAATAGAAGGATGAGGCCTAAGATCACCTCTATGAGGATATTTTCATTAATTATTTCCATGATGCAAAAAATAAATGTAGGGAGTGATATTTAAAATAATCAATAATGTAAGATCATTCACATCAAAATATAAGAAAACTAAGGTGCAATAATTGAAACCTCATGTAAATGCATTAGTGGCCCTTTGACACATAAATTATCTTTGTTCGTAATTTATTTTAATGCTTGGTTTATTATCTTGTTTCTATGTCTCTAGGCGAATCATTGTTTTTGCAAGAGCTAAAACAATATTTGCTCCAGCCAGACATATCTACTTTAAAAAACCATGATATGATGTCATATTGAGTTCATCACAATAAAAATAATTTTTTCAAGTGAAATTATGGGTAATATGTGACTAAGGTTAACATGTGAGTTAACCCTAATTAATAAAAATTGAATATAATAAATTGAAATTTTCTAAATGATAATTTAATAAGAAAAATGAATAATAATAATTAAATTTGACAAATTGAAATGATAACGTAGTATAAACATGAAAATAGTGATTGTATCTAAAAATTACCAGAAGATGGATCTAAGACTATATGAAGAAAAGAATGATAGGAAGATACATAATCAAGTCTTGATATTTGACCTATTGGGTGTTTTTATATTATTTTATAAAACTATAAATTAGAACACAATCACTTTTAAAAATTGAATTTATTTTTATATGCACTAGTTTGACCTTCAAAGGTGTGAAAAATAATTTAAATAGATTTTGAAATATTGAAACTCTAATAAGTATTACAATGCTTGGAATAACTAAAAATAGAAAAAGGTGGAGTGTAAGTAGGTTATGATGACCCCAATCACCTCCATGATGATTAAATTATACCTATGTATCTAATACTCCAAGGTTGGTATCAAATCTAACTAGTTCTTCCACCTAGAGTGATTTGTGTAATTGTTCTCCTTTGACCATATGAATGCGTATATAATCAACTTGGATACTTAATAATTATTTTATTAGGTTTAAATAAAATCATCATATGAATTATCCAAGGACTATTTGGAATGATTATCATTTGATTTGTGTAGAATAAGGAAATTTTACTCAATGTGAAATATTGTATATGTGGTTTTATATTGAAATCACTAAGTAGAATAATAAGTTGATTTAATGTGATTTTTAGAAATATAAAAGGGGAAACCATATGCATGGAATTTAATCTTTGTGGTGAGGGGTTAGTCTAAAAATTCAATCATTGGCGATAAAAATATAAAAATGCCTCATATGCATAGGAACACCTCCCACTATTGTCTTTATTGGAATTTGATGTTCCCTTGGGATAAAATCTAATATTTGGATGTAGGTTTGCCCATATAGATTATTAAGGGTATTTTTAGAAATTAGAACATTTATGTATGTGATAGATGATGGTTTAAAATAGAATTAGGTCTTCACATGTGTTTAAGAGAGAGTTAAGTGGAAAAAATATGTACTAAGTGGAAATGTTAATTAAATATAAATGGGGTAAAATTGACATGATTAAATATTTATGACCAGATTTATTTTATTAAATTCCCCCCTTTAGTTTAGAAATGAAATTACTATATTAAAGGAAATATATACCCTAGTATGTAAGACATACTTTGTCTTTAATCTATTAATTTAATCATTCAAGGCACCATAATCTTTGGAAAAACTTGTAAAACACATGAATTAGCTAATTTATTATTTTAAAAACTAAAATTCGAGAAAGATTGAATTTGAAAATTACTTGAATCTTGTCATTTTATAATGTTTGAAGTTAATTTTTTTTAACTTGATATTATAAAATTCAAAACTATTAGAGAAAAATAAGGGTGATCAAACCCCATATTATATTTGCATTTGTAAAATATAACTAACACTCATTGAGGGATGTTGAAACCTCAATTTATCTATGTTGGTATTTATAACCCTGAGATGTGAAATAGGTTAAATTTCAAAATGGATTTTCACACATAATGTTATAGAATACCAAACCTCTAAGTTATGCACTATGCACCTAAATTGAATCAACCACTACATATAGATTTTATACTCAATTAAAAATGTGGTCCTTAAATGCATGATAAAATTCAAATGGATTACACCCATGCTTATACCATGTCCACAACTACAAAATATAATTGTAAACTATGGCATGAACCTGTATCATGCCACCATTATAAATATACAAATTAAAAATAAATGTATATGCTCATTATAAATTCTATTTGAAAGTTTGAGAAAATGTATGTTTATAATTTTATCCTGAAATAGGAGTACAAATGCATGGTATATGTCCCCATAATATGTATCAATGACTAAATTTTGAACCAATTTGAAACTTTTAAGCTTGTATTATGTGCCAAATCTAATTTTTGATCTTGATAAGGCATATCTCATGTATGAAAATCCCATTAAATTTCATCCATATTAACATGATTGAATTGATATTTAAATTCACTAATCTCATTAATAAATTTAACCACTACATGTGTAGTAATATGTAGTCATTGAATAATGTAGCATATGTGTAAAGTATGATAACATAGTAAGATTTTGCATAATTTGAATAATATTTGTAACAAATGAGGAAATTCCTATATAAATGTGTTCATGAAGTTCATATTAATAGAATATATAATTAGTATATTAATGTTTTTAGTATATGATATGGATCATGTCTCTCATCAAAATCAGTAAGTTCAACAAGCACACAAACATAAAGATAATTTTTTTAAATAATAACACCACATGCGTCACATAAAGGACATGTGCAAATGTCACAAAATGAAATATTTCATATATAATAAACATGTTGAAATACTACAAACAACATAAGACTAGGGACTGAAAGCAAAAGGGCATTTTTAAATATTTCACATACGCAAATAAGATCTCATAGAAATGTACAAAAAAGTTTTAATACAAGTGCCAACGGCCCCAAAAAATAGATAAACAATATTTAATCTACTATGTATATGTAATAGCATCAATGGAACATAGAAATATGAATGTAGCCTAAACCATGCATATGTAATGTCATCATATCCTATAAAATATGATACTCTTGTACACAATGTAAAACAAATATGCTACCAAGAACTTTTCAATTAGTAAAAATTACAACAATATATGAGCCATGAAATATAATGCTTATACATATTTTCATCTATGGATAATATTCACCTATTTTAGTAAGGCTATTGGGTAGAGAAAAGTCCAACACTTTGATGCTTGTAAATTTTATATGTCTTATATAACACTCAAGAATATTAGTGAAGTGCATGTGTGATAGAAAAATATTATGATATATACTAATGATGTGATAAATAACATATTTACAATATGTAAACTAGAATTATAACATATTTCCAATATGTAAACTAGAATTGTTGATGCTGGATTTTTAGAATATTTTAATTTTGAAATATATGGTTTATTTTTTTAATTTTGAAATATTGAAACCAATAACACTAAAAATTAGTATAAATAAAGGCATAAAAATTATAAAAATTAAGAAATATCTAAATATTTTTTAACATTTGTCAATGTGAGATGTGGAACATAAAATATTGTATGTCCATGTGTGAGAAAAATTCCCACACTTTATGTGTATTATAACCTCTATAACTCTATAGGAAAATTTAAAAAATTATGTTTATAATTGATTGTTCATCCTGATTTAATAAAAATATTAACTTTTCTAAATATTTTGCATTTTTAAATAATATAACTTTAAAAAAGAAAGATTTTGAATAGAATTAGTGATTTGCATACTAAAAATAAATGGAAAGTATGAAAATATGAAGTATTAATGCTTTTGATGTTGAAACCATGCTTTATAGCTAAAAATTGATAGAGGACATGATCGTCTAACTATAGAAGTAATGGAAATAAATTCTATCTAGGTTGGGAAATTATGTCCTTGATTAAAAATTACATCTTATCCATGAAGACTATGAAGAAAAGATATAAGTATCATATTATGTAAAATTGATCATTATTTTAAACTATTCAGATCTATAGAGTGAAAAGAAGAATCCAAGAGGTCAATAAGTCACCAAAAGCCATGGAAATAGATGAATTGATCAATCAATCACATATGTAAAATATAGAGGGATAAGATGAAATAGTCATGAAGCTATGCATAATAAAATAATTATACTATAATCGAAATATATCTTTAAGGAATGAATTTATGTAGGTCATATATCTTGTATGTTATAAACATAAACTATATTACCATATTCATCCTGCATAGTAGTTTTGTCATTCCAATCATTTTTTGTATAATCATCATATTGATCTTGAAATTATGGCATGCCACTCTTTTCTTAATTTTTATATGTATATGAAAACTTACTAAACCATAGATTAGGGTTATGTTATTTAAATTATGTTTCTCTTGAGTATGTTCATCATGATTAGGATCTTGCATATTCTTAATTAGAGAAGAATAATGCATCATTTCTTGAATATTATAAATGTAATTACTATCTACTTTTTTAACTTCTTTAATTGAAGATGTAAGCATAGATTTTTTAGTGTTGAAAACGTGTTTTTGATTTATGCATGAAATAGAGATAATGTTTGATTCCTTGATATATATATTTATATCATTATACTTTTTAGGAAATTTTTTATTTTTAAATTCAATTCTGATAAACCTTTTCATTAAGGTGTTTTCTTGTTTGTCTTGAATTTGTTTTTTCAACTTCTCTATATTATGTTTTAGTAACTTATGCTTTTAGATAAATTCACTTTTCTTACTTAACTATTCCTTTTGTTATTTTAACATTTTTTTTTAATCTTGTTCCTTTTTGTAACCATTATTGATCTAATATTTCTTTTTAAATCTTTTTTTCTCTATTTTTTCCTTTTGAAGCTTTTCTTTATCTAAATTTTCCATTTGAATATTTTATTTATCTAAATTTTCCATTTGAATCTTTACTTACCATAAATTTTCCATTGGAATATTTTATTTCACTAAAATTTCCTTTTTAATCCATTCTTACTACTTTTTATTTTATTTTCTCACTTTTTATATAGAAGATGCAATCATAATGTGAATAGGTTTTTTGATTGATTTATCTATTATAGGATCACAACAATAAATTAAATTTTGTGTTTTGTCCTTTAAATCCCAAAAATTATTTATATGGTGCCCATTTTTTCTATGATATGAATAATAGTAATTTGATATTCTTAGAGGACGTATAGGAGGTAGTTTGATCACTTTATTTCAAAATATTTCTATTATAATCTCACTTAAACTTTTTTGAAATTTTTGAATCACTATTTGTAGATTTTTGTTTTTGTTTTTGAGGCTTCAAATCTTGATATAAGGTATTTTTAGGTATAAAATTTATATATGAATATGTAAACACATGATTAAGATTAAAGTGTTATACACTCTCTATGAATGTGATAAGATTTTACCTTGATGTGATATTTGACTTAAAATATAGATTTTTATTTTGAAATCCTTCTATTGACTTTCTCATAGTGATGATTTGATCTTTAAGAGCTTCACAAGCACATATCTTATGTACTTATGATTTAACATGTATATAAACACTATCAAGAGGATGTGTGATAAGTGGAGGGGTTGATGAAGGATATGTTGGCTACCTTCATTTGGCACTATTGGGTGAGTCATCTTATCTCTGAGGACAATGATATCATGGACCAAGTTAGAGGGAAAGTAGCTACCACATTCTTGAGAAGGGATGGTAGAAATAATTAAATAAGTCATACATGACTTTTTTCATCTAGTAGTATGTGATAAAATATCTGATTTAGTTTTGAAATAATGAAATTTAAGAAAGACTTTAGGTTGTTTAATATTAAATATAATAAAATATTTAATATATGACTACTCTTATTCATATTCCATACTTCAATTGATAAAATTTAAAATTAACGGTGCTTGTGTTTTAATGTTATTATCAAATATAGTTATAGATTTATTTCAAAACAAGAATAATATAAAATTGAAACATAAATCCTAAAATAATGAAAAAAAATTTATATGGAGATTAGTAAAATTTAAAAAAATCCAAGATCAAAAGAAGATTATTTTAGTGTCAAATATTATATTTGAACTCAAAATAAAGTTATTTTAATTTTAGATTTACATCCAAGGTTGCAAGGAAATTATTTGTCTTAGATATTTAGGAATTTATCTAAACCCTAAGATAATTTTTTGAAAACCCTAGAAGGTTATAACACTATGGTAAACTTAGGGTTTTCAAACTTCAAATAATAAATTGGTTCATAATTAAAGTTTCATGAAAATATCATGTTCACTAATATGTTATAAATAAATTAGGATTAATAAGTTAATTAACCTCAATTAAGAAAATTTAGTAGAATAAATCAAAATGTTTTCAATGATAATTTTACAAGAATAATGAAGGAGAACAAATTAATTTGACAAAATGAAATGATTTAAAGTAATTATAACTATGAAAATGAAAAGTAAACTTTTTTTTTATTATTTGATGGTTTATTGTACTAACTGATAGAGATAAAAAAACATGAAAATAATGAGAATATCTATAAGATCCCCAAAACTGAATCTAATACTATAGAAGAACAATAATGACAAAGAGGGACAAGAATTAATCCAACCATTATCCCTATTAGGAAATTGTTTATTTTTATATAAAACTCTAAATTAGGTTCATAATTGTAATAGGTAACTTTAGGTTTTATGCATTTACTTTACCTTCAAAGGTATGTAAAAGACCTAGAAATAAATTTTAAAAGGTTAAAACCCTAATATGTATTTCAATGATTAGAATAATTAAAAATATAAAAATGTGGAGTGTAACTAGGCTATGCCAAACTGAATCACCCCCATGTTGACTAAACATTACCTTTATATCAAATACTAAAATGATGGAAATCAAGCCCACGTAGTTCTCCCACATAGAGTGCTTTGTTAAATTATTCTCCTTTGAATATATGAATGCATATATAATAAAATTTAATACTAGATCATGTTTTACTTAGATATAAATAAAATGGGTTTATGATTTGGATGAGGACTACTTGAAATGCATACAATCTAAATTGGGAAGAATATGGAAATGTTGCTTGGTGTGAAACAAGGTAAATGTTACATTATATTTAAATTTACAATTTGAATAATAAGTTACCTGAGAGTGATTTTATATAAATCCAAAATGGGTAACCACACATTAGGAAGCCTAAAAAAAATACAAGATAATCTAAGGGAGAGGTTAATTTGAAATTTTAACCATTATTAGGAAAAATACAACATCTCATCAGGATAATAAGGAATCCCACTATTTTTAATTTTGGACATTCTTGTCCCCTATAGATAAGTGTTAATATTTGCATATGGGTTTATCCATATATATGCTTAAGTGAATTTTTATAAATTTAAACATTTCTATATGTGGCAGATGATAGTTTGAAATGAAAATAGGTCTTCAAATGTGGAAAAATATGTACTAATCAAGTGCACAAGTTCATTAAAGATAAAATGGGTAAAAATTACATGATCAAGTATTCATGAGTAGATTTAGGTTACTAAAAATATTTACATTCATCTTATTTTCTATGAAACAAAAAAAAACTAAAAATTATAATTTCATTTGCTCCTGATACTAGAACATCATCTAAATGAGAAATGAGGTTCCTTATTTATATAAATTTTTCAAATGATAACAATTTCCATATGTCAAAATTATTTTGAAACAACATACCAATGAAATTAAACTTTCATTATTTAATCA
Source organism: Torreya grandis (assembly GCA_037957365.1). Lineage (NCBI taxonomy): Eukaryota > Viridiplantae > Streptophyta > Pinopsida > Cupressales > Taxaceae > Torreya > Torreya grandis. The sequence continues at coordinate 522,981 of JARHVA010007720.1, read as the reverse complement.
TTTTGAATATTTCCTTTGAATAAGACAAGTATGAATATGCACTATTTTTTGGAACTTAGAATGTAAAAACAATATATTATTTCACTATGGCTAAGATTAAATTGTATTTTAAAAACCCACAAATAGTATTAAAGATAAAACCAAAAACTATATCTCTCTATCTGGAAGGATAAAATACAATTTCAAGGAATTAAACTCTACAATCATAGTTATATCAAGTTTTTATTTGAGACTCAAAACCTAACTTTTAAATTAAAAATACCAAGTAGATATATAATTTTTGTTTCAAAGAATTTTTTAAATTCATATCTATGTAATATAAAATGATAAATGTTAACAACACATGCTTTAATAGACCCAAAAAGTGTAAATATTTAAAGCTTTTGAAAATTAGAAACTAAAACATAGCCGTTTTCACATAGAATTAAATTCATGTTTGCATAACCTAGTTGAAAAATCACATCTAAATAAAACCATGAATATATACATACCTATATATTAGAATATAATATATATCATTTAAACCCTTTATCTTCCACTAAAATTGTATGATAAGCCTAAAAGATTTTAAATTTTTAAAATTTGAGAACAAAACTTGCTTTCAAACTTGTCTTTAAAATATAAATATATGAGACAAAATGTTATATTGTTAGATGTACACAAATGATGTAGAGAAAATAATTTTAAACCATCCCCATTCATGAACATGATTATTTCTAATCTTATGCATAAGTAGAAAATAAAGTCCATCATATGTGATAATTAGAAAAAATAATAATACAAAAAATATTTTAGAAAGAACCACTTATGCATATATCTAAAATATTATTATTATTATTAAACCAAAACCATCATATATTTAAATATTATCATTATTATTGACATATTTTATAACTACAAACTATTTTCTACCTTGTCTCTCCAAATAATATTTATTTTATTTGAAATGAGCCAATGCCCAAAATGAAATATCACATGTGATTCTTGTTAGATAATCATGAACATTAAATAATAGAACTCAAAATAAAATGCCTTAAACACTACATGCAAACTCTAGGTAAAATGTCTATTAACCATGAGGTTCATGCAAACCTAGGAAAATATAAATGAAAAAACCCATATTCATTTGTAAAATTGAGTGGATAAATACTTAAAGTCATTTATAAATATGGAATCAATTCCTAGGTATTTTTTTACATAAGTAATTTAAATAGGATATTAAAAAAATTATATTGAAAATAAGGAAATTAGAGAAATCATTTTAAATGAAATAATTAGTTTTAATACTAAAACTAATGTCTCAAACCACGTTTTTGATCAAATTATGTTTTTATTATTTTAGGATATGATTACATATTTAAACCAACATCATATTCATTAAAAAAGGTAAATGAAAACTACAATATTCATATTATGGATAATAAAATATCATTTGAAACCTCAAAACACTAAGCCAAAAAATAAACTAGAAGTATATATCATGTAAATTGAAATTTTACATAGAGATTCATATCAATCAACCAAATTTTCTCCATGTAACCGATACTTTGAAGTGAATAAAAATATTTCTATTTTAATAATTTTTTCATCACTTCCATATAGAAAATATAAAAAATATTCAATATTTGGTTTCAAAAGATAGTGATTTGAAATGATATCCTAGTATTGAATCCAAAATTCAAACACATACTACCTCAATGAACAAAAACAACAAAGCTTCAATAATAATGTTTTAAAAATGGTGAAACAATAAGTGTTGACAAGAATATATTAACTACTAACTAAACTAATATAATAAACCCTCCAAATGTGTAGTAAATGATATTTAATTCTTACAAATACCATGAAAATGGTGATGAATACTGATTTTTATATTTTAAAAAAAAACCATTCTAATTACTTAATAAATATTCTATCAAAATAATTAGAAAGTAGAATCATATATATATATATTCACATTTAGATATAAATAAGCTTTTCCAAATAAACTCCACTACATTAAATACTAATGGAAAAATATCTCAAAAAATTAAAATAAATAAAATTTGCATATAATCTTCAAACCATGTCAATTTTAACATTATCAATTGAAGACTATGCCAAATAATAGAATATTTTATAACTTAAATCAATGTGTTTGAGACCTTAGAATAATATTTTGGAAGTGTAATAGGTTATAATGGGTTTGTAATTTTAACCTAATAAAATAATAAAGACTAACATATATATTATGAAGGTTCATGCATATGATGTTTCTTAGCTAATGACTATAACATAAAAGTATATTTAAAAAATCACTTAAAGTTATGAACTCAAGTTACTATGAATTTATTTTGTAAATGAGAAGTAAAATAAGATGCATTGTATAAATAAATGTGACACTTTAATTAATTTTTTTTTGGAATATTTATTACTTATAAATTCATTTTTATCATGTATCATTGTTAAAATATCTTGACATATTATGTCATTGTGACCCAAAACCTACACAACCAATGTTTACTTCAAACGTAAATAATTTATGGACAAAATAAATTCTTGTCTAATTCCTTAGTATTCACATAAACCATGCACTATTATCATAAAATTTCTCCATAGTTATCATTCTCATTGAAAATCTAGTTATAATTCAATCAAATACAATAATTAACAATCAATCAAACAAATGCAATGATAATAAGTGAATGTAATTCATGTTCCCCCAACAACATATATGGTATTTAGTATGGTACAACAATATTTTCAAAGATTATTTTCAAGGTTTAAAGTTTTTCATTGAAGTAATTTTATTTTATAACACTAGTGACCCTGAAGGATAGTTTTGTATATGAAATTTGGATGTAAAATAACTTACAAATTTTTAACTTAAGAGTGTGATTCAAGTAAATTGTTTCCTAATTCACTAATAAAAAATCCATTACATATATTTTTTGTAATAGGGATGCATTTTGTAGCTAACATGGTATAAATAATACGAAATAAATAACTAGGAAGTTCACATTAGATAAATATTGTTACAATAACCTATAGCATAGTATTTGAAAGCAAGTGATGTTATAACAACATATTTTAAAATGTTACTTATTTATCATATTATAGATACTAAAATATATTTTAACATGATAAACTAGTATTGCACACTTGAAAAATATCAGTCAAAGATATATAACAAGATTTTTTAAATATGATTTTCAAGGTTTCAAGTTTTCCATTAGATTACAATTTTTTTGATAACACCAGTGACCTTGCATGGCAATTTTTTATATTAAATTTAGATACAAAATAGCTTATGAATTTTTAATCGAGGAGTGCAATCCAAGTAAATTATTTCCTAATTCACTAGAAACAAATACATTAATTTTTTTTTATAATAAGGATGTTTTTTTATCTAACATGGTATAAATAATGTGAAATAAATAAATGGGAAATTTAGGCTAGATAAGTATTATTATAATAACTAATATTATAATACTTGAAAGAAAGTGATGTTATAACAACATATTTTACAATGTTACCTATTTATCAACTTGTAGATACTCAAATGTAGGTTTAACATGATAAACTTGTCTTACACTCTTTTAAAATATAACTCAATGTTGAACCCTACAGTTGTTGACTTTTTTAGTTGTTGAAAGGTTTGTGTTCATCATTTCACTATAATTAAATGACTATCTTCAAGTCCAAACCTAATATTATGATTAATCAAATCACTTGTATCCCTTAATATTATTAAAAACTTATATATATATATATATATATATATATATATATATATATATATATATATATATATATATATATATATATATATATATATCCTTTACTATCATCTATAGAGCTTTAACATTTATTTATTATTGACACTACTATTCAAACCTAGACACGAACATCGATGCTAGTGTCCCATATCCAATGGTAATGTCCATAACCTTAAAAAACTTAAATTTATAAATATTTTTATATTTAAGATTCAACCTATTTTTATTATTTAACCCACCATGAATTGTTTTTCAAAAGGTGTATATAAATATAAAATAAATCCCACTTATTATTCATCTAGAGATTTCCAAGCAATAACTTAGTCAAGCTCATTAAAGCATTCATGCAACTAAGTTCTACTGACTTATTCTTCCTTATTTAAAAATAATTAATAGGTGAAATATTATTATAGGTTTATATCACTATTATAACAACCCATTAGTTTTATTTTATAATTTTAAGATAGATCACTACATGCATTCAAATATAACATATTAGACAAATTGTCACACATGAGCCCACATAATCGGAGAAATACATTGGTATAAGGCCCTATTTTGAGTATATAGATATTTATTTGGTTCTATAAAACATATGGGTATTTTAGGTCATCTAAAATTAACTCGAGCCCACTAACCCCTATTTTAGTAGGGTGACATGCCCTAATTAGAGGATATGGGGTTTTGCTCAAAATACTAATATCTATAACTTATGAATGTAATATAAATATAATATATGAATAGTGAAAACAAAACCTAATATTTATAGGTTAAATTTATATAAAAGATTCAATATTCCATAAAAACACTAGTGGTAGAATTAAGACAATAGCGTCAAAACTAGTGTCCATAGGGTAACACATGTCTAGAATGGAAAAAAGTAAATATTCAAAATTTGATGATGGGATCCATATCATTATAGATATCAATAATTTTTATTAAATAATAATATATATATCTATGTATTATTAAAAAAAATAGGTATAATTTATCTTTCATATTTTTATTATTAATGGTAGTGTAGTTTTTTAATTCTATTCAATGGGTTTTCCCTACACACATTGTTAGCTTGTTTAGGTATTATTTTAGGTAAAGATAATTTCACATTAATGGTATGTGAGTAAATTTATATCTTCAACTTATATATTTACCATTCCTAAATTTTTATGACTAATGAATATTTATGCAATTTTTTCGCTCATGTTTGATTTTACTTCTATAATAGGATTTTTTTTCATGAATTCATAGCTATCCAGTCCTTATCCTCAATTATATACCAATATAAAATTGTATAATATATTATTTTTGAATCTTAATTTGATATATTCTATTGTGAAATATTAATATTTTATCTTGCATACCATATATCTATCATTATTTAACCTTACATTTTTTAGATTCACCATTTCTTAGATTTTTCTATTCTTCTAAGGTCCTTTACTAATATAAATTTAGAAAAGAACAAGGGAAAATGTGTTTTTTGTAGGTTATATATTTTATAATTAATTTACATTAATATAAAACTATGCCACTAGATTGAGAAAGTGTCAAAACTATAGGATCGACTATAAACATGACCTAGTTTCATGATAGTCAATTTCAACATTTTTAAGGGTTCAAAGGCATTTTATTGGAATATAAAAAACTATGTATGATGTGATAATATTTTGAAAAAATATTCATGGATTTTTTAGGTTTCTCAATAAAGTTAGTGGGTCCTTTCTATTTTTTCACAACTATATTGGATTAGACTAGACCTAAAGTTTTTGGGCACATTTATATTCTTGGACAGTTTGTAGGCCTTAACACTCATCCTAGGGCTTAGCCCATACTCATATGGTATTTTATCCCTTGGTAATAACCAAACCAATGGGGATTAACTTTTCCATGAAAATTTGAGTCAAATTTGTACCCCTAAAATTTATGTGAAGTGGATTTTTTTCTGTGAGAAAGAACATCAAACTCACTTAAATTTCAGCCTACATCTCCTTTTCAAGCACCATGTGTTTTAAAAGTGTGAAATTTTTATCTATAAATATTGGTTCAATTATATAACCTTTTAAAATTTAATTTATATAGTTTTATGGGGGGTTTAATATCCTTTTTTCACCATGAAGACAAATCAAGTTACTCTTCTTACACCATTCAACTATTCCAAGTGGAAAACCAAAGTTAGAATCCTATTGAGGAGTAAAGGTTTACACCAAATCATGATGGGTGAAAAAAAATAACCAACACTTGATTCATATAATGTGAAGTGGTTTAACATCAGTGGTGAAGCCTATAGTCTTTTATGCCTATCATATCTTTTGACTTACTCTTTCATATTGAATCTAAAAATTATCTTAATGATGTTTGGACGATTTTGGGAAAAATATTTTGGAAGTAGGACATAATTAGAGGTCATGACTTATAGAATGGAATTATCATTTTGAGTTTATAAAAATTTAAAACTATACAATATTTCTTCACAAAATTTAAATCTCTCAGATTACAGTTGAAAATGTGTAGTGTAGAAAAAAAGATGATCAGTTAATTCTTTCCACCTTTGCCAAATATGGTCCAAATAATTTTGTATTAATTTATAACTTCCATGTCACTAATAATTCCATTAGATATACATGGAACTTGTTGTCTTTGGATTGTTTTTCTACTGACTTGACTTAAGAGAAATATAAGCTTATTCAAATGGGTACACTGAAGTTCTCCAAATCATATACCTTAATTATGAGTAATGGAAAATAGATATATTATAGTTTTGAAGAGAAGAAACATAAAAAGGACCAAAAGAAAATAAAGGGTTATAAATATTATGATAATTCTAAATCATCAAATGAGCTTCCTTGTTAGGTAGGAAACCCAAGAAAGAGTAACACACATGTGCCTATTGTAAGAAAACTTTGCATGATGAAACCAAATGCATGAAGAATAAAATTGACCTACTGATAAAGATACTTGAAAATAATAATATCAGTGTCCCTAGTTATAAAAATAAAAGTTCATCAACATAAGAGTCTTCAGAGAATAAATACAATAGTAAGGTAAAATCACTTATTATAGTTGCATCCCAACCTTTTACATGAGTGATTAATTTTGGTTCCTCACACCACATGGCTTCATCTCGGGACCTTTTCTCATCCTTGGAGCCCTATTATATGATTTACATATTTCTAGATGATAATAATTATTTATAAGTTATTAGGATATGATATATTGAATTGAATGATGGGAAATCTTAGGATGTTCCATGGGTTCCTTCATTATCCACCAATATCAAATCTATTTATAAGATCACTCACATCGATTTAGAAATAGAACTGATCTTGCACTTGATTCTATGGTTATTGAATAAGTGTAATGTGACTCTATAGTTGAATTTGTGAAAGAAGATAACCAGTTATGAGAATATATTTTCTCACATTTCTCTACTGATCAACCCTCAACTATATTACTCATATATATGGGGTGAGTAAAATATGGCATGAGTAGTTAAACCATGTGAAATATCACTACCTTGAGTAAACCTATCATAATGACATGGTTTTAGGGTTTCCATTTGTTTAATTTTCTAAAAATGGTTTCCAAGGTTGCATTATTGGTAAATATACAAAATAGAATTATGACAAAGGAAAATCATGGAGAGATACACAAATATTAGAGCTAGTTCACAATGACATTGTTGGTTTGTTTATAGATCCTTCATTTAATAGGACTAAATACATGCTTACCTTCATTAATGAATTTTAAGGTATACTTGGGTGCACTTTATTAATCATATATATGAGATATTTGATAAAATTTAGAACTTTAAGGGACTTGTATAAAAATAGTCAGGTAAAGCCATCAAGATTTTGCACATAGATAATGGTGATGAGTATGTTAGTAATCATTTTGAGTAATTATAAACTTCAAATGGGATTTTAATAGAATATATATTTCCTTATATTAATCAACATAATTTTTTTTAGAGCATAAAAATAGGTCCTCTAAGGAAATGGATAATTGTATGCTACACTCCGAGTTTTTTACACCTCAGTATTGGGTCGATGTCATCAACTATGCATGTTATATCTATAACTAATTTACTCATAAAACATTGAAGTAAGCCACTCCCTTTGAAGTATGTAAAGGTTGAAAACCCATAGTTAAACACTTTTGAGTGTTTATATATAATTTTTTATATCCCAAATTCTTAAGAATAAATATAAGACAATTCAACCTCAGAATCAACCTTGCATATTCATGGTATATCCCACGGGTTTTAAGGGATACATGATTATCCATCGAACCACTCATGAGTTATTCATTGAGATAAATGTTTAACTTTAAGATGCTATTTTAGACTCTATAATTGACACTTCTCCATCTTCCTTGGATGCACTATGATTCAATGATAATTATGTTGATTTAGATATACTTAACTGACATCTTATTGATACATATTCTTCTTCTAGTTCTGATGATAGTAGTGATGGTGACTCACATCTTCCTTCTCCCATATTATATTCATAAGATGAATAATATCCTATTTTAGACACTATTTCTAACTTATACACCTACAAAATACATATCATGGATGTACTTTTAGCTTATAGACCTTTTTCTCTACCAAAAGGATTATATACACTATATATCTATGCCAAATTTCTTATCTCTTAGTCTAACCAATGTTATTATGATGAATCAGACCTTATATCATGATTTAGAATGTTATAAACTTGATTATCATATATTTATACAAATTTTGGACCTGTTCATGTTTTCCATCTACAAGGACACTTTCATCATAGTCAAATACCTACATTAATGTAATTTTCCTATCCCAACATAAGTGACTAGTTCCCTAAAGTCATCTTATTTTAATATGAAACATATCCTTTTGGTTGGCCTAAGTGATTTAATGTGATATATTATACAAAAGGATTGGTATAAATACATGATCTATCCTCATTCATTCCCCATTTAGCACAAACCTATAAACTCACAAGGTAATATATCTAAAGCATTCAATCAAGAATTCAAGCAAACAAAGATTTCTTATTTTCTCCTATTTATATAGTAGTCATAAGGACAACCCATCTATAAGTTTGAAGTAATAAAGGAGCATATCATGAACCATATTCTATAAGTTACAAGCATGCCACTCTATGTACTTGATTATCATAAATTTTCATCGTTATGCACACATAAGCCCACACATAGTGAGAAATACATGAATATGAGGTCCTCTTCAGATTAGTGGATATATAGGCAAAAACCAATGAAAAATGGTTCATTGGGGTTAGATAGACACTATAAACCCACTAACCTATATTTCCCATAACTGCTATGAATATGATGAACTAAGTTTTCACTAATTGACAAGGAACGATAGCCTATGATATAGATCTGAGCACACTAGATTGAAGGAAACACAAAACATAGAATATATTAGGTAGTAGGTATTATGTAATATAATCCTACATACAAGTTAGATATAAGTATTAACACAATAATTAGATGTTAACATAAGTGTTCAAGGCCACATACATATAATTTACAAATTTAGACTACTAATCTAAAATCTAAATCTAGTTAATTTCTAATTTGTTCCATATCATATTTGAATACACATAATAATTTAGCTAAGAATATTGTTTTCATCATCATTGTAATATCTAACATAGTTTTACTTTATATATTTTAGCATACCTCAATATACAAATTTAAAATAGTGTTTATCTAAGTTTAAAAATTAGTTAGACTAGTATAGAGATAGTTTATTACCCTTGTTACATAGGATATATCTATCTATATGTATCCTATATTCCATAATATATATATTATGGTTAAGAATTTGGTAAACATAATCTATATTAGTTCAAAAGAAAAACATATTCCTAGGGTTTTCAATTATCTAGGTTTTATGTTATACTATTTCATTTCTTACTTATATTATTTAACATGCAACATAGCCATAACCATATATTAGGGGGTGTGACTATTAAACACATTGAGATTATTCTCCTACCACATAAAATATCTCAAACTAAAGAAGGCATAAATCCAATGGTACATTATGATACAAATTTTGAATATGGAAAACATATTGATGAGCTTATCATAGAAGAAAATTGTGATAATGAAAACCATGACTCTCGAATGAATATGAGAAAATAGATCACAAAAAAATTAAAGAAATTGATTTTTTTATGATCATATTCACCAAAACCCCAAATATTTTGATGAAATCATAAGAACCCTATTAAACACTAAAAAGGAAAAAGACATAAATGAAAAAGTAGGTGCATGTATTAATCATGCTATTAGATCTATTGTATCAATAACCCTCCCTTTAATAACCTTAATGACTCATATAATTAGGGGGGGTAAGGGATGTGTATTCACATATTTGTTCTATGAAACTAATATTGCCACATATTACACGAGAAATGTTGTCATTCAAAATGTGCACCTATGGATGTTGTGCTATGTAGGAATGTTTTTTGGTGAGGAATTGAGCATGAATGCCTTGTATAGGATAAAAAAGTGTTTAACACTAGTCACAAAAGTATTATCACTCACCTATGTGCACTATTTTATTATTTTAGGAAATTAGGTGTTTAATTCCTAAATAAGTAAGGGTCTGAGCAATGTAAATTAGTGAATAATATGCTTTAATTGACATATTGATTTGTGTAAATTGATACTATTTTTTACTTTTCTAAATCTAGAAGGAACTGAGAGAAAATAGAAATTAACTTATTGTAGTTGATCCAAACTAAGACAAGGCCTAATACTAGAGAATTATAGGAAAATAGGCTAGAATAGGTTCTTGAACTTCATTTTTGGGTTGGATAGGAGTGTCAAAAATGGACACCCTATTGTCCAGCACTATAGTCCTGTTATAGTTCTATTGTCTTGAGGCTAAAATATTTTTGGGTTCTACTCAGTAGGCTTGTGTTACCTTGTCTATGAATTTTTGAGGCCTAAAATCCTATATAGCTCATTGTGTGTCTCATTTAGTCTTAAAAACCCTTAGGATCTATTTTTGAATGAAATTAAATGTAAAATGTTGAAAGAGAGAGAAGGGATTAGTGTTTAAAAGGATACATTAGATGCACTTCATACCCCATGTATGGGCACACTACCTACACACGAATACTCTGAAGAGGGATTAAGCTAATGTAGTTCTCCCATTGAAATGTTTTGTGTAATTATGTATGATGTATGTAACTAGATGAGAATATGGATGCACTTTGGATGACTATAGAATGGTATGAGTGCTTTAATACACTTGAAATGCTCTTGAAAGGCTATATACAAAGAATAGGGAAGAGTGTTTGAGTGTACTTGCTTGTATTCTCCCTTGTTTCCTGTAAATGAGTGACAATCCTTCTAAATGGAATTTGAATGGATTTTATATGGTAATTAATAATCATGGGTTAAATGAATTATCATTATTCTAACAAAGAAAATGAAAAGGATCCAAAAGAATCTCTCTGTTAGAAGCCAAAATACACTAGGATAATAGTGCCAAAAATATGACACCCTAGTTTCTAGCACTCTTGTCTTATTTAGGTGATATTATCCTAAGGAAATAAGACCTAGGGGGATAGATCTAGGCTTCAAAGGTCTCCCTAGATTTTAAAGGATACAAATGACTAGGAATTAGTGAAATAATAGCCTAGAAGGGTTATGTGAGAAAGAAAGAGGACCTATGGATTGGGTGTCATCAACCATGCTTAAGTCATCCAATTTTGAATTTTATATGCTAAATTTACCCACCTTTATTTTAGTGATGTAGTAAAGTGAAATACTAGGATAAATGAAAAAAGGAAATCATACTTGAACTTACCTATAAGGGAGAAGCTCATGAAGTTGTGTGATGATGGATGTGCATTTAGAGAGCACACTATGAAGTGTGAATTTACAATTGAAAACATAAAATAGATAAATTCTTACTAGATACACTATATCTAAAATAATAATGTATAAATATAAGTAAGAGGAAGAGAAAGGAATGAAATCACCTCACTGGCTAAATTAACCAATACAAAACCTATGGTGATACCGGATTATGTTGGATTATGTTGGGTATGTGTTGAATCAAGAGTAATATCACAAATAGAACTAAGTGCTCAATTACCTAACAGGTGGATAAATAATACAATGTTTGGCCCTTTGGCTCCATCATCACCAACTAATTGAAGTTAACAAATCATGTTTGTGTCAATCAATGTTTGGACTATGTGTCCAATCCCTTTGAATAGGTGGCTTAAGAATACAAAGGTTTGCCCTTTGGCTCCATCATTGCCCCATGAAATAAAGCTATGAAGTGATACTAGTATAGAATATTTGTCATATTAAATGGCTCATGGAGCCCATTGAAGTTCTAGAAATCTAACAATGTGGCATGGATAGCTTAAATATATGCTAGAAACTAAGACACTCTTGGCCATTTTGAAAGATGCAGGTTAGGCTTGTATGAAAGCCACTCTAAAATTTATGTATTAGGTTTATATGAAATCCAAATTAGGAAATTATATACTCAAAAAGTTAAAATTGTATGAAATTTTAACTAAAAAATGATTCCAACCACCTACAGATGGAGTAAGGCACACAACTACTAAAATTCTTTGAATAAACTGAACTCAGAAATAAAAGAAGATCAATGTGCTACACACATTACCCCTAATCACTGATGTTTGGAACATGGATTTTGATCTAGAAGTTATAAAAACTAACTAATCTAAACTAAAAGTGAGAACTATCATGTTGTGTATGATAACCCCCCTATATTTGAGAAAACTATACAAAAACTATTGAATTTGACTAAAACCTATCTCTAAACTGATTTTTTTTCCTATTTATGGAAACCTTGAATGTTTTCATACCTATAAAGGAGTACCAAAATGTGGGAACCCATGTTTTTGGTGATAATGTCCATTTTTGGCATTATTGTCTGGTGTGAAAATTGGTTACTGATCTAAAACTATCACTATTTTTTTGATTTGTTTTAACCACTTTGACCTCTAGATTCTATATTGAGTGGTCTAAATGTTATTGTTTTGACTGTTAATATATTTGGTCTCTATGAAAAAACCCACGTTTTATGCCCCCTATTTTGAGGGTAGGAATTATGAACCTGTAATGACTACACTAAAAAGAAGAGTCCTACAAGTGTATTAAGTTGTATAAATATATGATATAGCATTTGATAATTGATAATATGTTTCAAGATATAGAAATGTTTATATTGATAGATTCTTAGATCAATAAGGGTATGACTAGATAGATATAACAATGTAAAATCATGTGAAAATTAATGAACTAGGAATGCTACATATTAGTTGTTACTTGTTAGTTGGAAGGATGGAGGATGATGTCTATGATGGCATACAAGAAAGAAAAGGAAATGCATGATATGGATCATGGTATTAAACACAGTGATAAATAAACAAGTAATCAAGTAAAAAATTAAGAAGCAAGAAACATGCAAATATGACTAAGTGCCCATGTAAATAAGGGACATGTGTACATGCCACTCAAACTGGAAAACAAGCATGGAAGGCACGATCAAATGCCACTTATACATATAAATAAAACAAGCAAAGTTGGCACAAGGGCCATAAACACATATAACATTACAATTAAAGGACATTGGAAAATATCTTAAGGCATAAGCATGAGTCAAATAGAAACTAGAAAATGCAATCATAAAAACTATGCTAAGCAAGTAGAGAAAGCATGTAATAAATTGAAAGATAAAAGCAATCATAAAAGCTATGCTAAGAAAGTAGAGAAAGCATGTAATAAATTGAAAGATAAAAGCACATATAACTAATCAAAGAAAATGTGAAAGCATACAAAACATGTGGAGTCCAAGACTAGGTACATGTTAAGAGTTACACAAGTGCTAAATACTAGTGAAATATTGATATAATGTTGAATATAAGCTATAAAGTAATGTACATCAACATGATAAATAAAAATGTGTAGTGTAGGAATGACATAACCTAGATAGTGTTGTCATGTAGAAGATGCCCCCAATGGGTATGTATATTAATGTATGTATCAAATATATAATTAGGAATTCCCCCTCAATGGGTTGAATGAAGTAGTGAAAGGGCTAGATGTCACTTCACACACTCAAATAAGATCAAATGAAGCGTGGTAATGTATAAAACTAACATACAATAACATGAAATAATAAATGTAAGTCCTAGCATGATAGTATTAATGTAAAGCATGGATGATGTATATAATCAAAATGTTTTTGGTATTTTTGATATGTTTTAAATGATTTTATATTTTGAATTTGTGTATAGTTTTTGTATTTTGATATAAGTTGTGTACAAGAAAAGCTGGGAAGAAATGATACTAACCGATGAGTCTCAGATGAGACTCCCTATCATGGTGTCTTATATCAAACAACTAAATCATGCATGATTTTAAGGAACGGGTGTATGTCTAAGATTATGGAGCTAAAAGCTATGTACATTTTAACTACTCTAAAATATCTAAAGTGGAATATGAATGTGGGGTCCCCCTATAACTCTAAGATGTAGATGCAATTTTAGGGATCTTAAGGACCCATCTAGAAGTAAAAGGGGCTCTTTGAATAGGGGTTCTCTAAATAGGGGCTCTCTATGTAGTTGTATGAGACTTCAATGTAACTTCTCTAGGTGTGATTACTATCACTAGAGGTTGTCTAGAATCCTAAAACAATGGGGGTGTATGAACCCTCTATACTAGTAATGGATTTCAAAACTATGGCTGGATCTAAAGTGGAAGTTATACTAAAAATAGAGGAGAAACTAAAACTAGTGAAATAACTAGAGCTAGTAGATGGTTCTAAAGTGGGAAGTGGTTACTCGTATGGAACTCCACAAAATATGATAACCTGATTAGAATGAATGAAATTCATGCATCTATGAACTATAGAATGTACTACCCAAAGTTTTTTTATCCATGGTTGACCATGTGGTATGTCAAAAACTCTTGCACTAGGAACTATAGTGAATCGGGTGGCCACATATGTAGGACCAACCTATAGTGGAAGTATTATCTCACCCAATGAAATCTGAATATGTCCATTGAAACTACTAATAACTATGTCTATCAAAGTAATATCCTACTATAAATAACCCAAATTATGAAGTAGTGTGAAGGTACACATGTTATTACTGGAACCATTGTCAATGAGTACAATATGAATAGGCTAATTATGAATATGTACTTTGATAAAAAGTGCATTATATCCTATATTATCCTCTATATTCTTCTGATTTGAAAAAGATATGGAGGGCCTAGCTAGAACTCTTGACTCATACACACCTATCATACCTCTCAAATGATGTGCCTCAACTAAAGGTGCCTAGTATGTAGCTGGTAGAGGATGTGTATGGTATGTATGATGAACACATGATTTATCCTCTTTATCTTATTTTGAATGCTATAGAAATGGATCCAAAAATATTTTCAAAGCTTTATCTTTGGAGGCTCAATTTAAGTTCTTAGATCAAGTAGATTATCATCTATCAAGTCTTGTATCCTATGTTGTAAACTGATGCATCTATTTTTGGTGTGGCCTAATGCCTTATGAAAATTGAAAAATTCATGTTGATCATATCCCCATGGAGGAGGATTTTTTAGATCTAATTCCATGATAAGAGGGAAAGTGATGATGTTACATTCCAATAACTACTATAAAACACTGGCTAAATAAATTTATACATTGGTAAATGCATAATAAGAAGGTACTAATAAAACCACACATTGAGGGGGCTTTGAATTTGCATTGACTATTGGTTTATTCATATTCTTATTCTCAGTAATTTTTACCTTGTATCAAATTTTTCTATTACTTTTGTTGCTTTTGTCTAAGATACTTGAATACTTATGTTTTCCCATTGAAATTATATTGACTTCTCTTCCCTTGAGTGTTTACCTTTATTCAATGAAGGAAGAGAATCATTTGAACATACTAGATTCATGTAATGATAGTAGAAGCCTCTATTTGAATATGTCCTGTAGCTCTTGATTAGTCATGGGGCTAGTTAGTTTATCTTGAATAGTCTTGTATCTAAGAACATAATCTATGAGGGGCTCATTTGACCTTTGTTTCTACTATGCAATCTATGCATATGACACCTTGCCACCAATGTTGATACTAAAATGTGCTAGGAACACATCTACTAAAGGATTGAAGACTATGACTGACTAATTTGGTATACTATTAAACTATCATAAAGGATAATCCTTTAAGATATATAGAAATAGTATGGTAAGTATCCAATCATTGAGTACATAATCCAAACATGATCTATGAAAATATCTCAAATGTGTCTCTAGATCACCATTACCATCATATAGAGTGAGTTTGGGTGAACAAAACTTGGTGGTAAGGGTGTAGAAGTAATGTGACATGATAATGGTGTATGCAGTAAATTAAAAGAATCCAATTCCTGTGTAGGTCTAGAAACACCTTGAATAATATGTTACACCTTGGATTGAAGATATTGGATCTCTTGCACAAGGGTTTCCACATCAGGAGATATGGATGTACTAGCTACAGTTGGTGGTAGAGAAGAAGTTTGGGTTGCTATAGTGGATGGTTAAGACATAGTTGCCCCCATAATGTCATTTGCAACTAGTTACTCTATGGTTTAAGAAGATTTCCCATTGGTTAATTTTTTCTATTTTTCTTATAAAATTATAAGCATGTCATCATGCATATCTAGATGTTTGGTTAAGAGTTCTTGAAGTTCTCTTTTATCAGTTTCATCAAAAATGGTATATTGAGCCATTGGTAAAGTAGGAAATCAATTTGAATTGTTTTGAAATGTTTTGCAATATACTTTAATAGGCAATTTTATAAAAAGAGAAAGTACTAAATATAAGAAACACAAAGTCCAAAAAAAAGTGAATTGGAATTTATGCAAAAAGGATATTGAGCTACAAAACATATAAGGTGATAACTCAAAAGCAAGTAGGTGCAAGTATATGCAACTAAATATTTTTTAGAAATACTTGTGCAAAATACTATGAATTTTTAATGTTGAAATTAATTTTTTGATTTTGATATGCAACTAAAATTTCAAAAAATGATGTGAAAAATTAATGGAAAATAACTGGGAGTTTAGTTGATGCAACTAAGGTTTTGAATGAATTTGTTCAAAATCAGTGCAATACTTTCAAAATTTTAGACAAAATTTGTAAAATTTAGAAAAAGTTAAAAAATATTTCTAAAATTAGCAATATATTTTTCCTAGTGTTTTGAATGTGTTTGTATGCAAAAAGGACCTAGTATGTGAAAACCAGGGTTTAAAGAAAATATGTCATATTTTTGCAATTAATTGGTAGATTTTTTATTTTATTAAAAATTAGGAAATTATGGAAAAAAATAAAAAATAATTGTCCCTAGGGTTTCTAGGGTTTTTGTGCAAAAATTTGAAGTAAGCTGAGTTCACCAAATGTTTTACTTTTTTAGGAAATCAGGTGTTTAATTCCTAAATAATAAATGGGTCTGAGCAATGTAAATAAATTAATAATATGATTTAATTAACCTACCAATTTATCTAAATTGATAGTATTTTTACCTCTTTTAAATATAGTAAGAAGTGAGAAAAAATAGAACTTAGCTTATTTTGGTTGATCTAGATTAAGACAGGGCCTGATATTGGAGGAACAAGACTAGAAAACAAGTTGGAACATGTTCTTGAACTTCATTTTTGGGTTGGATAGAAGTTTTGAAACTGGACACCCTACTATTCAACATTATAGTATTATTTTGGCACTATTGTCCTGAGGTTGAAAGCTTTATGGGTTCTATTTGGTACGCCTATGTTACCCTATCTATGAATTTTTGAGTCCTAGAATCTTGTAGATCTCACTGTGTGTCTAATTTAGTCCTTAAAACCCTTAGGATCTCTTTGTTCTTAAACTTGAATGGAAACTTGGGAAAGAGAGAGAAGGGGTTAGTGTGTAAAAGATGCATTGGATGCACTTCACACCCCATGTGTGGGCACATTGCCTACATACCATTAATCCGAAGAGGGATCAAGGTAATGTAGTTTTCCCATTGAAGTGCTTGGTGCAATTCTGTGTGATATATGTACCTAAATGTGAAGTTGGATAAAATTTGGATGAATAGGAACTATTATGACTATTTGAAAAAGCTTCAAATGATCTTAGAAGGCTATATACAAATAATAGGGAAGAGTGCTTAAGTGTACTTGCTTCTTTCTTATAAATGAGTGCTAACCCTTAGAAATGGAATTTTAATGGCCTTTTATAGGGTAATTAATGATCATGTGTTAAATGAATTTGCATTAGGATGACAAGGAAAAGGATAAGGATCTATAATAATATGATTTTTAGAAGCTAAAATGTACTTGGATAACAACACCAATTCCTACTATACTTGGTAATGATCATATGTGATCCATAGAAAGTGCTTTTCTTCTATTTTATCAAATCCTCCTCGATACTCTGCCAAAGCTAAAATGCAATTTATTAATTTGATAACTTGTCTGGTACATATTTGGGGAGGTGCATAGGGTGTAATTTATGACCAAAAACCATTATTATCATATAATTAGGATACAACTAGTAATCATCTTGAGGAACTAGTGTATCTACTATTTTTTTTTCTAATTTTGGGTAGTGGGGCCTCGTGAATTGCCTATCATACTTGAGGATACATGTAATCATCAATTTGGACCATGTGATTTGTATACACATAAATATTCATAAACTGATAATAATCACAAATGTGATTCTTAATACAATCTCTGGCTAGGATCCAAAGCTCACCAAGGTCCCTATAGAATATGCCCATTACTACATCCAATAAGTATGACATCATGTAAAAGTTTCCCACTAAATTGGGCCTCTTTGATTTGTGTATAACTTGTTCTGTCAACTTAAAACTGATGATTTCACCCAAGACAAAAGTTACATCACTAGTAATTATCATATTCAGTAATGGCACCCAATCTAGGTTGAGAAAATGGATACTTGGCATGCCATACATTCTATTTAATAAGGCCATCCCAATATATACCCCATCCTAAATTTGCTAATGGGGGTGGGAAAATTTCCCTTAAGACCATTATCTCCCTAGGAAGAAGTCATGAGCTTAGATATTTGTCAGTTAAATTCTTTTTGTTCTATGTAACCACCCTATGTTTATCAAAAATAACATCTAAAACTAGTAGAGATAGGTACCTTTAAAATTTATCTCTAGTGATGTAGGACACAACCATATAGTGATCCATATGGTGAAATAAGGCATCTTATGTAATTTTCTTAGTAAAGAACAAGTCCCACAGATTGTCAATGTAAGGCATGACCTTAACCTTGGTTACTATATAATGTATTATTTGTATCTTAAGAGAAAAGAATTCTATAACCATTTATCATTACGTAGGTGGTAGATTTATTTCATGCAAAAATTCATCCATGGAATCAACAAACTCTCACAATTTTGAGTAATTAACATACCTTTTATCAAATATGGTCACAACATACACCGTGTTTGTGAACTCTATTTAATCCTTGATGGATAAAGATGATGGTGGTAGCTCTCCTCTAAAAATCTTGGACGATAAAACCATTATAATTAGTTTGTGTGATCATCGTATGTTTTATTTGTATCATAAAAAAACTCATTTCCATTGGTCTATTATTTGTGATGGATTTGTAAGTAGCTAGGTATTTCATTCGTAGAATAGTAATTAAGTTTGAATTCATTTGTGATCAATGAATATGTTGATAGTTACATATCATGTATATAGCCTTAGCATTAAATTCTATTTTATGCAAAATTAATGTCCAACATTCATATGTTTGTTTTACCTATATAGTTCAAATCTTGTTAGTTAAGTTTTTGGGTTATGTTCTTTGTCAAGTGTCAGGAGTAGTTTCACTTTGTTGGCTAAGTCTAGTGGTTTTTTGTTAGTCAAGAGTTGGGAGTCAAAAGTTAGGTTTTGTGTGGGAATAAGCCAATAATTCTTTTAAATCAAAGGCTCTTAACATAAATCCTAAATAAAATGTCTAAAGATCAAATCCCTCAAAAAATAATTTCTCAAAAAATATTGGAACAAAATCTCCAATCAAAATCTTTAAAGTGCATAAAGTTAATGATGCCTATTTTATAAAAATTATTGAATGAAAATTCCCAAAAAAAATGTATGAAAAATGAGTCCCAAAAAAATGAAGTCCTTTATAACATCATTCAAATAAAATGTCTAATGCAAAAACTCTAAACAAAAACTCAGATACAAAAAACCTGATGAGCAAATGACAAACAACTCTTCTAAACACAATGTTTGAATAAGGTGCTCGACATGGAAACTCTTAATAAAACTTATCATGAATAGACTAAAAATATAATTTTTGAAGAACAAAGTTCCCAAAAATAAGGCTTGATAAAAATGTCTGATGACCAAGTCCTTAATAAAACTAAGTCCCAAAACCTACATAGTACAAAACTCTTAAAAGGTATTAGTAAGTTAGTCCAAAATGTATAATACCATTGTTTGTACTTCCAAGTGTAAATATAAAAAATTAATTTGATATAATTTTCACAAATACATATAGAATGGGATCAACAAACAAGGCCAAATCACAAAAAAAGTGGGTCCCCATTTCTTCAAGAAGAAAAAGGGAATGTTGGGTACAACAAATGGTGACTTATAGAGAGAATACTTACGAGTATTTGAGAACTTAGAGTTTTGGTAAGTAATTTCAAATTTGACATGAAATGTGCCATAAAAAAATATTAGAATCAAAGATATGAAAGACTCCCAACTATATAATACAACATAATTACCTTTTCATTATCCATGGATTTGTGTGTGATAAAGTAAGGTTCATTTAAACCTTTTTGTGAAGGTCTTTTCAAAGGCTTGGATCAATTATAGGTTTTGGTCTGGTTATTTTAAAGCCTATTAAATTAGAGAATCTTAGGCATTCATATTCTACCAACTAAGCATCCATAGCCTCGATAGATATACCTTTGGTTATTTCTCTCCCCTTCATTTTCTTTGATCATGATGCATGGTACATTGACATTATTTCATAATGTGAGATTTTGATCTTCTTTGCTTTTCCTTAGGGATTTATTAATCACTCTTTTGAGCTCATTTGTTATTTTTATTATTATTTTTTATTTCAATGGAAATATGAGATTCAAAACCCCTATGAGCTAGTGTAGTTATAAAATAAATCATTACCAAAATGTCCTTGTTATCTATGTTTGTACTAGTGATTATCACCTCCAAACAAGTATTGATATGAAAGGTGTGATTGGTATAATGTATTGATAAAAATTTGTAAATTCATATAAAGTATTTAAGAGTAAATTTCACATACTTGATAGAAATATTTTGTTGTAACACAATAGTGAATGACTATGATTACATACCTAAATCCTAAAAACTTTAAACAAAAAGTATAACTAGTTTATGAATAAACCCCAAGTTGTGAATCCATATTCCAATTTACCTTTCTCTCATATGCCCATCTAAGCATAAAATAGGTTCCTAACTAGTAGGATGTTATCTTGGTCATGTCAATATATAATAATTTAGATTGTCGTAGGAAACCAAAAATTGCCTAACCTAGAAAGCTAGAAAACTAAACTAAGAAAGTAGGAAACTAAATTAAAAAGTAGGAAACTTAATATAGAAAGCTATAAAATAGACTACTACTACCTCTACAATGTTCCCTCCATAAATTATGGGTATCTTTAAATGATACAACCATGAAGTAGCGCTTCATAAACTATCCATTGACTGGATATGTGAGTCCATTGCGTTAAAGGTCCCTTAGACAAAACACATGTTTTCCCATGATCTCTAAAATATGATATGGTCCAATCCATAGTGGGGAAATTTTTTTGTGTTAACCTTTATTTTCAAATGATTTATCCCACAAATCACTAGATCAAAAATTCTAAATGCTTTGACTTTTAATCTTTTATCAAATCATCTCTTGACTATATCTTGGTGTTTGTTGAAAGTCTATAAGGCCACAGTCCTTGAATCCACCATTTATATTTTATCTACCAATCAAGATTCAAATCACATCTTGTGATAAATAATTATTTTTGGCCATGACCTTATTCCAATAGATACAATAATCTATGGTAGTGAGTACAAAATTATGTCCTACTAAGGATTTTTGGTTAATGACACTAATGAAGTCTAAACCCCACTAGGCAAATGGCCTTGTTTTAAAAATAGGTTATAAAGGCATTGATACATGTACTTATATTTTTTATAATGCTTGGAATTCATGGCATTTCCTCACATGGACATGGGCATCCTTGAAGACTATTGGCTAGTAGTAGCCCATTTTTAGGATTTTGTAAGCTATCGTATTGCCAGATGGATAACCAATTCTTATCTTTTGGTGTAGGTTTTCTAGAATATATTGAGATTATTTAGTAGATACACATCTAAGGTAGATGCCTTCATTATTTATCCTATATAAAAATCCTTATTAATCATATAGTAATCAGATTTGAGCCTCAAATCTCTCCTTCATTCTCGATTGAGTTTTAGGGAACAATTACCTATAAGTAGATGTTAGATTATGTCAGCATATCATTCCCATTTAGACACATGGGCTTCACATACCTATTCAATAGTAATATATGGCCAATCTCAGTTATTATTTGGATGATGCCTTTACCCCATAAAATTTTATTAGGCCTGATCTCTATATCAAATTCTTGTAGCTTCACCATACATTTGCCTCTGTATTCTCCCAATTCATTCTATGAAAAGGTAAGCTTGATAGCAAGCTTAAACACAATAAAAATAGTATTATTATTTAAGATGTAGTGTCATAATTTATTCACCACTTTGGATAAAGAAAATATCTATTTATCAATCATGAAATACCTAAGTTCTTCATCCTTCATATTCATGCTCATGAATGCAACTGGATTTTGTCTCATCTTTTTTCTCCATTATGATAGCAACAATTATATGTCCTAAATAAAATGAGTACAAGTAAAAATCCTTTGTAAAATATCTACAAATGAGTATTGGGGCCTAAGATATAACATCCTTGATGTCTTGAAAAGACTTTTGAATCTAAACTTTCCATTCTATATTAACATCTTGTTTGATCATTGCATTTAAGGGTCTCACAATTTCTACAAATCCTGAGATAAACTTCCTTATGAAATTAATATTTCCAAATAATGACTTAAAATCCTTCTTTTTATTTGGTGGTACAATCTTTGAAATCCCTTGGATTCTATCTTGATTGATAATGATTACTTTTTGGTAATGATGTGTCCCAAGAGCTTGCCCTCATTAACTCCAAACATACTCTTCTTTAGATTCAGTGAGATACCAAACCTTCCACATCTTTATAATATTGAATATACATGGCATGCATGATCATTCCTATTTTTGGAAAACACAATAAGATCATTAATATATATGATTATACATTTACCTATTTATCATTTAAATTCATGATCCATGGATCAATAAAAGGTGGATCCTATATTTATTAAGACAAAATGATTTCTCTTATATGCATAGGTACCCCACTTCATAGTAAATGTATTCTTCTTTATATCCTTTTATTGTACAATCACTTGGTTAGATCCTAAAAATACATTTAAGAAAGACATCATTTTGGAGCCACTAACTATTTGAATAACCTTATCTAAGGCAATGGATAATTGTCCTTCTTCAATGTTTTGTTTAATTTTATAAAATAAACATATAATATAATCTCTCCATTCTTATTTATAAATGGGACCAAGTTATCCACCTAGATATAATGTATAATTGGGAAGACTATCCTTTCACTTAACAACTTTTCCACTTCTCTTTGAATGAGAGGTTATAGGATAGGATTTACTAGACTCTATCTTTATTTGAATGGATTTTGGTTGGGTTTTAGTTGAATTATATGATTAATGACATTTGGTTAATAAAAATTCAAGTTATCATATGTACATGCAATCACATCTCTATATTGGGTGAGTAAATCCTTCACCCATTGTCTTTCTTTTGGAGTGCAACTAAGGCCAATGTTGACATAGCATGGGCTATAATCATAACCCAAATTCTCCCCTTTGAAGTAAGACTTTTTAACTTTGGGTTGTCTTAGATATTTATCTTGTGAATCTCTATCAAATAGTCTCTCTAATGATACCAAAATCGTTGGGAGATGATTCTTTTTGAGCTAGAGGACACCTTCCTCATCTAGATCTTCCTGGTAGAGATGACTAACTTCCATATCATTATTGATTTGGGACTTAAATTGTCTTGATTTGGTTAGAAATTGAATGATATACTAGTCATCATTTAATACTTGGATTTTTTATATGTTTTTAGGAATATAAAGGCAATGTACTAGCTCAATAGAGAATCTATTTACCTTGGATTCTTGGAGAGGCTCCAATTTGGTAGTGGAAATATCTAGTGAATCCATACATTGATTTTATCTCTAAGAAAAGTTACTATATTGAAGTCCTCAAAACTCTCAATTAAATCCCATGCTTTGTGTTTATAAGTCTTTATATATGACATTTTACACTGGTAATTTTTTCTAACATGATTGACTACCAGATTTGAATCTCCAAATACTAACTGTTTGACCTTATTTTTGAGTACAAAGTGCAATCCCAAAATTAATGTTTCATATTCAACCCTATGATTATTGAAAGGGAACTATAATATATATGATACAAAGAACTTATTCCCTTATGGATCAACCAATTCAATTCATATTCCAATTCCTGATTGGATTTAGCACCATCAAAGTGGAGATCCCATAGCTGGTTGGGGTCCTCAAATTTTGGCTCTTGTATTTGATTTAATGTAGTAAAAGTATAAATACCAAAGCTAAGGGAATCATAACTTATCTCTTCATTCTTGACATTGTACTCTATGATAGGATACCTCATCCTTGGTTTCCTATCAATCTATATTTAGTTTGTAATGCCTCTCCATGGTATCCAAATGTGAGAGAAATTTGTTGAGAGATATCCATTAAGTGTCTTAGATTAATCCCTACTCAAAAAAAATATATAGTCTTCAAGTATGTCTACTACATAGATGTTGATAATCATATGGACTCATGGATTAGAGCTCCTTGGATACATATACTAGTGAGCTCTCTAATTATTGATACCACTAATTTATGTAACTATGAGACTATTTTATTTAATAGATTTGGATTTAAGCCAAGATTTTGATAAATATAAGTAGGCTTAATAATTTTCAAATCACCATAATCAAATAAACAATTATGAATATTCTTAGGAAACACCCTGATAGTCAGCAAAAAAGGTGGTACTTTTGGCTTGCTCTTATATATAACATTAGTGATGGAGGCTTTTCCTTTCTTTGTAAGAGATTTTATCTTTTCAATAGGCTACTTCCCTATGATATAATTCCATGGTAGATCATTTTATTCAGTGATCTGAGCTAATTCATGAAGAGTCATGTTTGCATTGATTTTATTCATGTCCTTAATGATGTTGTATGCTCTTTTTTTGTTCTTCCTTATTCTAAGGCTGATCATTCCCTTTCAAGGGAGGTGGATTTTTGTTAGATTTTGGATTTGGTATAATGGCTATGATATTTTGAATAATATAAGTTATGAAGGGGTACCTATTCCTCAAATTGTAACCACCTTTATTAAATTGTTTAAAAGTGTGAATATCATCGATGTTGTCCTCTGGTACATTATAATCATCACTTGGGAAAGGAAACTCATGAGTCTCAAAGAACATGGTAGTGCTTGAAGAGACAAAATCTTAATGGGATTATGGTGGATTATGCATCTTATCTTTCCTTAATATATTTTTGAAAGATCTCAAATGTTGCACAAAATTCAACATAGTCAAGTTCACCTTTATGATAAGTATTATGGATTCTACTCTAGTTGATAAATGTTGTCTCCACTATACTAATCTATGGAGGCTTGTTGGGATACTCCATATTATTTAAAAACCTATTTAATTTTATATTATATCTCTAAAAACTATAATTTTTATTACTACTTGGGCCATTGGTGTTGACTATCTTTCTTTGCATGTCAAAGAAGTCATTACTTAACTTATGAACCATATTTTTTATAGCATCCAACTCTAATTTTGTAAAGTTATTTCCATAGATAATAGTAGTATAAAACATAGATAAATGTTGTTTATTATCATAACCATTTCTTTTTGCATGGTTTTTTAAAAAAGCTATAATTTGGATGTGTTATCTATGTCAAAGGAGACATGTATAATTTATTTTGATTGAATGTAGGGGCATTCTACTTCATATGTGGAACTAGATTCAATTATGGAAGACCATTGCTAACACCAAGTGTGATAAGAACCCAAATATTAAGTTTTTTTATCAATATTGATAGCCTTTTCATAGCCTAATACTAGATTTTTGATAACAACAACCCATTGAAAGAAGACTATAGTAATTAGATCTAGAGCATTCTTATAAATTTCTAATGGCAATACTACATCTAGTCTATTGCTAGGATTACATAGGTGTACATATTATTAAATATTACATTGAAGGCCTAGAATGGATTATTAGGCTTCCTCTTTAGGCTAGTAAAGTGTTGTTATATTAAAATGGGGCAAGTGACTTGGCCAAATTGTGCAAGAAAAGTAGATTGACATGCATTTAAGGACATGATGTAATTATCTTACAGATTAAGATATCAATCGTAAGTAACATCTATTAGTCTAAAATGTATAATATTACATGTAACATATTCATTAATAAAATTCATTAATCTCAAATTAGCTTTGAATTACTTTATGTGTTCTTCTATCATTCTTCCTCCTGAAGGAGACAAGGATGACATATACTTTATAGGATTACTTGATAGGTCATGCACATCACCTAAGATGGAATATAATATCTAACCAATCAAGGTGGTTGAGCCATGTGATGATTAATATGGGTAGTTTTCCTTATTGGGGAAGGTTTTTTGGATCTTTTATAGATAGGGGTAATTGGTAAAAATCTAGGCCTTCTATTATTTGACAAAGGTGAGACCAGAAGACTAGACTGAGAACTAGATCTAGTCACTTTATTAGGTGAGTCCAAAGTAACTCAATGTAGAAACTAACCTTTCTTATTATAGAAGCTCAAAGACCCTCTATAGTGTTAGAAAGAGTGTTGATTCAGGTTTTATGCACACCAATCAATAATGAGGTAGCCTCTAATGTTTTAGGATCTCAATGGAGGTAAAATCCACTCTAGGGAATGAGTTTCAAGTATGCAGTTTTAACAACTAGGTGATGGAATAATAGGCAAGGCACGAAAGTTATTAAAAAGGGTGAATAATGGATGAAGGGTTTCTAAAATAAATATCAAATCCATGTATGTTGGTGGCTTGATACTTGATAATCTAGACTAGGTATATCTTATAAACAAACCCAAAATAGGAGGGAAGTGTAGAGAAAGAAAGAAAGATTTGATGGCTTCAAGAATCACTTCTTAGGATAGTTCCTTAGTGGATAAGTGATTTCAAAACCAATGTCTATTTTTAGTTGTTGTGACACACAAACAAAAAGACATGGTCAAGAAGCATAGAATAATTTGGTTTAAGAAACTCAGGGATCTTAGTCAAAGGTTATTCATTTTAAATTATTTGTTGCACACCCTTACTCAGGAGATTATGAATTAGACCAAGGAAGTATCTAAAATAAATATTACGCATGTGAAAAAAAAATATATCAATGAAACCACCTCTAAACACTTAGAAATATGAAATAATAAACTTACTTTCTAATAATCAATATAATCTACTAATCATTCAATAAATTTTGGACATCTAATACTAGAATATTAATCATAACAAGAAATAATTCCTTATAGATATTTCACTCTAATAATTAGTGAATCAAACAAACAAAAATATTAATCCCAATTTGTTAGGTTGTGGAGCTAAAAGCTTAAACTATGTAGATGAAGAAGAGGAGGATGCTAAAGTTCCAAAAGTACCAGCGTCGATAGGATAACCGACGTCAGTCATGATGAGTGCAGAAGGCAACCGGTGTCGATAGGGAGTCAGCCGACATCAGTGAGCACTAGATAGCTAGGGACCGACGTTGGTCACCTGTGATGGTTCTAGAATTGTTGTTGACAAATAGTCAGTTAAGTGAAAATGAGTGTTTGCATGTTAAAGGGCTAATTATAGTCTCAAGCTGCGTGTCTAATTATTATAATTAGATGTCTATTTTTGTATGCAGGGGATCCTATTTAAAGACCCATGAGGCATGTATTGTAAATCAAGTAGGAAAGTAAAGCATTGAAGCAAGGAAGCAAGGTCAAGGAGATCTACAAGCAAGTAAGGTCAAGGAGATCAGCTGAAGCATTCAAGGAGGGGATAACAACTCAAGTTGTTGAGTTGGTTGTGGTTGAGCAAGAGAGAGGGAAGAAGGTCTTGAGGTGTGGCAAGTCTTTGAGGTGGAAGAAGAAGTGGCATCTTCTTTATTTTATTTTCTTCTAAGAGTATTTAATACAAGATTATGTATTGTCTCTCAAATTCTTTGTTGTTTCAAGTTTCTAGTTACTTAATCATTCTAGTATAATTTTGTGTCTAAATTGCTTATAAGAAAAGTAATCAATTATGCTTCCTTGGAGGGGTTCCTAATATTTGGTATCATAGCTATGGTTGTAAGAAGTAGGTTATTGTTTGATTACATGTCATTCGCAAGGGTTTCTATTTGAGTGGGAGTATAGCAATGGCAGAAGAAAGTAAGCTATGAATGGAGAAGTTTAACAGCAAGAATTATCAACATTAGAGGATGCAGATAGAGGATTATTTGTATCAAAAGGATTTGTACTTACCATTGGGTGGGGTTTCATGTAAGTCCATAGATATGAAGGATGAAGAATGGAACGTTCTTGATCAGAAGGCTCTGGGTTCCACAAGGTTGAGCCTTGCATCATCTGTGATTTCCAACTTATCATAGTGTAAGACAATGGAAGAGTTGATAAAATCTTTGGCAAATTTATACAAAAAGCCCTTGGCTTCAAATAAGGTATTTCTTATGAAGAAATTATTTACTTTGTAAATGCAAGAATGTGGATCGGTACATACTCATCTTAGTGATTTCCATGGTTTGGTAAACCAGTTAGCTTCAGTCAATATTGTTTTTGATGATGAAGTAAAGGCTCTCTTAATTTTATGCTCTTTACTTGAAAGTTGGGATAGTTTGGTTATGGTAATAAGTAATTTTGAGTCTGCTTCTAAAATATTAAAAGTTGATGATGTTGTGAGTGTGATCTTGAATGAAGAAATATGCAAGAGAAGCACAGGTGAATCATCAGGGAATGCTCTAAGTGCAGAAAGCAGGGGAAGGCAAAGAGAGAAGGTCAAGCAAGGGAAATCAAGGTCAAAGGTGGGAAGGAGATCTAAATCTAGAGGTGTTACCTACTAGTTTTGTGGAAAGAGAGGACACATAAAGAAAGAGTTTTGGTTGAAGGATAAAGAAAATCAACATGAAGGTAATGAAGAAGCAAAAGATGCAGGTATTGTGGCACAAGACACTCTCATACTTTCTTTGGATAGTCAAGTAGGATCATGGGTTTTAGATTTTGGTTCTTCTTTTCATGCATCCCCAAATAGAGATTTGTTCCATGAGTATGTCCACGGAGACTTTGGAGTGATTTATTTAGGGGATGGTACACCTTGTCAAATAGTTGGCAAAGGGAAAGTGTAGCTGAAATTGCAGATGGACAACACATGGGTGTTGAAGGAGGTCATGCATGTCCCAGTTTTAAAGTAGAGTTTGGTTTCTATAGGAAGGTTGGGTGATGAGGGATGCACAGTAACCCTCACAACAGATTCTTGGAAGGTTACCAAGGGTGCACTTGTTTTAGCAAGAGGTAAGAAATTAGGTACTCTTTATCTATCTACTTGTATTACTGATTCTACTTCTGGTTTATCTACTTCAGCTGTAGATTCAAAGATGTGGCTTAATAGGATTGGTCACATGAATAAGAAGGGAATGGATGTTCTTGATTCAAAAGGTATGAGTTTAGATTCAAAGGGTAGTGATCAAGTTCATTGCAAGAAAAGGAAATTTGATGCTTTTGACAAGAACAGGGAAGCCTTGGTGTTTATGGAGGAGATGAAGGATAGAGATCAGTCACAAGGGCTGAATAATTCCAAGCAGGGTAGTATGGATAGGGGTTTGATCCAAGATGAGCTCATGGGTGAAGAATTCATCACTTATAGGAACACACAGACAATGACATTGGTCACTTGGAACCGACATCGGTTAGGCAAATACTAACATCAGTCATGTGCAGACCAATAGGGTCGATAGAGTCAGGCAGGAGAAGTCTGATGTCGGTCAGGTAAGAATCGATGTTGGTAGAGGGGACACTGGTGTCAACTAGGGAAATGACGTCGGTAGTTAGGGTCAGTGCAGGGAACTGACATCAGTCAATTGCAGACTGGGAGATGGCTGAGATCGGTCACTAAAATGGATGTTGGGCAGACAACAAGCTATTAAGGAGTCTCAAATGCCCATATGGAGATCATAAAGGGTAATTGAACCTCATATTCATTGTTCACCTTCTTTATATTGCTTATTGATGGTCAAGAAGTAAGAAGATGTGAAGAGGTAATGTAGGTAGAATCTAGAAATAGTGGGAGCTTGGCATGGATGAGGAGTGTGAGTCCTTAGAGAAGAACCAAATAGGTATTTATTGGTGGATTTGTGAGCTAGAAGAAAGCATTGGATGAGGGATGGATTCCCAAGTTAGAGAAGAGACTAGATGGACACGTGAGACAGAAGGCTAGGGCATATAGTCTTGAGTAGGCTGCAAAACAATGGAGGTTTGACCATTGTATTTTTCTTTACCAGGTTGGATAATATTAGCTACATTATCCTATTACTATATGTTGTTTCTTGTTGTAGGGTTTCATATACAGGGAGTTTCTAAGCTAAGGGTAAAGTTAGTTTAGAGGTATGTCATGAAAAATTTGGGAGCAACAAAATTCTTTTGGCATAAGTGATAGGTATTGCATCCCAGGGTTTGTGGTGGTTGGTCTTCAAGAGTGATTTTGAAGAGGGATATAGAGCCAAGGGAACAAACTAGATGGTGTACAAGTACAGGTATAGTTTTAACTATTTATCTCCAAGTGGGAGATTGTTAGGTTGTGGAGCTAAAATCTTCAACTATGTAGATGAAGAAGAGGAGGATGCTAAATTTCTAGAAGTACCAGCGTCGGTAGGATAACCGACATCGGTCATGATGAGTACAAAAGGCAACCAGCATTAGTAGGGAGTTGGCCAATGTCAGTCAGCACCAAATAGACAGGGACCAATGTCGGTCACCTGTGGCGGTTCCAGAACTACTGTTGATGAATAGTCAGTTAAGTGAAGCGAGTGCTTGCATGTTAAAGGGCTAATTATTGTCTCAAGCTGTGTGTCTAATTATTGTAATTAGAAGTCTATTTTTGTATGCATGGGATCCTATTTAAAGACCCATGAGGCATGTATTGTAAATCAAGTAGGAAAGTAAAGCATTAAAGCAAGGAAGCAAGGTCAAGGAGATCTATAAGCAAATAAGGTCAACGAGATCAGCTGAAGCATTCAAGGAGGGAATAACAACTCAAGTTGTTGAGTTGGTTGTGGTTGAGAAAGAGAGAGAGGGAAGAAGGTCTTGAGGTGTGGCAAGCCTTTGAGGAGGAAGAAGAAGTGGCATCTCCTTTATTGTATTTTCTTCTAAGAGTATTTAATACAAGATTGTGTATTGTCTCTCAAATTCTTTATTGTTTCAAGTTTCTAGTTACTTAATCATTCTAGTATAGTTCTGTGTTTAAATTGCTTATAATAAAACTAATCAATTATGCTTCCTTGGAGGGGCTCCTAACACAATTACATAGAACTTGGAAAGAAAATATATAAACACACTCACTAATAATCAAAATTGATTATGCTTCTATATTGAAAATTTCTAACCCTTTACAAATGTGGGTTACATATGTTTAAATGGACATGGGGAGAGGTCATATCATCCTCTAATTACATGAAAAAATTGATTACATGGCATAGTTATAGCCTAAATTCTAACTATATTCTAAAATATATAAATAGAATTAACTTACATTCATCAATAATTAAAGTCAACCTTTTTAATATCATGCAACATGTGCATGTTTATAAACCAAATTAGGTAATTTTTACATTAATTTTTAACATAATAAATATTAAATTACAAAATTCAAGCCACTGTATTGAATTTACATGCACAAAATTGTCCCTTTTAACTAAGGTTACATAGACATTTACATTGATGCATTAACCTTCGTAAGAGTGATCACTATTTGTGTTGCCACTGAATTGGATGTAAA
The DNA here is from genome assembly GCA_037957365.1 of Torreya grandis. Classification (NCBI taxonomy): domain Eukaryota; kingdom Viridiplantae; phylum Streptophyta; class Pinopsida; order Cupressales; family Taxaceae; genus Torreya; species Torreya grandis. Next base: position 490,867 of record JARHVA010007720.1, on the reverse strand, counting down.
AAATTTAGTATTATTCTTCTTCACCTCTAGCTCAATATAATATTGGTGACACACATCATGATTATGATTTATAATATATAGGTTTAATAACGAGGGTCTATGCACCTTGTTAACTTCCTCTAAGAATTTTACATGTTCTACCTTCATGTTTCGGAAGTTGATCTTGAAAATATCAACTTTAGTTACCTTCTTCATCTTAAAACTTAGTTCTCCTTCAATATATTCTAGTGCTAACCACTATAGACTCTACTTAAAATTTTTAGATGCTTCTTGAATGAGATTATCAAAATTGATTCTACTGATTAGCTTACCTATAGTATCCCTTGCCTTAGACAATCTCAAATCATCAAAAATATGCAAGATGATTGCCTTATGCTCTTTGTATTTGTGAATAAATTCCCTCATTGATGTCACCCATTATTTAACTTCTTATGTTATAATGATTACCAAATTAAGGGCATTGTATGCCTCCAATGGTGTCATCAATTCTAAATAGATATATGCCTTATTAGTAGTATAAAATCAATAATTTTAATTTATTCTGATCTTATTTTAAATAATTAAATAATTGATATGTTTGAGATATATGGGGGGATAATTCAACCATCATTACTTCAATTTCTTCAAAAATATTCTAACATTTGAAATAGCTTCTTGAACTTTATTCTTAATTCTTATTGGAATATGAACTATCTACTATTGTTCATTGATTTGTTTTAATTCTTGTTCTAGCTCCTACCTTAACATATTTATTCCCTCATTTAATTCCACCATAGCATATTTTTTTGATTCTTATAGGGACTTTAAATCTTCAATGTATGGGGATTTTCCCCCAAGTATATGTCTTTCCTTTTAGACAAGGCATAAACCTCCTATCTCTCTTCAAAAATAATTTCCCTCTTAGCTTCATCCAATAGTTTCCTTTTTCTAACCCTTTGAATGCTCCTTGAGGGCTTATAAAATAGGTTTGGTATAGATGGGAGTTATATAATTTTTAAATTGGTCATTTAGAAAGCCTCTGCTCTAAGATCAATTGCCCATGGTAGAATCACTGGCTAGGTAGGGTCTATTTATTGTGCTTATTTAGTTGCAACATCCACCTGAAGATTTTATATTGATTGTTAATATTTAGATACTTTGAGGAATATGTAAATAAGGGAGGGATAAATTATTTTGGACCAAAACACACCTCCATATTAGGGTAGTGGATGGATTTTAATGACTTGCTTACCCTTTTTACCCTTACTTAAAGACATGATAATAGTCTCTTAGGATGAACTAGTGGATGGCATTGGAAAATTAATCTATGTGGAAGAAATATGGAGTTGGGAAGAGGCTAGTGTTTTCAATTTTCTTAATGGCCCTTTTCTTCTTCATGGTTCAAACTATGGCAGTCCCAAAGGGAATATTAGTAGTAGTGGCAAAAATGTATGTGGATGGAACTATGAAGAAGAATGCAACTATGGTGGTGGAATAATCCTCCTTTATCTTAGGATTGAGGAAATGTATTTTAATACATAATAAGAGGAAAATGAAACATCATGGCTAGAGGTGACATCCTCCACCTTTGGAGTTCTCAAAATAGTACTAATTGGAACTAAAGAAAAAATAGGAAAATATGAGGAAATTAGGGAAGTAGGGTCTGAAGGTTGAGCCTTTTTACCTATTGAGTCATCTCTACTTAGTACCTTCCCTTTATCAGTCATAAGTCTTAGTTCCTTGGCTCTTTTTAGCTCTTATTATTCATCTATTTCTTTCTCTACCTCCATCTATAGTTGAGAAATTGAAGGCATGGCCTATGGTTGGTCTACTATTGGATTTTTTAGTAGGGGAGGATCCCTTGGCTTCCTCTTATAAAAAATAGTAGTATTTATGTTTGAGGAGGTGCCTTGTTGAATTGAGGTAGTATATTCCTCTCTAGTTACTCTTTGTAATGTAGACCCCTATAATTTTGTTGAAATTATAGGTGTATGTAATGAAGCTACAACTAGATGCTACTGGTCCTCTACATTAGAAGAATCCAAATCAATCAAATCTCGTACAACTCCCTTGGGATTAATCTCAGTTAACCTAGGCTCTTTCTTAATAACATTTAATACAAAGGGAAGTTCTTAAGAAGGTTCACCTTGTACCTCTATTTGTTTTGGGGGTTAGCTATACCAAAATTTTTAAGTATCCATCTTTTAGGAGGTGGCAACCTAGTCTATATTTCTTATACTAAAATTGAAGGCTCTTACTAAATTATACTCTAATGATCTTCTTTTAGGACTATAATTTTTATCCTTTACAAGACCTGGGCATCATACTTTGCATTTAAAAATAGAAAATTATGGTCATAGGGGACATGTTGGTATAGGATACCAAAGCCTTGAATATGCTTTTATACATAATCATGGGGATCCTAATCTTTATTTAGTAAGGTAGGAAACTTTTAATACTTTATCTTATTTCTTACATCCCCAAAATTCTTCCTTTATGTGTAACACATTTTGATAATGATCGTGTGCAATCCATAGAATGTGCCTTTATTCTATTTTATCAAATCCTCCTCAACACTCCACCAAAGTCGATATGTAATTTCTTGCTCTGCTATCTTGTTTGGTACCTAATTCAATAGGTGTAGGGGAAGACTTTATGATCAACAACCATGATTACCATATAATTAGGATAAAACCAGTAGTCACCCTAAGGAGCTAGTGTATTTGTGATACTTTTTCCAATTTTGGGCAATGGGGCCTTATGAATTTCCTACCATACTTGAGGATACACATACATGACAATTCAGACCATGTGTTTTATATATTCATATATATGCATAAACTAATAGTAATCACAAATGCACTTCTTTATAAAATATGTTGTCAGGCTCCAAAGCTTACCAAGGTCCTTATAGACTATGCCCATTACTACATCCAGTAAGTATGACATCATATAAAAGTGGCCCATTGAATTGGGCCTCTTTGATTTATGCATAACTTATTCCCTCAACTTGAAATTGATGATTTCACCTAGGGTGAAAGTTGTGTGACTAATCATTATCATATCTAGTAATGGCACCTAATCCAAGTTGAGAAAATGGATACTTGGCATGTTATACATTCTATTTAACAAGACCATTCCAATCTCTATCCCATCCTAAATTTTTTAATGGGGCTGGGAGACTTTCCATTTAGGACCCTTGTCTCCCTAGGAAGAAGTCATGATCTCATAGATTTATTAATTAAATTCTATTTTTTCTATGTAACCAACCTATGTTTATCAAAAATTGAATCTATAACTGGTAGAGATAGGTACCTTTGAAATTCATTTCTAGTGATGTTAACCATGACCATATGGTGCAAGAAGACATCATATGTAATTTTACTAGCAAAGAACAAGTCTAATAGAAGGTTGATACAAGGCATAACATCAAGCTTGGCCGCCACATAGTATAGTCTTGGTCTTTTAAGATTTAGCTAGTATATAACTATTTTTTGTTACATATATGATATATTTCATTCATGAATTTTTTTTCCATAAAATAAATAGTGTCCCAAAATTTTGAGTAATTATCATACCTTTTGTTGAATATTATTACATCATACACCATGTTTGTGAACTCTATTAAATCCTTAATGGATAAAAGTGATAGTAGTAGTGATCTTCTAAAACTCTTAGATGATGAAGCCATTGCAATTTTTTGGTGTGTTCATAGTATGTTTTACATGTATCATAAAACAATTCCTTTTTATTGGTATTTTTTTTTACAAGGGATTCATAGGTAACTAGAGCTTTCATTCATAGAATAACAATCGAGTTTGAATTCATTTGTGAGAAATTAATACATCGATAGATGCACGTCATGTATATATCCTTAGCATTAAATTCTATTTTATGCATTTTTTAATTTCCAACTTTCATATGTTTGTTTTACCTACATAGTTAAAATCTTATTAGTTTAGCTAGCAGGTTATGTTCTTTGACAAGTGTCAAGAAGTAGTTTCACTTTGTTGGTTAATTCTAGTGGGATTTCGGTAGTTTGGAGTCAGGAGTTAGGAGTTGGGTTTTGTGTTAGGACTGAGACAACAATTATTATAAATCAAAGGCTCTAAACACAAATCCTAAACAAAATTCTCAAAGACCAAATCCCTTAGAATAAATGTTCTAACAAAAGGTCTAATCAGAACCTCTAAAGTGCATAAAGCTAATGATGCCTATTTCAAAAAAATTGTTCAATGAAAAATCTTGAACAAAATTTAATAATAATGAGTCCCAAAAAAATTCCTTTAGAACATCATTTCAATAAAAATTTTGATGTGAAAACTCTAAATAAAAAGTCTGATATAAAAAGCCTGATGAGCAAATGCCAAAAAACTCTTCCAAAAATAATTTTTGAATAAGGTGCCTGACACAAAAACTTTGAATAAAACATATAATTAATATACCCCAAACATATGTTCCAAAGATCAAAGTTCCTAAAAATAAGGATCAATCAAAATGTCTGGTGACTAAGTGTCAAATATTTTTTTTGAATAAAACTAAGTCCTAAAACCTGCATACTACAAAACTCTCAAAAGGAATTAGTAAGTTAGTCTAAAATGTATAATTCCATTGTGTTTACTACCAAGTATAAATATTGGGGATCAATTTAATGGAACTTAAATAATTACATAGAGGAAGGGCTCAACAAATAAGGCCAAATCACAAAAAAATTGGGTCCCCATTTCTTCAAGAAGAAAAGGGAAATGTTGGTACAATAAATTCATTACTTAGTTAGTGAATATATCTATGCTAGCTACCTTAGGCATGGGTGTGGATGAGAGGAATATATACACTTCCTGATTAAAAGTACTTAGCAATTCACATGTGTAAAAATCTTCTACAAGGTCTTTCTAAGCTCTTTACAGGCTAGGGGTGACTTAGAAACTTAACACTTATAGCAAAGTCTATGGGTCATTTGCCTACTAAAAGATAATTTAGTAGCCTTTGAATTAATCCATTAGGCATATAGTCTTTGAAAATTTTGGTTCTTTTTCTTGTGAAATCTCAAATAATGTATCCCTATCTTTAGAGTGAAGTAAAACCTTCCTAGTAAGACAAAGAACTATGTCAAAGGCACCTAGAGGAAAGATATCTAATCTATAAGAAGAGCTACACACAAGTTCTTAGAATAAATAAAACTATCCTAAAACAAGTTGAATAAAAAAAATCTAATCTACCTATTTATAATCTATACAAGAATCAACATAAATAGTGCTTAAGATGGATCACATTGACTAGGATAGGCAATTCTTCTCTACTCGATTTAGTAAGTTAGAAAGCATTAGATTGATTAAAGTTGGTTACAAAATATATACCACTCCATATTGTGTCAAACTTATTATAAGTCTCATATTTTGCTCTATTTTCATCCCATTTAAGAACTATATCTTCCTCTTGGAAATTTATATCATCATCACTCTTATCAAAAGTTCTCTTCATCTAGGCTTGTTAGAGATCCATAGTGTGTATAGCCTACACTCTAGTCTCTTCAAGCTCCATTAGATCTACTAATATTACTAAAAGGGGATTGATTTCAAAAAACTCCATATGATGCACAATCTCTAATGAAGGTAGCTCAAGATATGTGGATAATTTGACCTCCCTTCCATAGACTAACATGAAGGGTGAATTTCCCAACACTCTTTTGGGTGTGATCTGATAATCCCAAATGGTATTTCTAAGCTTGGATTTATTTAAGCCAAAGGGGTATGAGCTGATTTAAAGGATGTTCATCATATTCTAAATCTAGTCTATTACAAATTCTTAGCCTATTAGTTCTTTTTCATGTGAGACTAAGACTTTTATGTCTCCAAACATTGGTACTTCATCCAACTACTCATAGATATCTTTACTTGCACTATATTGGTGACTTGGATGTCCACATCATACTCCATCACCTTTTTGACCCAACCAGTGCTTTTTTGGATGATGTCCTTATTGATCAGAAACTATTTGATGCCTTCATGTGAAACCATGAGTTATATTTTGTTGCTAGAGAGCATAGTATTTAACTTCTTGAGCACTCTCATAATTTGGATGATGTGCTTCATCATGAAGATATAACATAACTCATAATCCTTTAATGTATAGCTAAATAAGGTAATTGGATACTCTAAATGATCATCATTTTATTTTATAAGGATAGTTAATAATCATTCAATCCTATTGAATGCATAAAAGATAAAATCCTTATTATAGTCTACATTGATCAATGTGTGAACCTACATGATGACACACTTGATGGATTGAAAAATTTCCCTACCTTTACAAGTCCATCTAAATACAACATTCTTCTTGAGCATCACAGTGAGGGGTTTAGTTAGGGTGGAGTAATTAGGAGATAATCTTTTGACAAAGTTTATTCTTCTTAAGAAATTTTAGAGACTCTTCTTATGACTTTGAAGAGGGAGATATGAGATATCCTTGGATTTCTCTAGATCAATTAGGAGTATTTCTTTAAAAACAATGTACCTTACTAGATCACCTTCATGAAATATGAAGATACAATTGTTAGGGTTTAGATATATTATGAAATCTTGACACCTTTCAAAGACTTTATCTAGATGGCCTAAATGATATTATATGCACTTGAAAAAATAGTTATTTCATCAAGGTAAAACAAGATGACCTTTTTGATAATCTCTTTAATTTACATATCCATGGATCTTTAAAATGTCACTCTTGTGTTTATCAAACTAAATATCATCATTAGGTATGTGAAGGTTCCCCACTTAGTGGTGAATGTTGTTTTATAATGATCACACTCTTAAACAAGAATTTTTTTGTAGATTGAGTAACCATATAACAATGATAATATTTTTATGCATGTGACCATTTATAGGATCTACTCCATTGGTGGGAGGGGACAGTGATATTTGAGGGAAGCTTTATTCAAATCTATAAAGTTTTCACATAAATTGATTTCCACATTATTTTTTTTGCTAGAATTAGTTGGAAACCCATAAAGAGTGTTTAATTAGAAGTACTATGCTGGCTTCAATGATATTTGAGATCTATATTCTCATTAATGGCTCAATATTTAGATTGATCGGCCTCTACTTCTATCAAAGTAGCTATGCATCAGGGTCAAGCTCAATTGTGTGTTGTTTTAATCACATATAAAAGCCTCTAAGGTCCTTATATCTCCATGTAAAAATGTCATTATATCTCTTATTGAGTTTAATGAAGCTCTTAATTTCTCATGGGGAGCATACCTTACCAACTTTTAGGGGCTTTCCATCTAAAACGGTTACTTGTACTGAGACTTCTTATTTTATTATCATGCTTCACTTTTCTCATTTGAGTTGATCATCAAAATTATAGATGATTTCTAGGGTAAATAACCCTTTTGATAGCCTATTTGCCTTTAATTAGATGACTTGATCTTCATATTGGGTCTATATCTATAATTGGTTCTTTTCACAGAGCTCTACCTCATCATGTATGAAGATGATGATATTATCATCACTCTTAAACACCTGTAATTTATTTATGTTACTAGTGACTATTGTTCTGATCAAAGTTTTAAAAAATGTTTAGACTCCTTCATTATATCACACAAGATGTCATATTATGCACCTATGGTTGAGTCTATCCATGTTAGTATTATGTAATCTTGATATGGAAATGATAATAAATGCATTAAATCCCTAAATAATATCCCATAATATATGTTCATAAGACTTCATCAAGATATTTTGGGTCATGTTACATGCTCTAAGATGATTAACAGCTAGTTCATTATCACCCAATTCATGTAGTGTCTTGATTTCTCTCTTTTTTACAAGCTAGAGGCCTTGGATCAACACCTCATATTTTATAGCATTATTTGTGTAAATTAACTAAAATATGAAGGAATGTAAATATTTATCCTTTTTATGGGATACTAACATCACACTAGATATACTGCCATTTTTACTTCAAGAACCATCGAAGTACAATTTCCATGTACCCTCAAGGTTTTATTGCACCTTCACTAGATTAGTTAACAATAAGTCCTCCTCCAAGATATAGTGTGTACTTATTTGTATCTCTTATATGTTGTCATATGGATCATAGTCAAAATTTTCATGTGCTTATTGATCTACCAAATCATCTAGGATCTCTTTAAGTAATGTTATGGCTTCATGGATAATTGAATTCTCCTCTTGATCGAACATTGCATAGTCTAGCTTAACTAGGCTATAAGAGTATGGTTAAACATACATTTAAAAGATAGGTTCAGACCTAATGGTCAATTTAGTCTTGTACTTGGTTCTATGTAATATATATGATCAATAAAAATATAAATACCTACCCATATTTATCATGAAGTCTTGGGAGAGGCAGATGGTGAAGTAGGTGGTAATTTGATTACTATGATATCATTTTAAATTGAGAGGCTTTGGCATGCATACAATATGAGATTAAAATATTTGATGATTCCCACTATTTTGACTATCTTGCCATTGAGTTAGACCACTCCTTTTAGAATAGGGTAATACATAATTTTGAGTGTATCTATGATCTACTTTGGCATCACTAAGCTACTTACTCCTGACTCAATCACGTAATTGTGTACTATATGTTGATCGATGATTAAAGAGATGTAGAATGGGGGTGGTTTGGTGCTACTATGAACTTTAGTTTCTTCCTCTTTGGGATAACATAGACTCATAAAGATGTAAGTCATAATCTGAGATGTCATACACTAATAAAATATTTTCAAAACATCCTATAGCAAATTCCTTTGAGATGGAATGACAAGAGCATCCCACATGGTTACATTGAGTCTTGTCTTCTTCATCCGTTTGACTATATTAAAGGGAATCTAAGATATTTTTAACTATACATTTTGGATAGTAGTCTCCTCCATAGTTTTATATTAGTCTAAGGTGGATCTCTTCTTTGTGCACCCTAACTTGTGTGTTTTAAAAGTTATATAGGCACCTTAGATTTTGTAATTATGTAGGTGATCTAGGTTGTTGAAGATTAGGGCACCAAAGTTGATATTTTCTCCTTTATCACTCTTATTTTTTTTATCTTGTATTGAAATCAATTGAGGTGCTTCCCCCATTTGGTGTACCATTCAAATTTACATAGTTGACGTCCTCCTCCTACCAATTTATGAGTAGACCCTACTTAAATTTTTCCTTCATATGGAGCCATGCTATCCATTTGATCTCGAGGTTATGTTGAAATTTTCACCATGAGTGTATAGTTTATGACCCCATTTTTACATGTATCTTGATTATGTAATTGACCACATGAAAAATAACATTCAAGATCCTTTGAAAGATTTTTTATACTGGCACAATGTCTCTATAGATGTTAGTGGTATCAAATTTCTACACATAAGGTGTTCTATTATACATAAGTTGATTTTGTTTTAGTGTAACTCCTTGGTATGAAGGTATATTTGATTGTTATTGATGGGTGAAGGGTTGATGAGTCTTGGGGTACTACACTTGATACCTTTTGAGGGAAACAAGATCATTTATAAGGCTTTATAGTATAATTTTAACCTCATAAAATTCATAAGGGGAAATATCATATGAAGTTGGTGGGATCACTATGGTGGGGATAGGTGCTGAAATAGGTTTCACAACTAACTGTCTGCGAAGAGGTTCTATGAATAAAGGCATAATGGGTCTAGATGCAATTTTACCTACTTGGATCAAAGAATTTTCTATGCCCACAATAATTTCATAGGCATCAGGTAGTAATATGACTCTAATAGATTGAATCATCACAACTATATCACTATTAAAAGCTTGTAAAAAATATAAAAAATGTATTGTTGAGAGATGGGCTACACAAGGGTGGGATCTCATCCTAGACACTCTTTAACCTAAATTTGAAATAAACCATCATCTCATGTGGGGATCACTTAATATTCATGAGCTTCTCTATCAGGGATAAGTGGTCATTTTGATCCTCAAATTGATTTCACAATTCCTCCCCATGTTCATCCTAGTTTTGAATAGAATTTAGTTCCAAGCCTCGGTACCATTGAAGTGTTTTATCTTTGAAGGAAGAGGTTGTAGGCTAGCTATGACATTATCTTTAGTGACATGGTGTAATGACACGATATTTACAATATCCTAAGTATGCTCCATAGGGGAAGTTGTATTCTCTTAATAAAGTAGGACAAGATTTTTATGGCTACAACTAGAATGTCATCATATTGTGCAATAATCAAAATACTACCTCCATTGAAAGGAAAAAAATAGTTTTTCTCTATTTATCCATGAAGGAGATAGGGAAAAAGCTTACTCTAGGTGTAGGGAATATTTTAATTGGAGGTGTAGATTGAGTTATAGGAGATAACTAGATTGAAATATTCCTTATTATAATAGGGGAAAAAGATTATCATACTCTTATTCTCTTAGATGGCACTAGAATCTTAATGAAATGAAATTCAATACCCTTCACAAATAATATTGTTCTTCTTGCCATGTAGATAAGAGGATGGTCTTTATGAACTATAAATGCTTAGATTCACCAAGTGATCTTACTAAGTGTATAATACACTTGTTATCTAAGGGTATAACCAATTCATTATCTTTTCTTCAAATTTATTACACCAATCATGCCATTAATTATTTTCATTTAAAACTTGCACCCATGGATGTTTTTCTACATAAAAATATTTTATGGTGGGGCATTGAGCATAAATACCTTGTGTAGGGTGTAAAAGTGTTTAGCATTAGGTTCAAAATAATTATTTCTCACCTATACATGCTAAGAATCAGTTGTCTCATCATATTAATGAGAATGTTCCTAAGGTGTGGGACCCTTTCTCTCTTTGAAATGAGCCTCTAGATTAGGCCAAATTCCTTATATTCTAAGTGTACATGGTTTAAGATCACTACATATACTTAAAGATCAGAAAGGTAAACCTACCACTAATCTAAACCTAAGATTTTTTAGGGAATTAAGAGGGATAAGGTAAGAGAGTGATATAAAATAAAAAATGATTCATCGAGAATAGAGTGAGCACTCTTACTATTATGAACACACTATAAATCATTAAGGACAAGACATTATCACATAAACTCTACCAAGGCCACTCTAAATGCATAAGTATTTCTCATATAATCATTGGAATGTAGTGTAACACTAAGAGGGATGACAAATGATCCATATATAATGTCTACATAGACTTGAATATTCACAGGATATGACCTAAAAATGAGCTACAAGTTCTACATAGAGGTGTTGGGAATGGACAATTATGAGAGGGGTAAACATTAACCACATACAAATATCAATAAACATAAATAGCACACATATCATAATAATAATGAAGGGAGGTAAAATTAATATTTATTAACTTTCAAGATTTAGCCAACAAAAGTACTCTTAGAGGGAAATTTTTTGGCAACGTGAGGTTAACAAAAATGTGCCAACCCTTTTTATAATGAAAAACAAGGATTTTATAAGATCAATCCATTTTCAATTAATACACCACTTGGGGTAGTAGATATAACTTTTAATTTTATTTTGGTGACACACTCATGCTTCTTAAATTATGTTTGGTAGTTCATATTTAGAAGCTAGTGGAGGGTTTATTTATGCATCCACATGTGTGTCTAAGAGTGTAAGATTCTTGTAAAAGTTATATCGGTTGTGAATACTCATATTCTAATGTATATTTTCTACTTATACATTTACTTTCTCTTTCAAGGCCTCAAGTAGTGCTCAACTACTTTTACAACTACCTATCTATAACTTACTAGCACTTGTCAAACACTACATGCGTATATCTTGAACTTACAATTCATTGATGTACACTTGGGATCCATGTCAGTCCATAAAATAATATATGCACATCATATATCATAGTCTAGGATGTATGAGATTACAAAAGTGAAACTTTATGATTTGGTTTGAGAATTCATCCTGAAGGCATGTAGACCATTTTGAATAGGAATGTGCATGAATATGGAATATCTTGGGTATGATTCCTACAATTTTTAACTTCTTTTTGTGTAGTTCTACATATACTATCTGAATATTTGGGCTCTACAAACTTGGACTTGCATGCCACTTAGGTCATGTGATAGAGGATCCTATATGGGGTATGCATTAGGAACTCTTTGTGAATGCAAGTAATTATTCAATCAGTGTGAATATCTATGAAGATTTCCTTAGGCATAGGCATGAATGAGAAGTATCTACATACATATTTCTTAAAATTACCTTGTACTTTTTAGGTGTGTAAATCTTTTGCAAGGTCTTTGTGAGCTTTATACAAGCTAAGGGTGACTTAGAAAGTCAACATGAAACATTATTACCTCAACCCAATCTCTAAGTTCAATATCTATATCTACCCAACATATGGGTATACCTCATTTGGTGAATTCTCAAATATCAAAACTTAAAGAACAATAGGTTCAAGGTCTTGTTCAAACTATAAAGCTTTTGAAAAGTATGATTATAAATTTTGAACAAAATACTATGAAATCATCTTGTGCTATTTATTCACGAAAGGTGTTGCATAATCCTATTACACAAAATATTTCTTTGCATCCCTTTCCATATCATTTTGTTGCACTAATTTTACATTTTACAATGGCAAGGGTGATCCTAAACAACACCTTTTATCTTTATATGTGGCATGAATTGCTAATGCCTCAATGATAATATTTTTACCAAATTATTTCTAAGGAGATTAAAATAATATGATTTAAGGTGGTTCTATGATTTACCAATCCAATTAGTTAATGAATTCAAACCTCTTGTATACCATTTTTTGCACACTTCTCAATCAATATCATTGAAAAGGTTTTATACACCCAAATTGTTAAAATATAGTAAAGAACTAATGAACTTATAAATGAATATCTTTTGAGTTATAAGATAATGTTTGTTAAAATTACGAATCCAATAGTGGACAAAGGGTTGTAATACATATTTAAGAAAACTTTTCTTAGATCATTAAAAGATTCAGTTAGTTTAAAAAAACTAAAATCTTTCGATGAGTTATTCCACATTATTCATGATCATGAAATGAAACTTATATTAGTGAACAAAATTAAGTATGTAACAAACAAACTAACTAACTACATCCACATCTAATAACAAGTTTACTATCCAACCAAGTTATAATATAAAGCCTCATAACCTAAAAAGGAAACATCTACCAAGGTTAATGTGGTATCACAACAAACTAACCAGATTATCTTATCTAATGCACCAATGAGATGATTTTCATGATTACTTAAGTCTCCCACTTTATTATTCCCAAAAAATTTAGAGTGTCACCTTATATCTCTCCCTCATCCTATAGAGTTTTATATGAATAGACCTTAACCTAAAGGGTATAATGTGAATACTTATTGTGACTATCACCAAGGCCATAAACATTCTATGAACATATGTTTCAACTTGAAGCATAATATCTAAGACCTCAGTGATGAACAAAATATTAAATTTAATTATCCTCTAAATGAATCATGTTCAAAACTTGGTGATTTTTAGAACATAAAATATTTAACAATCTTTTGCATGGAAATTATAAGAAGGATCCAAAAGTGAAAATGTCATATAATACACATCCTCCTCCATCAAATCATGGGAACCCATTAGATTGGATTATTGGTACATATACATAGCATAAACCTCATGTGGTTTAGAAACACTTTATTACTTTCCATTATAGTTAGATTAAGGATGATGACTTATATATTCATTCCTTATTCATTTAAGCATACCTTGATCACCAACCTATACATAATGTTATTATTGATAATGATGAAAGAGAGAACATTTATATTATGAGATTACTTACACAGTTGGGTTATACCAATAATGATTTAAACCCTTTAAATAGATTAGTTAGAGCATTTTATTGAACCTCATAGTAGGATCTAAGTGATATTATCTTACCTTCATAGGTGGGTACTACACATGTGGTTACTACATTATCAGTTATACATTCCAAAAGTCTCTTTTATATGCTATTTGAATGACCTTCGATACATACACTTCAAGTAGTACATTTTATAGTGCATGGGTGTGTTCATTCCAACTGAGTAATTATAGTTTCTAGAATTTTATATGAATATCCCCTTTAACAAGAAAAAATTATACCAAAAAAAGTAAGTTATCAAACATACTAGGGTTAATCCACCAAATAAGGGTAAGCAACATTCAATCCCCTTTCCTAGGTAGCCAATACTTGAGAGACCATCACATTAGATATCCATAGTGGGTTCCATAGAATACTCATCTACTACAGAACATATTAAGATATCTAGAGCACCTAAACATGTTACTATTGATACTCTTCCAAAGAAACCACAAAAAACTTACTGATGGATTATACAAAACCCCATCCAATATATTGTTTCTTCTTGACCATAGACTCTTATTATACATACACAAAAGAATATAGATTCTACAATGACAAATATTCCACCTATACATGCTCCTTGGTAGTACCACCAATTTATTACATTAGTGCCTAGTGGGGAGATATCTATGAGCATACATTGGATGAGATCATAAGATAGTTATTTCATATCAAATATGCCAAAAAATACGAAAACATAAAATCAAAATTAAAAAATCCAAAACTATTTATAGCATTTACAAGTTCTATTAGCTCCTTGGAATATATGTTGTTAGTTCCATGTTAGTGCATAATGTATCTCTCTCTCTCTCTCTCTCTCTCTCTCTCTCTCTCTCTCTCTCTCTCTCTCTCTCTCTCTCTCTCTCTCTCACACACACACACACACACACACACACACACACACACACACACACACACACACACACACACACGAGTTTCATCCATATTTTTAGTGTGATTCATGCATACATAGATACATGATATATGCACTTTTTAATGTTAGGCGTGCCCTCTACTCATGTCATATGGACATTAGGGGTATCTAATTATTTAATCATGATACACCCAAGTTATATCATTTTATGATCATTTTCCATTACAATATTTGAGATTCTATACTTACACATGCCTTTATCCATGCTTATATATTTCTTAATGTATTTGATATGCTATGTATTTGACATTTTTTTCTAACATAATATATACGGACTAGTATGATAGGTTTATGCTAGTTTATTATGTTATATGCTTTTCTTTTATGCACTTCCTTGATTGTCTTTTATTTCTTGTGGAGAATTAAAATATGTTCCATTTTTTGTGGTCCCAGTGCCTATTTTTTCCTCTTTAACATTTTAATATGTCATGCTTGATTTTTTAGATATTTGACTAAGACACATTCCTTAAATTGTGTGGCATTTGGACATCCCCCCTATTTTAGGTGTCCTTGGAATATATGTTTTGATTTTATTTTGAGATCCCTTATGTGTATGCTTGGTTTATTTTTGAGCTTGTACTATTACTATCTAGATGTTACCATGATCTATATCATGCATCTTAGGAGTTGATGTGATCACATTTTTCATGTTTTAATGATATATCTACTTAGACATATTTATCCTATATGTGTAGACACTATAAAAATACACATGACAGTTTTAGTTATTGAAAATCCTTATGACCCCTATCAGACCTTGAGTCTAGTTGACCACTAGTTAACTCATCAAATTATTAAATTAACATTTAACCAAACATTTTAACCCTTTTTTTACCATTTCTACTTTGGAAACTTGACTACCAATGGTTAGCCTAATCATCGATAGTTAAATGACCATTGACAGTCATATCTCCTCACCACCTCAACTTATTAACACATCACCAACTATTTGTGAGATAACAAGGCACAATTAAATATGTCTGTCTTATGTGGAGTTAATTAACTTATAAGCATCATGATCAATAACCTCACTCTCTAGGGAACCTTCTATCCTCCATCTCTCTTTGCCTATAAAAGGATGGGAGTGGGAGGTGAAAAAGATCCATGCTTAATCTATCAAAAAATTTCTTGCACATAAGTATTCAATCTCTCTAGCATCCAATCTCCCTGTATTAACTCAACATCAACAAAAGAGACTTGAAACTCTACTAAATTTTATTTTTAGTCTAAACTACTATTACTCTGGTGAAATTACCTCAGCCTTCAACCATCAACCATCTAGTAAGCTATAAGTATAGTATATTTATTCTTTGTTTTTATTTATATTTCTAACCTTCCTAACCTAATCAGACATGTCTACACCTTGTTCCCCAACTATCATATCCTCAATAAAACCTTTATCTAACCATTTACTAATTTTGCATCTTCTCTTTTAGTAACCTTCAAAAACCCATAATCAACCACTACTAGTTATCACCCCAACTATTGATGATTACCCAATAATCGATGATCAACTTAACTATCGATGGTTCACCTAACTACTAATGGTCATTATGGTAGAAAATAATAGCAAGCTATTTTCATCCCCTTAACCCCAACCAAACCTAGCTTTTTGTGTTCCTACCTATTCACATACCTTTTTTTATTTTTTTAACCTAACCTCACCCATATTGGCACATGTATTGACTCAATTTTTCTATATTTAGTCATCATATTTAACAAGCATTATAAATATTCTTGTATTGCATTTAATTTATCTTATTAAAGTACCTTACATTATAATTTCCAACTTGATTATTATCAACAGTGGATTGATAGACTCCTAGCAAGTGTATGCTTTTTAGATCTAACTCACACTAGGTAGTCTACTTAATTATCTTGTTAACAACCCCTTTTGTTAGTGTCTTCTTATTTGCAAGTTATTCTTTCATATCCAAAGATGATTTCTCCATCTTTATTTGGATTATGTGCGCATCACCAACTAGGTATTTATACCACACCCTTATTACTAGTTTCTTATCTTATTCCAAAATTAAGAAATGAAAAAAAATTAAGAGAAACATTTTGGCACACTCGGTGGGACCCTAGCATCATCTAGGTTCCCCTTACTTATTCCTTTATTTTATGCTCATTGAATTAAATTTGAAATTTTCTTTTGGGATTAAAATAAAAATTACATTAAATTTATTTCTTGCTTGCTTTAGTTCATTTAGTTAACTAAAGGAAAAGTAATTAATCATAGTTTTCACTATTTTTATCACACACCTATCCAAAACACATAATCAATCAGCACATAAAAACACACTTAAGACAAGGCCAAACTAGGATTTCATCACCTAGTAGTAAACCTTACTCTTTTTTGGCAATCCTACTTGGAGGTCATTACCATGGGTAGAACCAAATCAGCTCTCTAGTAGAGTATAAACACTAAAATTTAGTATATTCTAGCTAAGCACCCGACACTATTATCACTGTAGTGTGTGAAGTGAGGGGGTATGCCCAAATACCAAGCCATGTATTAAAGATAAATAATAATTTCTCTCTTGAGCACCTAAACAAAACCCAAAACCAACCATAGATTTCCTCTCTACTACCTAATCTACAAGCCAACTTTCTTCTTCACACTTTTTAAGGCATAAGCCAAAAGTGATGTAAAAATAATCCTAAGTTTTAAACACACTTTTTAGTGTATGTTTGGATTACCTTGAATTATTTTCTTTGTATTGATTTATGTTTAAGGTGTAATTTTTCATCATTCCTTTCTTAGTTTCTCACATGGTCTTTACTAGATAGAAGTTGAGAAATCAAACTAACCAAGGACCACCTTCCTTTTCCTCTTCCACCTCTATGGAGTATAATTTAGATGTTGAGGGTTTTCATCCTCATTCCCCTGCGCCCCCCCCCCCCCCCCCTTACATGCCTCAGATAGTTGTTGAGGGTGATGCATATATTGCCACATTCATTGATAGCAACCCTATAAGACTCTAACATTACCTTAATACCTTATCTCACTTCACCCCTACTACTTTAGTTCCTCCCATAGATCCATACTTTGGTATGCCTCATCTTATGGTTGGTGTTATCTCTAACTAGCCTTTGATCACCCAAGCCCCTTCTTCTACAAATATTCCATCCACCATCACCACCGAAACCCAATCCAACATTCCAAACTATAAGCAAACCCCACCTACACCAACAAAAACTTCTAATGTAGGGGTAACCTTACCTTTTATTACCTATACCACACCTACCATGGGGATACTTTTTCCCCTTATTTCTACTATTTTCCTTACCACTACCAATCCACCAATTTATACCCCACTCCAAAATTTGGTACTTTTTATACCTCCTGCCCTTCCACCTATTAGCACTAGGGTCACCACCCAACCTCAACCTACCACTTCAACCATACCTCCAAACTAACCCATGTTAATCCCTAAATAAATACCCATGATATCTTACCAATATGTTCCTAATCCATAAGGATACATACCACCTTTTACTCAATCTTTTATGCCTATATACTAATACGTGACACCACCCTAACCTCCAATGACCACATACAAATATGTGTCACCTTCTAAACCTCCCACCTCTTATCCATACATTACACCCACCCAAGCCTAACCAAACCTACTAACCAATTATGGATCTCCCCAACCTCAAATAATTTTACTTAAGATGTTGATGAGTAAAATGTCTAATCTTGAATCATCTATTTTTGAAGATCATATCCTTTTATCTTATGATAAAATATGCAATGACCCATTCATCCATCTTTTACTACCTAACCTTATCCTCCTTAATGGTAAATAGTTAAGTTTTCCAAGTTCTAAGGCAAGGAAGACCCATAACAACATTTAAGAGCATCCCACCATTCTTGCTATTTGATTGAATATGATGATGCTCTCCTTCTTTGTACCTTCCCCCTATCCTTATCTAGACCAACCTTGGATTGGTATATTTCTCTTACCAAACACTCTATCTTCTCTTTCCCTCAAATAGCCCAAATCTTTTTAGACCACTTTTCAGTTAATATATTTAAAAAGGTTTCCATTATCGAGCTTTACTCCACTAGGTAATTTGATGATGAATCGATTTCCAATTTTTTTACTAGAGTGAAGAGGAACCAAAGAAATAATCTAAACTAAAACTTCTTTGTATCCATATTATCCACATGGTTACTCAATCTTAAACCCAACAAAAGGATAAGGGAAAAGAAAAAGTGTCCATTCTATGGACATACCCTTCAACCCCTTAACCTTCCAATAAAACCCAAACACCTTCACCATTACCAAAACCCAAAGTATCCATCTTAGGTGCATCTCCTTGCAACCCTTCCAAACCCATTCAGTGTGTAGTGGTGAAATAACTTCAATAAAATCTAATGAAGATGAGCTTATATGAATTAATCAACACAACCATCTCCCCATCAAAAACTGATAGAGATTCTAGAATCCATAGAGGTTCAAACCAAATATCATCAACCCCTTATAGCCTTTGTCTAAGCCCTCCAAATTTCCACCTTAGTCACCTTTAAAGATTCTCAAACACCTTTCATGCATCCTAAATATCCTGATTCTCCCCTATTTATCATGGCATATATTAATCAAACTTGTATCAAGAGGGTGATGATTGATGGATGGGCTAGGATCAACATTATCTCCTCCCATGATTATGACCAACTTGATTTGCCTAAAATATTATGTCTAAAACTATAGTGGTTCTTTAATCTTTTAATGATACTATGGCCATTACCTTGTGAATAGTTTGTCTCCATATCCATTTGGGACCTTTCACCATTCCATAACTCTTTTACATTATAGAGGGTGAGTTTTAATACAACATTTTAATTATATGACCTTAGATCCATGCTATGAGTTATGTCCATTCCACTTTACATCATTGCATAAAATTTGAGCTTGAAGGTCATGTCATTACCATATCGACTGACCCTAGTCCCTTTGTATCTTGAAATATGATGTATAAGCCTAATGATGTCCTTCTTCCTTGACCATACACCTCACCAGCAACTAAAAACAACTCCACCCCTATAGATGATGAAGCTTTAATGAGATCATCCATCCCTTTTTCATAGATCCCTATAGAGGACCCCTTGGAACCCACATTCTAATATGTCTCACTTGGGAAGTATCATCTTATAACCTTAGATGATTTCTCTACTCCTAAAGAGTATGGTAATATCACCCATGATCCTATTTATTACCCTAAAATAGGCACCATTATAATTTTTAGGCCTCCTAATCATATAACCAATTTCATCTATGGGGGACTCAATCATCCACTTCTTACTTCTGTTACCACCCCTCATATCTCACCATTCACCTCTGACGTCTCCTATTTGAACAAACCCACATTTACCAAATAATAACTCCATAGGTGTATATGGAAAGGATTTGTCCTTGGACTTTATGAATAGGGATCTCATGAGTTACCCATAATAAAAACCCAAAAACCTTATGAGTTATTTAGCCTTGGGTTCATACCACCAAAAGAACCCACCTCACCTAAACCCATCACCACCATCGATGAGGATATCCCATTCTCACCAACCCCATCTCCTTTAAATTTGAAGTACTTTGATATCATCTCACATAAAAAAATTTATCAATACCATTATTTTGGGCCCCCTAACCTATCAAAAGGGTGGCTAAACTAAAACTCTTCCTCTCATCCATCTTGACATAGTAGAAAAGGATTATCCTACCATCAACACCATCCAATATCAAGACTATGATTCCATTCTCACCTACCTTAGTGAGGAGGATTCTTATATCAACAAATCCCATAATCTTGAGAACCAAACCATGTTAAATGAATCTACCATTGATGTCAACTTGGGTACTTAGGATAACCACCACATTGTCAAGATCAAAATATCCTTGAATTATATAGAACAACATGATTACCCTTCCTTCCCTCATGAACATAGCATAGCATTTGATTTTTATTATTATGATATGCCTTAGCTTGACCCTTATATCACTCTTAATAACATTTTAACTCATATTGATGATAAGCCTATTCAACAAAAGCTTTGTAAGATTTGCCCTCACATTGCCTTCCTTGTAAAAGAAGAGATTTAATGCATATTTTTTTTGGACTTCATCCAACCTAATGATTATCTTAAATGGGTTTATAACATCATTACCATTACCAAACCCACAAGGAGACTTTACCATTGTATCAAATTTCATGACCTCAACCTTACTTTCCCAAAGGATGAATTTATTTTGGCTAACATTGATCAACTTATTGATCTTATAGTTGGCCATGAGATGTTATCTCTCATGGATGGTTTCTCCAGATATAATCAGATCTTGATTTATCCCAAAGATCAACATAAAACTTGATTCACCACCCCATGAAGAACTTTCTGTTATAGAGTCATGCCCTTTGATTTATAAAATGTTGGTACAACCTATCAGTGTGCCATGACCTGCATATTTCATGAACTCATCCATAAAATTATAGAGGAATATGTGTATGATCTCCTTTCACAATCTAAATATCACAAGGATCATCTTTAAACACCTTATCCACTTCCATGTCTACCTTAACCCCAAGAAATGTATTTTTGGGGTCTATTTAGGAAAACTTCTTGGTTTCATTATCTCTCTTTGAGGAATCAAAGTTTACCTTACCAAAGTCAGATAAATCTTGAAGATGCCTCCTCCTACCCACCTTAATCAACTCCATATCTTGTAGGGGAAACTCGAATCAATCTACCATTTCATTTCTCATTTATCAAATCGATGCCAACCTTTTCACCATATCCTTAAGAAATACACCTCCTTTAAGTGGACTAAAGATTATAAAAAGGCCTTTGATTCACTCAAATAATACCTTATTTTTTCACCTATCTTGACCCCTCCTAAAGAGGATCAACCCTTGTACCTTTACATCACCATTAACCATTCCCTAAGGGCAATGCTTTTTCACCATGATGAATAAAACAAAGAATAAGCAATATACTATATAATTTGAACACTTATATAGTATCAAACATAGTACACCCATCCCAATAAACTTTGCCTTACCCCCATATTTGTGGCCTCCAAACTTTGTCACTACCTCATTAATCACAAAACCTACATCATCACTAACACTGATCCACTCAAGTACATGCACTCTAAACTATTCCAAAACTAGTGCATGGCTAAGTGGCTCATGTTTTTAGCTAAGTTTAATCTTGAGTTCCTTTAATAAAATTAAGTTAAAGGTAAAGTGATTGTTTATCAATTATCTAAAGCTCCTCTACCATATAACCAACCTCTTCCTCTTGAGTTTCTAGATGATTCCATCACAACTCTTTCTCAAAAGGAGGGCACCTAAAAAAATACCATATTCTTTGATGTATTCAAATTTCAAGATGGTGGGGGTGTCATATTTATTCTCATTCCCTTTGATATTGAACCTCTTCCCCTTTCCTTCAAAATTGACTTTGAATTCACTAATAATGTGGCTACGTATGAAGCCCTAATCATAGGTCTCTAAACTATTTTAGCCCTGGGAGTCAAGACAATCAACATCTTTGGTGATTCCCAACTTGTCATCAACCAAGTCAATAGATATTACCAATGTAATAATTATGTCTTACTAAAGTACAAACAACTCATAGATGTAATCTTAGCATCATTTGATTATTACCTTATCTAGTCAATTTCATGATCTACTAATAAGTTCATGGATACAATGGCTTCCCTTGCTTCTAAAATCCCATCTCAACCTTCTAACTCTAAAGTCTTTATTATTATCCAACATTTTATCACCCCATCTTATATCCATTTTTACCTTCCTACCATTTGTAATGTACAAATTTATCAATCAAACATATGGTACCAACAAAATTTTAATTATCTCAACCTCAGTATTGTTCCTCCCAACCTCTATAGAAATTCCCAAATAACCTTTTTTTAGAGTGTCTCTCATTATACCCTACTAGGGGGAATCCTTTAAAAATATGGCTTTGATGACCTTATCTGCTTCCTTCACATTCATGAAGCTTCCCCTGCTATCAAGGAAACACATGGCATAATATGTGGAGGACACTTTAGTGGTTTATCTATCCCTAAATGTATCCTTCACCTTGGATACTATTAGCCTACCCTCAACCAAGACTATTGTGATTATGTAAATAAGTGTGTCATATGTCAACAACAAGCTAATTTACACCATGTACCTACCCATGGCCTATAAGTATCTAAAGAATTTTGGTCATTCTCATAATGGGGCCTTGATCTTATTGGGAAAATTAACCCTCATTCATCACAATGAAACCAATCCATCATTATCACTATTGAGTATTTCACCAAGTGGGTAGAATCCATTCCTCTCATCCCTACCAAAGCTAAAAATATTATTGACTTTATCAACCACCACATCATCTATCATTTCAATGTTCCACATAAGATCATCATTGATAATGGTAAATATTTCAAGAACAACAAAGTCTAAGGTCTTTGCAATGCATTTAGCATTAAGTTAAGCTTTTCCTCACCTTACCATACAAAATAAAATGGATAAGTAGAAGCCTCTAAAAAAATCCTTAACAAAATGCTGACCAAAGTTATTAGTGATTCAGGTTAGGATTGGCACTTGCACATCCTTTTCACTTTATGGGCCTATCACACTAGAATTTAAATCTCTAAGGGTGTTACCCCTATTTCTCTGGTCTTCAAACTAGAGGCAATTTTGACTCTTGAAGTTTACATTCCCTCTCTTTGCATATATTTTCAAGAGATTATTTGTAAGAGTGACTATCATCAAGAATAACTACCATGAATTGAACTACTTTATGAGCATCACCTTGCATCTCCTAACCATATTCATGTCTATCAAAAATGAATCAAGTGTACCTAAAAATAAACACCTAAAAGAATGAGAATTTAATATTGAAGACCTCATCCTAAAGGAAAACCAAATTGTTACCAACATGGAGAAAGGAAAAAGAGGAAAATTTGCTTTCAATTAGATTTGACCATACATCATCACTCATAAGTACATATCAGGAGCTTATCATTTGTCCTTTCTCAAAGGTAAACTAGAACCTAAGCCTCTCAATGCTTCACATTTTCATCCTTTCTTTTGTTAAATAAGAATCAAACTCATTTTAATATCTAACTTAAGATCATCCCTTTATTTACAATATTTTCACCTTCATTCACCTATCTTTCTCCCTTAGCGGATAACTAATTACAACATATAACTATGTGATCAACCATCACAATTATATACTAATCCTAAATATGGGTACCATGGATCTACCTATAACATATTTCTCATGGATAATTTTCATCTCTAACAAAATGGAACTCCATGATCATTTGTATCTCTAATATCCTTTCTACCTATCACTAACCTCCTTGTGCTAAAAGTGTTTCCCTCATAAAGGTAAACCTCTAAACCTAAATAGACTTTTTTATTTCTAAAACCCTTGCATAAAATTGATTTGGGATACCAAAATATTATTTGGGTTACATATTTTTAGCATTATAGACTATTCCCTTGAAGGATAGCTGCCCAAAATCCTCTAAACTGCTTAAAATATAGACTTCTCCCTTAAAGGATAGCTACCAAACATATAACCCAAACTTAGACCACTCTTTTTAATGATGGCTAAGTCAAATGGGTCAATATAAATATTTTGAAGCTTCTCACATTGATCACATTCAAAAACTATCAAAAATAATGGAAATAAACAAAATACCATATATCAAAATAAGCTATCCCAAAAGAGCTACAATCTACTTTCATATCTAGCATGAGTAGACTTCCCACATCAATCAGTCTACACCTAAAACTAAGACATGGAACTATCTACTATGGTTCTTAAGTCACCTATAAAATGGGAATTAACCCATATTAGGTTACCTTACCTATCAACTCATTCACCTTTCACCTACCATCTATCTTCCCTTTATACCATCTTTATAATCAATGGATTTTGAACTTACTTGACATGATTATGATTAAGACACCTATTTATAAACCCAAGAATGCTAATGCAAAGCATTTTAAAGGCTTAGTTTCCTTAATCCAATATAACTTTGGTTTTGTTTGATCCTTACTAATTAAAAATAATCTTGTTTTTTTTCTTATCTTTCATTATTGGTTCATGTAGACATGTGTCTCATGGTTCTCATCTCTTTTTGCTACATTTGGTTTGTTATCTAACTTTCTTTATCTAGTTTCATCACATCCTTAACCATAATCATGTTATGTCTCAATCAATTATGAATGAAACATTATGAACTATATCCATAAACCACATCATATATCTATCTATGATGAAAACATCATGAATAACATCACACATCATTTATCTCTCTATAATATCTATCAAAACATTATATCATCATGCATCATATCATAAATAAACCTAATTAAAACATTTATCATCATATCCATAAACAAAATCAATGATGAAAACACCATGAATCACATCATACTTTATCTAACTATCTATATATTATCCTATCCATTTACCATAAACATCATAACAATTCATCTTATAACATCAAATCATAAAACTGCATCAACATACCCATAAACAAAATCACCATCATCACAACATCATATGACATAAAACCATAAAACATAAACATGAGCATAAACATCACATTAAAACATGCAACCATAAACATACATCATATATATATATATATATATATATATATCATCACAAACATCATCATATACATCATGTCCATGAAATAAAGATACATGTAATAATGTATAAACATGTATCTCATATACATCTCACATCATTATCACACAAGCTAGTATCAAATACATACACATCATATAATCAAGCCCCTAGGACACAACTACCACTCACCCCTCCTATTCCACCACTTGCACTACCATCTGGTGCTTATCCCCCTAATATACATGTTTGAACCACTATATAGGCCCACTATCCTAGAGTAGCTATAGCTAGACCACCTTCTAAGTTGGCCCTATACTTTCCATATCTTGGCTCCTATGGACACCATAATAGAACTATCACCTCATAATATCTCAAATCCTTAGTTGTAGATAAGTAACATGTCATAAAAATTATATTAATTGGTCCTGTTACTAGTGCTATCACCACTCCTACCCTTTATCTTAAGGTATCTCTCTCTTAAGTCACTAAACTAAGAGAGATCCTCACTTGATCTCACTCTCTTATCAAGGTGGAAACTTGACCCTATAAAATAACAATCTATCCCTATATAGTTACCACCTATCCCTATAACCCTATGAATTAAGCTTGTGTGGTTGTCAGTGTTACTTATGCCTACCCATCCTAACCATCTCCCTAAACTAGTGCCATAATTTGATCCACATCCATGGCCTTCTGACCCCTACATCCCATCCAAAATTGGCCACTACATATAGGACCTAATACCATGCTACATATTTTTCAACAAAATTGGCATCATCTATCACTACTTTGGTTAGCATCTCCTTATGGTCTAGTACTAGATCTTGTGGCTATGGTTCTAAAAGTAGAAACTCTACATCCTCTTTAATGTACCTCTAAAAAGAAGCTATAATCCCCTATTTAAGACCAAAATACCACCAAACTCAATCAAAGGGGATAAACTATATCTCCCTCTCTCTCTTCCCATATACCCATAACTAGCTCTATAGTTATAGGGAGTGGTAACCATACTAGGCCCACCTAGGTCAGCCCATATATGGCCTCTAAATCATGTCACCAATAACCAAACATTATAAGGCATCTTTAAACCAATTAATGTCTCTATCACCACCACTAGATCTATCAATGCATAATCACCTCTCCATCTCAAAAAAACCACTGTGAAAGGTGTGTCCATCCCATGGTAGCCCTATTGCCTAAATACCCCAATGTGCTCATATGCCTAGTAATGGAGCAAAAACCTAACATTGATCTAATAGCATTAGTATGCTCTAAATCCCTAGAGCTCCTTTTAAATATGTACTAACAAAACACGAGCCCACCCAAACACTATCCTACCTAGTAGTATCTCCACTAACACTCCTAGAAATAGATACAGGAATCAACAACTACTTAAATCAAGTAGAAAAAAATAGAACACTTCCATCATCATCATGGTCATCAAGCATCGGTCCTTTAGAGACCTATAATATAAATACCCATAGCTAAAGCCATCAGAATGTCACCTTGCATGAATGCAATCCTCACCATATAATATCTCCACATGGTAATCCCTCTCCTCTCTCTAAGTTTGGTAAATCATCTCCCCCCAAATGGGTATCCATGTAATCCTATGAACATCCTCTAATAGGATGCTAATCTCTCCAATTAGAAATAAAAATGTGTTCATGGTTGGGATCCATCTCTTAATGATAGCCATGATCATAGTGATATCCCATAATAGGTGTTGATGATGAACCATGGACCCAAGGCCAACCTCCTCCATGTGCCTCAACTCATCACTAATCATCCATATCTACAAAGATCCTAGGTTTTTGATCCTTCATTTGGTTCTAGTCTCATGATTGTAAAATAAATCAAGTTGGCATGCACACTTAGCTTTCCATTACCATCTCTAATTTTCATTTATATCATTCATGCCACATAAAACCAACTACATCAAATTACATTCACCTACATCCAACTAATTTTCAATACTAACACACAACCATTACCTATACAAAATTACCATTAGTGCTTAAACATGAACATCAACAACAAACATTCCTAACATATACCCTAACCTATAAAAATGGTATGTAACACTTGTATCAAAAAACATCTATCATAACCAACAAAGTTTCTAACACCTTACCTTAACCTATCACACAAACACATCTTCCTATCAAATCATTACCTATCCCTACCCATAAACCATATCAACCTATCATTCCCATTTAACCTATCCTATCCCAGCTTACACTTGAACTCTTGACTTACCCACATCTCTTACAACATAAAAAAAGCACTTTTCTCTATAATTTTAATACAACCTATCTTCCTCCAAACACTTAATTGATGATGGTCTTAATGACCATCGATGGTCAAGTAGTTTTTTTATTTTAGTGGTCAATTATCGATGGTCATGCCTTATCATTGATAGTCAAGTTGAACCACTGATGGTCACTATGTATGACTACTGATGGTGAAACCCTAAACCTTACCTACCTCAAAACCAATTAAAAATAACAAAAATAATAAATCAAATTACCTATTCCTCTCCTACCACCCATCCCAACTCAAAACCTCACTCAATTTCAAATTTCATCTACTAAATTTTCATAATTTACCAAAAAATAAAACATAGGGCATAACCAACCAAACCCAATTTCCAAATAATAACAAAATAACCAAACTAGTAACATAACATACCTAATCAGCTAAACTACAAAATTAATACACCTACCTCATTCCTCAGTCATTGTCAAGGTCAAAGCTCATGTATAGCTATTTAGACATGCCCTCATCCACACTACATCACTAGTCCCCACTAATCACATTAGTCTTGATGTAGTGGATTTGCACTCGGGGCAGGAGGTCGAGCTCCTGCCTTTCCATGTGCAACATGGAAACTACCTCTCACTTGTGGGACTGGTGAAGCTAGAGGGGAGAGTCTCTAGATGAGGGCTAGCTCCCTTTGATGTATCTTTTAGGCCCTAATTTCTCCTACTGCTAAAAAATAGCATAAAAAAATGGGGGAAATGAAAAGGGAGAGAGATATTGAAAATATAACCTAAGCTTAAAACGTAAAAGGTGATACACTAGAAAAGGTTGATCTACTTCACCAAAGCATACACTTTCCACCGAGAACCAGCTCCCATACACTTCATCTGACATGAGAAAACCTTCTGCATCAGTGGGTCAGGGGTCCATGGAGATACAGGGAGGAAATAACTACTAGAGGCATTCTGAGACACTGTGGCAACCCATCCACTTCACCTATACTCCTCTAGGGACACTTCTGATAGACCTATAAAAGGAAACTCAAAAAAATGCACCAAACATGCTGAAATCATTCTTCAAAATCATTAAGAAAATGACTTAACATAGAATCAATGCATAGACACATACTAAAGATGCAAAACTCAGAATGGAGGTAAAAATGCTATGTTTCGATTCAAGGTAAAATTCTGGCAGAGCTCTAACTTAAAACCCTGAGAGGAATTTGGGTAGAGTTTTGCCTTAAGGCTAAGATTCGATCCTTTTTTAAATGAGAATTTTTACAATATATAGAAAGAGAGAAGAGAACTTGGTGCTTCTTGAGAAAGATTCTGGCACTCTTTTCTCTAGTGGCCCATGTGAATTCTAAACCTTGGGAAGAGAAAATCACTGTTACTGATGTCATTGTTCTAGAAGAGGCCTACTAGAACCATGCTATACAATCACCAAAATTAACTTTGGCATTCAAACATTAATGTAAAAACATGGTTGTGCCTCTTTTTTACCAATAAACTATTATTTTCCAAGCATTTATGTAACTTGTCTACTATTTATGCCATTTGGTGACTGCCTAGCAAGTACTATGTCAACCACTAGAATAACTCCTTGAGTCAAAACTTTTGGCTCTTTCTACTGAGAGAGCATCTTCTTGTGACACATGTCATAGTCCACTACTTAGACACTTAGAAGACACTTTGAAATGTTGTCACTAACATGTGGTGGCTTTTGTCAAGCTGATAATGGTACATTACAGCATCTGCTCACCTTTGAGGGTTCCTTGAGAGTCAGGTGGAAGTTGACACATGGCCACTTCCACCTACTCTTTCCCTTTGATGATTCCTCTACTATGAAATTTGATGTTTGCGTGCCTATCATCACTTGAAAAACCCCAAAGGCTAGTTTACGTGCTTAATTTTGATAGTTTTTAGGATGTCACCATCCTTGGCAAATTTCATCAAGTCTTTTCCTTTGAAATGCCTCATGCCCTCCGCAAGGGCTCTTTAGACCTAGAATTGTCCTCCACAAGGGCTTTTAGACCTTCAGTTGTAGGACACCTCATTGAACCAACCCATTGAACCAACTCATTGAATCAGTTTAATGGTTCAATGTTACGCATTGAGCCCATTGAACTAAGTAATTAGACCAAGTGTTTGAACCTACCAATGAAATAGCAATATCATTAAACTTGAGCATTGAACCAAAGCCCAATGGACTTGTGCAACCCAAAATTGACTAGCTCCAAATAACAAGGGAAGAAGGGGACTGATTTTAGCCTGTTGGGCAAAAAATGGTCAACAATTAGTAATCAAACTTAACCAATCACTCACTTCCATTTTAACTAACACTCTTAGTTAAACAATATCCTAGCTAAATGATAAACTAGCCAATCATTAGAGCATAGAGTACATGGACCCAAATTGTCAAAACTAAAATTTGAATTTCATTTTCAATTTTTATATTCTATATTTTTAGGGTTTTCCCCTGACCATCAACAATTAGGATGACCATCTAAATTTAATCTTGGAAACCCCTAACTGTCAATGGTCTAGGTTCCACACTTTTTTCCATTTTCAATGCTTATACCTAAATGCTAGATTTTAGAGATCCCCTCATCTCCACCACAACCAAACTTGAACTTTTGGATATTACCCTTATTTAACCAACCATTAGATCATGTCCACCCCACCATTGGCTATTTTTGACCCAAAATATTTTCATGTTTTATGATGACCTCGCATTAGTCATTTTAACCATATCAACCATTTTTTCCATGTTGACCATTTGAATTTTACACCACATCATTCGGAACCAAACCATTTTTGTTTTTCAAGGGAGCACTTTCTACCTTAGATAAATATGAAAATACCAACCCTATCTAGGAGACTTATAACATCACTTGATCAGCTATGACCAATGTTTTAGACCAGCTACCTTATCACTTATTCTTCTAGAATTGACCTTATTTTTACCAACATTGGTAACTTTAATCTTAGAATGATCTTGACTATTAAACTTAGTCATATTTTGTGCATATGTCTACATTTTGAATTCCCAACCATGCTTTCTATCACCAAACATCATGACTCACCATATGCCACTTATTAAACCCTGACTTGATTTTAGTTTCATCTCATCAACTACTAGTCTGAGGGGGAACACCTCTTCCCATACTTGGGGCAATCAAAATTTTTACTAGTAATCTATTTTTGTTTTACATCTTGATAATTTAAAGCCATATAATAAAAAGGGGCAAACTATAGACACTATAAATTTGTAAATAATAGTTTTAGTTCCCAAAATTCCTTAGGACCCCTATTAGACCTTGAGTCTAATTGACCACCTAGTTACCTAACTCATCAAATTATAAACTTAACATTTAACCAAACATTTTAACCCCTTTTTTGACCCATTTTTGCTCAGATACTCAACTGTCAATGGTTAACCTAACCATCGATGATTAGCTTGACTGTCGATAGTCATATCTCCTCACCTCCTCAACTTCTTAAGACATCACTAGCTACGTGTGAGATAACAAAATTTAATATGTTCACCTTATGTAGTGATAACCAACATCCAAGCATCATGATAAGTATCCTCACTCTCTAGGGAACCTTCCACCTCCATCTCTATTTACTTATAAAATGAGGGGAGTGGGAGGTGAAAAAGATCCATGTTTAAGTTATCAAATCTTCTTTTAGATAGGTATTCAAGCTCTCTAACATCTAGTCTCCTTATAATAACTTAACATCAACAAAAGAGACCCAAACCTCTATCTAATTTGCTTTTGAGGCCAAAATACTATTACTCTAGTGAAATTACCTCAACATTCAACCATCAACCATCTAATGAGCTACATGTATAGTATATTTATTTTTTTGTTTTTATTTGGATTTCTAACCTCCTTGACCTGATTAGACCTATTTATACCTTATTTTATAGCTATCATATCCTTAGCAGAACCTTTATCTAACCATTTACTTATTTTATAACTTTTAGTTTAGTAACCTTTAGAAACCCATAGATAACTTTTGATGGTCACACCCAACCACTGATGGTTAGCTAACCACTAATAGTCTACTTAACTACTAACAGTTCACCTAACTACCGATGATCACTATGGTATAAAATAACAAGTTATTTTTATCCCCTTAACCCCAACCAAACCTATATTTTTATGTTCCTACCTATTCATAGACCCTTTTCTAATTTTCTAAACTTAACTTCACCCACCTTGGCACAAATATTGACTCAATTTTGTTATATTTAGTCATGCTATTTAATAATAATTCTATTTTATTCTTGTATTGCATTTCATTTATCTTATGCAATTACCTTACTTTATCATTTCTAGCTTGATAGTTATCAATAGTGGCTTGGTAGCTTTTTTTCAAGTGTATGATTATTTGATCTAGCTCATGCTAGGTAGTCTACTTAACTATCTTACTAAAAATCCTTTTTTTAATGTGTTCTTATTTGTAGGATATTCATTCTTAGCCAAATATGAGTTCTCCATTTTCATCTAGATTATATGTGCATTACTAAGCAGGTATTTCTACCACACCCTTATTACTAGTTTCCAAGTGTGGAATATGCTAAGTGATACATACACAATTAACATGGTTATATTATAATTTTTAGGTAAGATAAATACTATTTTATAATTCTCATAAAAATGGGGGCATATTAGTGGGGTATGTCATAGAGACATGGCTTCCACATTTTTTACAGTTCATAGATTTAGCTATATAGTGGGGGTATGTTTTGGAAACATGTTTTCCACACTCATACTAGTTTATAATTTTACATATACAATGGGGTCACATTTCAGAGACATATTATCCACATTTACACTAGTTTTTAGTTTTATACTATACTTGGCGCATTATATGGAAACTTGTTCACACATAAGTTTTTTTTAAGTTAGCTAAAATTCATAGTTATATGATTTAGATACATAGTTTTGGAAGAATTATATACATTGGTAATTTTTAATACCCAATTTCTAGCATGAAACATAAATAAGGTGTATATGTTATTAAAAAGGGCACCTAAATTGTAAAATAAACCTAGGTTTCACATTTCAAATAATTCTATCCACTTTAGCTCACTAAGCTGGACTATTATGGATTGTATTGAGCAAATTTACTACAATAGTTAGTTTGTGTTTGGTATGGTTAAGGTTATTAAATAACTCAATATTTAAAATTTTATAGGTTGGATTTTATTACATAATCCAAACTCAACAAATTTATAGTGTGGGTTGACATCGATATAATAATGCTCACTATGTTATAAGTATGATTGGGTTGCATGGTTGAGTTAATCTCAACTATTGGGTAGAAACTCACATTTTTATCTAAGTTTGGGGATATGTGTCCTATAATATCTATATATTTATGCACTTTAGATATTTTATATTTATCCTAATATTAGCTCTAATGGTTTATAATGATAGGTATTTTCAAATCAAATTTCCAAAAGGCAAGGCAGTTACATAGATACATAAGTGTACTCCTAAAATTTTATCTCCTTCAATTTCAATCATTTAAATGTTTTTGATTTCATTTTTATATAATAGTTATATACTATAATATGATCTTGGTTATAGGTCAATCACCAACAAAGAAATCAAGTTTTTATTATGCAAAGATGAGGTGTGTTATACACACCTAAGTACATATTTATTTTCCTTTAAACTAGTAATTTAATTACTAGATTAAAGGAAGGGGAATGTAGACACTATTTATGACTTGTATAATACCTCAAATTTATGCACTTGGTAGATACATATCATGGATGTAACTTGAAATTTTACACCTTTAACATTACCAAAAGTCTTGCATACACTATGTATATATGTAAAATTACATATATGTTGGTTTGACCAATGTTATTCTAATGACTTAGACCTTATATCATGATCAGAATGTTATAAAATTAAGTATCTTTAATTTCTACAAGTTTTATACCTATGCCTACTTTATAACTGCTAGGACACTTGTGTCCTAGTTAGATGCCTATATTAATTCTAAGTTTCTTATCCAAAGACAAGAATTTAGTGCCCTAAAATCATCCAATTTATAAATTAAATATAATCCTATGGTTATCCTAAGTGTTTTAATGTAATATATTCTCCAAAAGGATTGGTATAAATACATGATCAATCATCATTCATTCCTCACCTAACACAAACCTAGTAACTCACAAGATAAAATAACAAAATCATTTAATCAAGAATTCAAGTGAGAAAATATTCACTAATTTCTCCTATTTCCATATCAGCCATAGGGATAACACCTCTAAAAGTTTTAATTACTAAAATATCATCCCATGAGTCATATTTTCCAAGTTACAAGCTAGGTCACTCTATCCAATTATTTATCACACATTTGCATCCTTATGCACACACAAGCAAACACGTAGGGGATAATTACATGAGTTTAAGGCCCTCTTTATAGTAGTGGATATGTAGGTAACACCCAATGATAGAAAGGTATTTGGGGTTAGATCGACATTGTAATCCCATTAACCCATTTTTCTTCTAACCACTCTAAAGATGGAAAACTAGGGTTTTTTCTACTTGATAAGGAGAAACAAATTTGATCCATAACTAAGCACATTAAAGAAAAAGAAACATATAACCTAGAATATAATAGGAGGTTAGATCCAAATTTAGTAGATATTTTGTAATAAAAACTTGCATCTAGGTTAGACAAAAGCATTGACATAATAATCTAAAGTCAACATAATTGTCTAATGTCACATAGGTATAATGTATAGAATCATATGACTAATCTAGAATCAATATCCAATTTATTTCTATCCTATTCTATATTATAATTGAATGTGCAAGTAATTTATCTAAGTATCTTATTTTCATTATCAATATAATATATAACATAGATATAGTTTCTATATTTATATTATCTTAGTATATAAATTTATAATATTGTTTATCTAACTTTGAAAATCAATTGACTTGACAAAGAGATAGTTTATTAACCTTGTGCCTTAGGCTATCTCTATACCTTTTAACCCTATATTCCTTAATCTATATTTTAAGGTTAAACACTTATTAAATATTTGAGAATGATTCTCTTTTGGATAGACAAGAACTTCAAAGTGTTGGATATTAGGTTCAATATCCATCAGACAATAGGAAAACCCATTCAAAATTCCATAATGTCCCACATGCATTCATTGCATCTACTTATGATCCATAATAATTTTATGTGGAATCATGCACTCTTAAGTGGGATATTGATATGGAAGAGGAGTATGGTTAATTTTTTAAGAATAACACATGGAATTTAGTCCCTCTCCCTAAGGGAACAAAATTTGTTGAATGTAAATGGATCTATTAAAAATAATTTGTAGCAGATGGGTCCATAAACATGTTTAAATAAAATTTAGTAGAAAATGTTTTTTTCTCAAGTACTTGGTATTGACTATACCAAGTAATTTCCCCAAATTTCCAAAAAAAACTCAATTTCACTCACTCTTTCCATTACCACAACCCATAATTTGGATTTTTATCAGGAGCATGTGAAGAGTTATTTTCTTCATAGTGAGCTCACATATGAAATATACATAGGGAAACCAAAATGATGTTACACACCTAACCTTATGATTTATAGTGTTATGTAATGGATATCATAATGTTTATCTTCCATTTATTAATCCTTAATAGTTAGGTTTACATAATTGGAATGAATATGTGTGACCCTTCCCTATTATGGGTGTGACTCTTCCCAATTATGGGTATATATATATATATATATATATATATATATATATATATATATATATATATATATATATATATATATATATATATTGTAGAGCATGGTACTCCATAATCATCATATGTTTAATTATTGGATTCATTTACTCATTTATTTTGATTATTGGAGGTCCCCCCTTGAAGTGTATTATATTTGAATGTTATTTATGTTATTATAAATAAATATCTTAACATGTGGTATCAAAGCATCAAATTTAGAATATAATTTTGTTTCCACTATATAATGCCAACCATGGTTAAATATTCTACAATATTTTTACAAGATTTGTATAATAATATAATAAGTTTACACTAAATATTTGGAGATTTGAAGATCCATTTTAAAGAAGTTATTTTATTTTTTTCTTTTTTCATAAAATTGCTCTATAGTATGAAATTTTAGGAATTATTTTGATTTTTAAATTTTTTAAAAGGTACCATAAAATTTAAGTTAGGGTCATTTATTATTATTTTGATAATAGAGTTATTTTACATTCTAAAATTTTCTAGTTAATGTTGGTAAATAATGGAACATATGCACCTAATGCAGTACATGTTTTAATTGTTTATGGTTACCACTGACTCTAAATACTTTCCTCCAAAAATTGAGAAAAAATCTAGAGATAGAAATAAAACCAATTCTATATCCATGCCTTTTGGACTATATGCCTTTTCTTCAACCATTAATCCCAATGATTCCTTTTATTGTTTTCCACCTAAAATTGAAGGAAAAATACCTAAGGGATGTGAAATAGTGGTAACTTTTATCAAGGATATTTTATTAACCCATTTTAAAAATGATAAAATGATGTTTTAGATTGGTTTAAATAGGATCTAATTTTTGAATTAGAGTCCCTAATTAATCTACATTTGATAGTCACTCATACACAACCAAACCATCCTCAAGGTCATAATAAAGTAAACATAGGAAAATAGTTCTAAGGGACAAAATTACACCTAAAAAATATAGATATATAAAATTTTGATGGTATGGATGTCACCTCTTGGATAAGTCTCAAGGAATAATATTTTAATCTTCACAATATACTAGAAAATGCAAAGGTTGACATAGCCTCACTACATCTAGAGTCTAAACCTTATCAATGGTACTAGTCGATGATGAGTGACAAGAAATTTCATAGGCTTAGCTGGGATGAATCTACTAATGAATTAACATCCAACTATGAGAATGAATGGAAGGGAAGTTATTATTACCAACTAATAAATTTGAAACAAATAAGATTCATAGATGAATATAATGCAACGCATATGAGATTGGAGATCTAAACTCCAAAAGTAACACTTTATTAGAGACTAAAATTTTACATAAATAGACTAAATGAATGAATAAATAATGATGTTTATTTTTTGGAAATATGTAGAGTTATGAAATAAATGCAACAAGCACTACATATTGAGAAAAAAATCTACTGCCAAGAGATTCATGCAAGGTCAAACTTCAGGATGGTGAGATAAAAATGTGACTAATATTATTGACATAAATATGATAAAATATTTTAACCAAAGGAAAATTACCAAGTTCTCTCCTCAAAAAGAGGAATAAATAAAGAGAAAATGGCCTATGTTGGGATTGTGATAGTAAATGGTATATATGACATAAGTGTGCTAATGGTGATAAAACACTAACGATTATTGAGAATGAGGTTTTGGAGGAAGATGAGTTAGCTAAAAAGGAACTAAAAATAGAACATGGACATATAAATTATAAGGAGGAGGAAATCCCTACTATCTCTCTACATGCGTAAAATGGAATAAGCACACCACAAACACTCAAAGTGGTGGGTTATATTTAAAAGAAGAAGAAAATAGTTTTAACTGATATAGGGAGCACCCATAACTTCATTGATAGAAAATTAACTAATGATATAAATTTCTTTGTGTATCTATTCCAAAATTTTTAATTCATGATTTTTGATGGGAAATAACTCTCTTGTGGGGGTAAATTTAATCATATCAATCTATCAATGGGGGACTATCATCTAGATTAATAAATGTTTTCGATGTCAATTAGGGGAGTAGATGTAGTTTTGGGAGTGAAATGGTTTAAATAATTAGGAATAGTGTCTTTCAATTATCAAGAATTATTCATGGTTTTTAGTATAAATGGATAAAATTACACAATGGGATGAAATCCCCATCAAGCCAAATTTTTATCTCTCACAGGATGGATAAGTTACTTAGGATCATATTGCATAGTGGTACAACTACATTTCTTGGAATCACATGATGTATAAAATAAAGAACCTCCAAATCATCACATGATTATTCAATAACATCAAAAAGCATTTTATGAACCAAAGGGCTGACCTCCAATAAAATATCATGATCATGTAATTGAATTTAGTCTCTGAAGTATCTATCCTAACATTAGACCTTATTGTTTACCCCTATGAATAAAAGTTATGATTTGAAAAATTGGTGAAGGAAATGCTTGACTCAGGTATTTTTTATACAAATAATATTTATTATTAATATCTTATAGTTATGGTTAAAAAAATAATGATTCATGGACAATGTGCCTAGATTACAGGGAACTCAATAAGATCACTTTGAAAGATAAGTTTCCTATTCATATCATTATTGAATTATTAGATGAATTGAATGGTATTACTTTCTTTACTAAGTTAGATTTTTAATTTAGTGTATCATCAAATTAAGGTAAAGGAGGAAGATGTACATAAGAATACATTTAGAACACATGAGAATCACTATGAATTCTTAGTTATATCACTTGGTATCACTAATGCTCCATCTAATTTTTAGATCCTCATGAATTTAATTTTCCACCCATTTATATGTAAATTTGTATTGGTGTTCTTTGATGACTATATTAAAACATGGGAAGAAAATTTTTTACATGTATAAAAGATATAAAAATAATTTTAATACCATCAAATTTAAGTAAATAAATCTAAATTTGCCTTTGTAGTGACGAAAGTGGAGTGCTTAGGACATGTGGTATCACATGAAGGTATTAAAGTGGACCCTAACAAGATTGTAGCTATCAAAGATTGGCCAAAGCCTAAAATTATCAAAGGTTTAAGATTATTATTAGGTTTAACAAGATACTATATAATAATTTATTGCAACTATGTTCTCAATGTAGCACCCTTGAAAAAATTCTTGAAGAAGGATTCATTTTCATGGTCAGACTTAGCTAGCCAAGCATTCCAACAATCATAATAATCTATTACTTCCACAATAGTGCTAGCTACCCTAGACTTGTCTAAGACATTTTTGGTATAATGTGATTCTTGTGGCCATTGTATTGGAGTAGTACTAATGCAATAAGGGTATCCCTTACCATTTGATAGTCAATAATTAAAATGAAATAACTTGATAAGGCCCACATATGAGAAATAAATATTAGAAATCATTCATGTAGTAAAACAATAGAGCCAATATCTCATGAGAATGCATTTTAAAGTTATGATAGACCATGAGAGTATAAATTAATTCTTGGAGCCATGACTATATTTAGAGTAAAAAAAAATGGGTCACAAATATGCTATGATATGACTTTGAAATTATTTACAAAAGGGAAAGGAGAATATTGTAGCTAATGCACTTTCTCATTATGAAGTAAAGTAATTAAAACTTTATGATATTTATTTATTAAAATATAAATGGGTATAAGTAGTGTGGGTAGAGTAACAATAAGACACTCTAACTAGGAAACTGAAACAATAATTGTAATAGATCTTATCTTCTATAGATAAGTATGTCTAGAAAGGAGACTCATTATAGTATAAAGATAGACTCTTTTTTGTGTAAAAATTCATAATTAAAAGATAGTATGTTATCTAAAATTCATAAATCACCCATTAGAGGACATTATGCATTATTAAAGACTTGAAATTTTATCAAGAAGGATTTTATTTGGGAAGGCCTTCAAGTGAATTTATAGAAATTTATGGAAGAACATTTGATATGTCAAAAAAATAAAGGAGAAATGATTAAGACCACAGGTCTTTTAAAACCATTATCCATTCTAGCATAATGTTAGGAAGAAATATAAATGGAATTAATTATAGTCCCACCTAAATCAAATAACATGGATGTGATATTAGTGGTTGTGGATCGACTCACCAAGGATGCACATTTTTGTGTGATTTCTCATCCATTTAAACTTATTACTATGGAAAAAGTATTCACAAAAATGGTACCAAAAATCCATGGCAATCCTAAAATCATTATGACTGATCATGATCCTATTTTTAGTAGCATATTTTAGACTAAACTATTTTATACATGGGGCACAAAACTTGCCCATGGCTCATCTTATCATCCAAAATCATGTGGCCAAACTAAAATTGTGAATAAAGGTATCGAAGGATACCTACATTATTTTACCTCACAAACACAAGCATAATGGTAAAAGTGGCTTTCACATGCATAATGGTGGTATAACACATCATTTCACATAGTGATAAATATGGAACCATTTGAGGATCTCTATGGCTACCCCCCATCACCACCTACTTATACTATATATTATTTGTAGGGTCATTGCGAATCTTGTGTAGTCAAGGATCATACTCAATAATAGTAAGAAGTGTTTCAAGTCCTTAAGTAGAATCTAGTTATGGATCTAAATAGGATGAAATAACAAGTTGATCAACATCATAATGAGAGTAATTTTGAGGAATGAGATTGGGTGTTACTTTGATTGCAACCCTATAAATAATGGTCACTTAAACAACATAAGAACATCAAGTTCACACAAAAATTTAATCGGCCCTAAAAGGTTATACACTGGATCAAAAGTGTCACTTATAAGTTATAATTTTCACCTTCATGAAAAATTCATCCTATCTTTTATGTTTTATGCTTGAAGAAGGTAATTGATTCCAAGATTCTAGTTTAGTCTGAGTTTCTTGAGTTAGATGAAGGGAATTTTATTATGGTACTTGATATATTATAGAGACATGATTTAAGTAATTACATAACCAATCCATTTATAAATTTATCATCAAATGGAAGAATTTGCCCATTGAAGATGCAACATGGGAGGATGAATAATTCATGTAACAACATCTTAAGTTGTTAACCATTAAGGGTAATGATGATTTTATTAAGGGCAAGGTCATGTTACACCCATAATATTATGATTACTAAGGTTATGGAATGGAGATCATAACCTTTATCTTCCATCTATTAATTCTTAATAATTAGGCTAACATAATTGGAATGAAAAGGTGTGATCCTTTCCTATTATGGGTGTGACTCTTCCAAATTATGTGTGTGTGTGTGTGTGTGTGTGTGTGTGTGTGTGTGTGTGTGTGTGTGTGTGTGTGTGTGTGTGTGTGTGTGTGTGTGTGTGTGTGTGTGTGTGTGTGTGTGTGTGTGTATTATGGAGCATGGATCTCCATAATCATCATAAGTTTCATTATTGAATTCTTTTCCTCATTTATTTTGATTATTATAGGTTCCCCCCAAAGTGGATATATTTGAATGATATTAATATTATTATAAAGAAATATCATAACAAATGATTTGTGGAATGGTATTCCTTAGTTTTAAAAATTCATAAATCTATATATGGCCTCAAATAATATCCTCTATCTTGGTATGCCAAGATGAGCTCTTTTATTCTTTTATTTATGTTTAATAGATGCCATTATATTATTAATGTCTACATTTTATGGTAGGATAGTACACTATTGATTTTGATTCTCTATGTGGAATACCTATTGATCACAAGGAGTTCTTCATCTACCATTTCCATAATGAAAACTAATTTATTTGATAGGTTATCAATGGTTGAATTTTTATTGTTACATTACTTACTCAAGATTGAAATTTCTTATGTTGATTCTAGGATCACTATTTCATAATCTAGGTATGTTATTGATTTGCTTGCATGGTTTAACATGGGTGACTGTAAGTCAACTTGAACTCCCTTTATATTTAGTGTGAATATTGAGGCTAAGTATCCTTATATTTTGTTTATGATACCTCATATTGATAACTTGTTGGAATTCTCATTAATCTTATGCACACTAAAATTGGCATGTCATATGCGATGGTAATGGTCTCTAGATTTATGTATGAACCGCATGAGATATGTTATAAAGTAACTAAATAGATTTTCCACTACATTAAGTGTACTCATAATTTTGGGATACACTATCCATCATGCATTGATGTTGATTTGAGTGGGTATATAAATTCATATTGTGATACCGAATTCAAAATCACAACTTTACTTTAGGCTCTAGTTTTTCTCTTGGTTCAAGACCAATTCATTGGTCAAGTAAGAATCAATGTTATTAATTTATCTTATTGTTAAGGTAAACATACCCTATTTTTTGAGATATTGATGTTCTACTCTTTATTATGGTTTAAAGATCATCCATACCTAATGAAATTTGCCCATTTGTTTATGGTATTGATTTAAGTCTACTTAATGTTGCCAACAGTTGCTTTTCATGTGATAAGTTGCAATTTTCATGGAGCCCTTATGAATGGATCATACTTGGATCTTCATAGTTTATCTTTATTCAAGATTTTACTTGCCTTGGGTCTATGAAAATTTGGGCCAAGATTCATGTTCTAAAAACTCACTTATAAAAAACCTTAGCTTAAGTCCTTAATTCAAATATTGGTAGGAATGCTTTTGGTAGGAATGATTTTGGTAGGAATATTTTTAATTTCCTTTTGACTTAAGCCTACTTTTATGCTAAGGCTTATCCATGTTTCGTAACATGACAAAACCCTAGCCTAAAAGAATGCTTGATACCCTTTTATTATTTTCCCCCTTTTTGTTTCCTTTATTTCTAACCAAGTCTCACCTTCATATTGGTAGGTTCCTTTTAAGTTTCATAAAACGGTCCCCTTTGTTAAAAATTTAGCCTAAAGTCTGAATTTTGAAGCCCCATTCATGTTTATTAGTAGGAACAAGACTTTAGCCTTAACACTTTAGCCTAAGTTTATATCTACCTTAGTCCTAACTTAAATACCTCACTTATTTGTAGATATAATGGCTTACACTTCCTCATGAAGGGATAATTTCATGAATGAGAAAACTTAACAAACTTGGGCATTTGGTCCTTTGTTAAAAGCATGTGTGAGCATCTAGATAACGATTGATGGCTCTCACTTTATCAATACTGAGGATGTAATGGAGTGAATGCAATGATGAAAAGTCAAAAGGCCCAAGAAGCCCCATAGATCCACCACATGACACTTATACATATGAAGCTTAATATTAATATAACCCTAAACTAATGGTGTATAACTACTCAAATCATGATTGATGGTTTATGCTTAATTATAGAGCCCTTGATTAGATAGAGTGAATTGAATATGAGATCTATGAAATCTAGGAATTCCATGAGCTTAAATTTGATTTTCTCATGAACATAATTTGATGTCTATGAATCTATCATTTAAATTTGTGAGACCATCAAATTCAAGCTCACGTAACATTTTGTCTAGGCAAATAGATGTGTTTTTGTCATTCAAATGGGCCACTTTGATATCACGTTTTAAAACATACAATAAAATACTTTAACCTAAGTTCACTCATGTTTTATTAACATGAAATAAAATTATCATTAAATATTTTAGCCTAATTTCCTTTCTAAGACCATGCATTTATTAAAGTTCATTCATATTGTAAGGTCAACAAGTCATGCTTCATCAGGCCTAGATGATTGAATGTCACAAAATTGTTGATGACTATTCAGAAGAGCTCTGAGAGCTTGTAGGCTTGACATGTGGGAGACATACATTCAATATGTGATTGATGTAGAGTATATAGTTCAAAAATCCCATGAAGTTTCTAAGCGGTACAACCACAAGGCTTGATACAAAGATGACTAATAATAGGTGATGTCTCGAATCATGATCAATGGCCCATATTAATCCATAGGCAATGAACCAATGGTGGAAAAAAAAGGTTAAATTTTAAATAATAATGGATATTACTTTGAAGGAATTTATGAAAAATGTCATGGAAGTGATAAATAGATGTCAAATAATCACCTTACAAGTACAAAGCAATAGAAATTAAGATCTTATGTGATTAAAAATGCAACATATAAAGGCAAAGGTTAAAATCAAATCTGAGGCATAAATTAGCCTAAGTATAAATAATTTAACACCATTAAAGCTTCAAAATACCTAAAATTTACATAGAAGGACCTAATTCAAACTTCGATTCATCATAGTTCAGCTAAAAGGAGTTCAATTATAAGTTGAGTAAGAAGAATTGACCTAGAGACCATTTGCATTACAAACATGGGAAATTTGCAAGTTTGGTGGCCATGATAGATTAGAGGCAAAAAATAAGGGATAATACAAAATTTTATCTATCCAAAAATAGTGAGGGAAGGGTGTTCCAAGACATAGACTTAGACACTATGGCATTGAACACAGGAAATAAGAATTGGTTTGAACTCTTTTGGACCATTGAATAAATATAACCCATCACAAAGGAGAAACAAAATATGAACACCATGAATAGAATATATGATGGCTTGGTTGTATTCCAAATGTCTAGTCTCTATCATGTTGCCTCTAAACCTGAGGTACTCCATTATATTAACATCCTTGCTCCTATTTTTAAATATTTTAGAAAAAAAAAGATTGGATAATTGATGAAGGGAACTCTAGGAGAATTACATACATTTCCCCATTAAATATTGAAAGATAATAAAAACTAAGAAAAACCCATGTGTATTTTCCTACCATCAAATAATGGACTAGTAAGAATGACTTAGACACCATCCTTAGGCCTTAGTTGTTCTAAGGGGACCATGTGATTTGGGACCCTACAGGAAACATACCAATTACCCAATGTAGAGAATGGATTAGGGTACTTATGACACTATTGAATTTAATCTCTAGACTCCCTTTAACCACTTATGTCAAT
The DNA here is from genome assembly GCA_037957365.1 of Torreya grandis. Taxonomy (NCBI): domain Eukaryota; kingdom Viridiplantae; phylum Streptophyta; class Pinopsida; order Cupressales; family Taxaceae; genus Torreya; species Torreya grandis. The sequence continues at coordinate 446,462 of JARHVA010007720.1, read as the reverse complement.
AAGAGTTGGGTATCTTATGTCTACTTCATAGTAGAAAAGGAGCTCACTCCCCCAATTGGAGAGATAATCATCATTCATGCAGGACATCAATTCAAAACTAATAAGAAGAAGACCTATACAAAATTCTTCATGATGTCATATCTTATATATGCCTTTCTAGCCTCCATAAGTATTCCTCATATCAAAAATTGGTCACCTAAGGGTAGATTTATAGTCTCCCACCATTATTCTAGACTACACATTTTCAAATATAAGAACCACATGCAATTATTTTATGATTGTGTTTATCCTAGTTTAGTAGAAGCCATTACATGGTTTCCCATGCCTAAGATTATCCCTATAATAAAGAAATATGTAGAGCTAATGGGATACATCTGGTTGTATCCAGATTATACTATGATCAAAATTGAAGGGATTTTGATTCAACCTTAAAGATTGTCCATCTAAGTTCCGACCAAAATAGTAGATCAAGATATTGTAGGTCAAATTTTTCATGGTGTTGATGGATTGTGAAAGGAGAAAAGGAAAGGCCTCCTCCATCATGTCTAAAAATAGTGTTTACATGCTTCTAATATTAAAAAATGGTTCTACCAATTATCAAAGGAAAGGTCTCCTTCATCCCTTACCTTTGATAATTGATAGAACTATTTTGTAATATTAGAAACATGTAGACACTATTTTTAGTTATAGGGACTCTTTTGGATTTCAATTAGATGACATAAGGTAGTAGGATCCTAATGATAAGGTTGCCAAGCATTTGAAAATAAAAAAACTACCCAAACCATTTTATAAACACCAACTTGGTCCCTATGACAATCTACACATTAGGGTCAATATTTTTGAGGAGGTTCTATCTAGGTTGAAGAGATATAATGTCAAACTTAAACATAGACTGACTAGTAATGAGAATTCACTAGGTGAAATATGGTAGATGGGACCTCTATAGTACCATTTATTTCTTGGAAATTCAAGACCTCATCAAGAACAACTATAGATGGAAGTGCCACAACCCCAATCATAGATTTCATAAGGTCATGGGAAGGAAAATATAGAAGAAAGGCCAAGCGAGGGAACCTCATCTTTAGCCCTACCTTAAATACCAGCATCACTCATTGAGTACTTAGACATGATTTCCCTATAGCTTAATGAGATAGTGGAGGATGCCCTCAAGGTCCTTGCAGAAGTTTATGGATTTGATGAAGAGGAGGAGAAAGCTTAAGAATCTCAAGTCCAAAAAAAGGAGGTTGAGAAAAAAAGGGAAATAATTTTCCCTAACCTAGTCTTAATGGCACCATTGAAGAAAAGAAAGATAGAATTGGCAATAGTCCCATTTGGACTAACGAAGCCAAAGTTGACTTTCACTCACCCCATGAGTGAATTCAACTTGTTTAGTGAGGAATACCCCATCCATGGACCAATCATCCTTAATTGGTTAATTTATGGGAAAATGTATAAGACCCCCTCCTTATCTCACTCATGGGCCTTGACCCAAACTATCAATATTGATGTGCATGATGTCATAAATTCATAGATAAGGGATTTGATGAAGGAGGAAGAAGAGAGAAAAATAGTGGCCACTACAAGGTTAGATAGAAAATAAATGGATGCTTCAGGAGCATTAAGCAACACAAAGATAGAGGTCTTAGAAATTCCTAAGTTCATATAACCAACTACCAAGGTCCAATTCAGTCTTGAGATAGTAGGCTTAGAAAGAGTGATAACTAAAAAGGCCATGGTGGGGACTAAATAAATCACCTTTTAAAAGGTTGAGCCATTTTTAGGATTAACTCTAGTTAGAGTTTGGAGAGCTGGTGAGCATCCCATCCATGTAAAGGACATTAAATAACTAAGTCTCACTTAGTTCATGTTAGGGTAAGAATAAAGGGCATGAAGAAAAGAATATATAACCTAGAGAAGGAAAAGGAAAATTTGGAAACATAAGCTATCTTATCAGTGCTTGAAGCAATGGTTAAAATTCTTGATGAATCCTTCTTTGACATGTTTGATGAATTGAGAATAATGAAGCTAAGGTAGAGTGAATTGGTGAAGTAGAACATAGTGGCTAAGGGTCTAATAGCCTAATGGAAAGCCTCAGAAGACAAAATAATAGGGTTAATCAAAATCTAGATAGAAAGGTATATTCTTGGGCTCAAAACAATCAGTTTGGGACATTTGAATGAAATCATTGGAATAGTTGTTGAGAAGATCTAGAGTTTATGTGTATGGTCATAAGAACTATAAAGACCCCTGAAAGATGATGAGGATTTAATTGAAATAATTGAATATCTACTCAGCACCATGATTACCATCCCCACAAAAATAAGTTCCCTTGGCATCATGATAGATAATAAATTCAAACACAAGGCTACTTTATGACTCAAGAAATAAGAAGCAAGAGTCAAGGTCAGCCTGGGGTAGATAATAGTAGGATCTTGGACATGATCCTCAATGTAGTAGAAAGGATAATTGAGGCTAAGATCATTAGAGAAGTTATGTCTAGGAATGATAGGGAGTTGAATGATCTAGCTGACAAGGAAGGAGAGCATTTCTTAAGGCTAGTTTTGGATTTGGAGCTTATTAATGAGGAGAATCAAAAGGCTATGAATATACTTTATCAAAAATAAGAAAGTTCTAAGGTGTAGGGCCCACCAACCAATTAATTAATATCCACATTTTTAGAGAATTGTAATATTTTGAAAATGGAATATTCTTTTGTAAAGGCATATGCTAGTTTTTTAGAATATTTGCTTCTAGGTTAGTCTCTTTTAGAAAATTGAGTGTATTTTAGAACTTTTTACAAAAAGGTTAATTTTCCTTACTTATTGTACATTTGTATCTTGTAATTGACTGATATACTACCTTGTCCTTCTATAAAAGGTAGTACTACTATTTTGTAAAAGAGGGAAATTAGAGCAAAATTTTTACACTTTGAGAAGTTAATACAATCAAGGAATTCTAAAAATATTGTCTAAATTTGTTTGTATTAATATTTATATGGCTTTTTATCTTAATATCTAATCTGAATTCTTAAATTTGAATTAGTTTTTATGAAGTCTGAGTTGCATCTTTGAATTACAGGGTTGTTACTTTGTGCCTATGTTGATTGATCTTGGATTTTCTTTATTTTATTTTATCCACATTAGGTTGTGCACATGCTATATGAAGTGTGGTATAAAATATTTAAAGTAAATTTAGTTCTTACTTGTACTTTTTTATATCATCCTTAGATGTTTACCTAGTTTATAGTGAGATCTAAGCTTATGTTATTTTACACTATATACTAGTTTAATGCATACTCAGTTGTAATTGAAACTTTGTCATGATGTTTGAGGCTCAAATTAACAATCAATTGTTCTCTTTATACCTTAACCTTATTTTTATTCTTCTATTTTAACCAAATCACTTTAATTTAGATTTAATTTTAAATGTCCATTTAGAATTAGTATGTAGTTTAAACTTTGATCATAATTCACTAATATTAGTATAGATACATACACTTCACAAAGATTTAGACCATGGTGGCTCCCAACTATCAATTAATATAAATTTTTTAGAATATTTAAACATTTCTCTATTTGTATTTCCTATTACTCATGCTCTAAATTCCTAGAATTCTAAAATGAGATGTGTTATTTCAACACTAGGGGCACTTGTGATACATTTAGAGGCATCAACAAGAATAGAATTTTGTTGGCACTAGAAGGAGGGCATATTTTTTAATTGGTTGAATCTTTCTTAATCTTAGTGTGTTGATCTAATATTGGTGTTATCTTTTTAATTTTATGTAATTCTTTGCTTAGAAGAGTAAACATCATTGTTCTCTGTGGTCTTTGACATATCTATTGACCAAATTTAACTTTTAGTCAAATTGGATCAACCTCTAAATATTGAAACTCTTAAAATGTTTCTATATTTATAATAGGGTCTCATGTTAGTCTAAATATCTTACCTATCCTTCCTTTGGCCTTGGTCTAACCCCATCTCCCTTGTACTTGCCTAGTTAATCAAAGTAAACTCTAGTCAACCTTGGTCAAACATGGTCAAAGGATCAAATTATGTTTAAAATGTCCTAATGTGGTCACTTAAATGTTTTAAGGTGTCTTCAAGTCATTAATTTATCCTTTACCATGTTTCATATGTCAAGTATGCCTTTTGGCCACATTTTTAACACAATAAATGACTTGTATGGATGGGTTATGTAATAAAATTTGTCACCAAGATTGATTTAAATGTGAAGGAGCTTATAATATGTTAGTATCAGTCATATTTAAATCCAAGAAGTAGTTATATGTATAATAAGGTAGTTTTCCCTTGATTTTAGGCCCTTATTGGCACTTGTATAGACTTGGAAAGTCCACTTTTAGCTTAAAACATGGGAAAAGTGTCGCTTCATCTCCTTATGGTATTTTACATGCTTATTGTGCATATTTTTAATTATAAAGTTCATGGTTTGCTTCTATTTCTTCTTCTTGTACTTGTAAGCTAAGAAAGGTCAATTTAGAATGTTTGGTGTGATCCATACATGTGGAGTTGGGAGGAATGATCTTAGGTGTTGAATTAGGTATAAGTGTACTTAAAATCCATGGAAATAAGTTTATATTACATATATTTTCCTTTATCAATCATCACTTAGACTCCAGGTAGCTTTTTATGCACTTTCATCTAAGAGGTGTCACTATTTGAGCTAGTTTCTAAATAATCTACTTTGGTGTGATGGACTTGATTGTTTCATATGTTTTCTAGGGTCTCTCCATATTTTTTCCATGTTTATTATAGTTTTTGAGGTCTGAATAATCCAAGAAGCTTCTTCTAAGCTTGTTCATGGTCTATTTTCAACTTCACTACTTTATACTCAAAATGTTTACCTATAGGTGTCTTGAATGCAGGTTTTCCTAATTAATATCAAGCATGAAATAGGTATTATATGTTTTTTAGTTATAAAGTTACACTTGATGACCAAATAAATAATCATGAATCCAAAATCATGCACCTTATCCACTTTTCCCCTTCACTATCTACATATTTCAAAAGGTGTACACCTATAGAGGTCTCCATGATGACATCATTGCTTTGATAATAACCTTGGTAATATTTTAAACTTCTTGGAGACATTAGGAGTTAATTTTAGGAGTTAATTTTATTCATATTTCATAGAGGTGATCATATCAATGCTCCATGCCTTTCTTGTATTCACTTCTCACTACATCTCATCACCACCTGCAAGTGGTACCACAAAGATTGGAGAACCTTGTGTGAAGGATTTAGGTATTAAGGAAGCCACCCTCAAAGATTATCCATTAAATGTCATAATGGAAGACATAGTTACAATGTCATGAGAATTATAATAATAAAACCATGATCAAAATAATTTGACTATGATTTCAGGCCTGCTATCCTAAAAGGGCCAAAACATTACTCCTTGAGGTTTTTTAGAGTTTTCATAGTGAAGGCACAAGAGCTTATGATTAATGTTGATTTATTAATATTATAGCCATATAATTAGATAATTAATCTAAAAATTGATAAGGATATTTCATAAAAGGAGATATGTTTCCTAAGGGTCCAAAGGTGTCATGAAAAACATTGAATCCATTTAGTGTTATTTATAGGCTTATAAGCCTAAGAGACCCTTAAAACCTAAAAAATAAATACAAAAGCCTAAACTTGAATTGGAGGAACCTTATGAGAATATAACCTACCATAAAGCCAAGAAACAAGACAAGGGAGAATTTAAAGTGGTTTTTACTCTTTAAACAATCTCACTCTTTATCCGTACATAGTGTAGGATCCACCTACAATAGGCAAGGTGCACCAATAGTTGAATTAGCATGAGACCTTGATGAGTTGTTCTAAGTATTCTAAAATGAATAAATATCTATAACATGTTTATGAAATAATTGGATTCAAGGTGAGCCTAACCACATCATTATCAACTTGAGATGAGGCTTAACAGTGACCTATAGGTAAGTTTCATAGTCATCTAAATGCAGCTAGCCTTGGGAGCTTTTAAAATCCAACATGTGGAGGCAAGAGGAATAATTAGTATAGGTTAGGTTTTTTTTATATGACATAATATAGTGTCACATGGAACTAATTTACATCATTAAAAATTGGAAAATGACCCCAATTTTCACCTATAGGAAGGACTATGGGTAGAGCATCTTAATTCAAGCAATGACATGAGAAATTATACAAAATAGTGACTTATAGGTTCATAAGGAGGAGTAATATGTGAAAGGACATGATTTGAGTTTCAAGGTGAACTCAAATTGTTTCCAAACATTCCAATAAAGTTTCTAGAGAGTAGGGTGATGACCTACAACAAATATTGTGAGTGTCCCAACCGTGTAGACAGAGACCTAGTCTTAGTGGTTTCAAGGTACATTGGTGTAGTGAATGGGACTTAGACCTTAGTGAAAAAATGAATGAAAACTTAAAATATAATTTTATTGATGTAATAAAATCCTTTTAAATTAAAATTCAATTCTACACATGATCTTAAAACCCCTATATACACCTATAACAGTGTCTTAAAGGGAAAAATTGTCTCACTCAAGTAGGGTCCTAGTTTCAAGGTGTTTAAGGAGCTTGTGGGAGCTTGAAATGTGAATGGAAGTTAATAAATATTATAAAAATATATAAAAAATTATTAAAACCTTCATTAGGTATAAATAATAAAATGAGGACCCCCAATTTCAAAAAACACAATCTTGGCCTAATACCCTACAGGTAGTCTACCTTCAAAAGCTAGTTTGGAATTTGAGAAAGATGGAGGGTCTATATTTGGATTTAAATGATAAAATTAGGTATGAAAAATCATTATGAAATATATAACACCCTAAAATTATTTTTATTTATAGACCAATAGGTTAATATTCCTTTATTTCATCTCAGAGGTAAGGCAGTTTTCACCTTGAAAATACCCCATAACTTATCGAAAAGGGGGTAGAAACATGGAAAAAAGGTCAAAAAAAACTTGAAATAAGGTTTTTTAGAGTTTTATAAAAGATAATAAAACATGGGAAACTAATTAAGAGAGATGTAAAATAGATAAGTTAGCCTAGGTAACAATGGTTGCAGTCAAACCCAATAGGTAGAATTGAGGCCAAAGTGCCAAATAGGAAGTCATTTCCATTTATAGTCCTTGAAAATAATTTCAATGATTTGATTCATGATTTAAAATTTATAATGGATGTGTCAAGTATAGATAGATTTAATGACTACATCATAAGATCATCCTAAACCTAAGGTTACAAGAAAACACTTTGAATAAGGTCTAGGCCTAGTTCCTAAAGGATGGTCATTCTTATTTATAGCTCTTGATGTGTATGGGACATATATAGAGGTGTATAAACCCTCATTTTTTATATAAAACTCATCAAGAAGCCATTTTGACTTAGAATGAACTCAGATCCTATGGAATGCATAAAAAGTGCTTGAATAGTCAACTTAATATTCTTGCATTCTATATGAGCATTTTAATGGGAAATTAAGGTGTTTTGGGATGGTATTAATAGTCCTTAAGAATCCTTAAATGGAATTTTATCAGAGTTATAATGTCTATTCTTTATGAACAAATGTTAAGACCTAAAACTACTCCAAAACCCTTGTAAACCCTCACTACAAACTTGATTAGAGAAATGTTGTAATTGAATCATCAAAATGAAATGTAAATTCCATGAAACCAACTTGAATCCATAGAGGACGCTCTAGGGACTTGATGCGTGTTATTGGGGTGTACTAAACTTATATGAATAGTGTAAAATAGGGTATTCCTTGACATTTTAATGTGTTTTTTAGGTGTGACAAGGTTTTAAAAGATAAAATTACCTTTGGTAGGTAGATTGATACTTTTTATAAGAATACAAGTTCATTTAGTGAAGTATATAATCTACTAAATCTATATGTTACCTCTCTCATTTCATCCAGTCTAATGGGCAGATAGTGAACACTTAGGAAAAAAAGATGAAACTCCATTTGGTAAGCCTTTTAAGGCCTATTTAGTGAAATTGATGATATGGACACTCTTAAAAAGTGTCATTAATCCATTTTCATGGATAAAATTTTAGAATTGGAAAGGTTTTGGGTGCCATGTGTGAGAGGTGCATGGAAAGAAGTTATTTTGGGACTATCATGGATGATTGTGCATGACAAAAAGAATAGGAATGATCACAAACTAATCCAATGCATGTAAGGGCTTGTTTATAACCACTCATAATAACATATATCATTATAACTAACCCTATGTAGTAGTGAAGTAGTTTTGTTAAGGTAAATCATAAAGGCAATTTTCTATGTAAGGAAAAGAGGTTTTAGGCCTCTTTACAAGAGTTTAATGATTTGAGATGACATTCGTAGCTCTTGATATTGCATGTATCACCCCATATATCTATTAAATGCACAAATGACTGATATTTTTAGCTTTAAAAGTGTCTTAGTGACTATTGAGCTTCCCCTTCTCTCCCTCCTCTCATAATTTCTATAAATTCTAGCATGTTGGGATATTATATGGATCTCTCCACCTGGGTATGGTGAATCCCTACAATTTTTTTTCCTTAAGATAATAAATATATTTATTTTTTCCTCATTAAATATTTCAATAAGTGTATATAATGGGATTTGGTCTTGTGCAAGTGTATTTTGGATTACCTTCACATATTACTCTTCCTGGTGCCTTGTGTGTTTTGGAATCTCTCTTTTGCATGTCAGCAAGAAGAATATAATTGGATTATAAGTATAGTGAGTACTATATTAACTATTTTTTCTTAGAATGCCTATTGTCTAAGTCCTCATAACCTAGGATCTATTTAAGACCCCATGCTTGAAACATTGATGTGAAAGGGAAGATTGTCATTAGATGAAGTGTATGTGTAGACTTATTCTTAGTTCCAAGTGCATGTTGGATTATGTGAGTAGATTTTTTTTTTTTATCACCTCCATTACACTAGATTTAATTTTAGCTATTATTATCCCTTTTCATTCCCCCAAGAGTTATTAGTAGGATCAATCTAAGTGGTACATCAAGGGAAATCAGCCCCAAATCTAGAAATCCACCTCAAATTTGGCTCATCCATAGCCTTGAGGTGGTTCCATTATGCCACTTGAATGAGGAGATAATTTTCATCTCCTCAAGGGGTGCAAGTTCAATTGACAACAATAGTTTTTTAATTCCTTTAGATAAATATCATATTTCTTTGAAGTTTGATGCTTAAATTTGGTAAAGATGGCTTACATTTTGAGAATCCAGGTATTTGAGGTTAGAATAGCTTGTTTTGATCAAATGTTGGCATATTTTTCATAGATATAGGTTTATGTGAGATTATAATTATAAAGATAGACCATATTTTCATAATTGGACACATCTTTGAGTTAGCTTAGTCAAAGGTTGAAATATTTTACTATTCTTTATAGAAATATTTTCAAAATTAGCTTAATGTGTAGGTTTAATCCTTGTTTTTTATAAATATTAACTTGACACATTGCATTTAAAATAGGATATTCAATCTTCAAGTTGGAGTTACTAAGGATCTAAACAAGATCACATTTAGAGACAAGAGAACCTTTGCTTGAGCTAAAAGTCCATAGAAGAACTAGTGACATAAAGGTAGGCATATACATTCCAAATCTTTGCCCACTTCACCTCTTCAAGGTACCCCTACCTTCAACCTTCAACCATGTATGGCCTAGTTAGGAGAATATTCAATCAACATGCCAGGTGTGGCACATGCTTTCTCATATAATCTTGAGAAATACTTGCCAACATTTAGTTCAACTAGATTATAACTACTAAAAAACATATTAAATTATTCAAAGTTGCTTTAAGGTTGAAAAATGTAACACATGAATACGTAACATGTAGGTTATTCCCATTTACTTTTAAAGATGTTTCATATAAATGGTTTCTTAATTTGACTTATAATTATATTACTATTTGGGATATTTTTAATAATGTTTTCATAGATCAGTTTAGAATAATTGTAAGTCCATGTGTCATATACCACCATTTCAACACCATAAGGAGGGATGAAAGCAAGCCCATAAGGTCCTTTAATATAATGTTATAGAAAATGTATAGTAGGAACATAGAACCTTATAAGGATAATGATGCTTTAGCTCTAGAAATCTTCAAGGATGCAATAGATCTTATGACATCTATATTCTTGAAAAGATCTCTTCCACTTATAACTTCATTATCTAGGGATTATTATAAATAAGTGATCATTAGTGATCAAATTTATCCCCAAGGACAAATGGCCTACTCTATCCCAAATATCAATCGATATTTTCCCATTCTAAACATCTTCCCCAACAATAATCAAAATGTTTCATCCTTAAATTAATTCTAAAATCTGAATCAATTGCTTTTAAGTCATGTTGCTCCTAACGAGAAGCTAGGATTATTAAGTCATCATGCTACTAATGGATTCAATGAAAATGATCAAAGATATTTAGTACCAACTACTAGTATTAATAAGAACCAGGTTCATAATTTTGAAACTCCTAAGAATGAAAATGAGTTTATCTTGAAAATGGTCCAAAAGTTAAGCACTAATTTCTCTTAGCTACAAAATCAAGTTTACAATACTAGAGAGAGATATGGTAGGTACTTCTCATTACAAAAGTATAATAGACCTAATAATAGGTTTTAGAATAATAGTTTTTATAACAAGGATAATGAACCATCTTCTAGAAAGAAAACCGTGTATATTAATCTTAATGGCATTTCTTTGCTTGATTATTGTAAAGTGTGTTGTACAACCAAACATGGTGAGATTGATTACATTGAGTTTTGTAAATATTTTGAAGCATTTCAAGAAGAGTTAGACATATTTTAAGTTCTCCCTAAGAAGGATAGTGGTGAAGGAACCTCAAGATCTAAATCATCTGATCAAGTCAACATGGTAAAATCAATTGAATTCCCTTTTTAATAGGATAACCAATTTGATGATGTCCATGAGGAGGTCTAGGCCTTCTAATAATTCTTGAAGAATACTTATCATTTGAAAAATAGATAACAAAGGCAACACTTGACTACCTCAACACCTCTAAATAAATTTAAAACTCCTCCAGACACTTTTTCAAAAAATGATCTAGAACCACCCAAAGTAGTACCTCTAAGCATAATGTTGATGTTCTTCGTTATTCAAATAAGACTAGTTATAATATTATTAAAGACATGAAGTAGATAAAATTTAAAATCAAATTGCATGAATTAACATAGATCATAGAATAAAAGGACCTCTTATTTAAATCATTGTCAAAGAAATCCACTAAACCAACCAAAGCTGACAATGCTAATGTGGCTTTGCAAAAAGCTGAGGTGGAATCTCCTCCTTTCCTACTCATAGTCAAGATGTTAAGTAAGAATTTTTATAATTATTTATTAGATTTTAGTGCATCCAATAATATCATTCTAGTAGGTATTTACAAATAACTTGTCTTAACACCTATTAAATTTGATAGGGTTATCACCCAATTAGACAAATCTAGGGTGAAGGTGGTTGGAGAATTATTAAATATCCACATGTAGATGGCATTTTAACCTAGAGTCAAAGAATTTATGGATATTTAAGTTATTGATATCCCTAATGCATATGGATTGATTTTAAGTAGAGAGTGGACAAAGGATTTAAATGGATATATGTTCACTAATTGTTCACACCTATGGCTATCTTGGAAGGGAGTTCCCCACTAAATTATGGTTAAAATGGAGCTAATAATGAGGCACATGATCATTGAGTACAATGTTATTAATGAAATATCCAACATAATTGATTTAGACTTAAGGGTTTTCACCCTAGATACTACTAAAGGTAGTGATCCTAAATCTTCTCATATTATGCCTAGGCTATCAAAGCTACATTTTGATGGTGGTAGGTGTAAGTCTAGATCTAGGTTTAGTGTTGTCCTAAGTGATCTTTATAATAATAAATATCATGCATCCTATAATATTTAATTTACATTTACCAATAACCTTGCTAAATATGATGCCCTCATCCTAGGTTTATAATTTTCTGTCAAAAATAAATTCAAATAACTACTTTTCTATGGTGATTTAGAACTCGTAGTCAACCACGTGGGGAGTAAATATCAATGCAAATTTTCATACCTTAAAAGGTATAAATTTAGGTTCTAGGATCTATTTGAGTCTTTTTATGATTTTAACATTGTCTCCATCACCAGAGAGGAGAATAAAGAAATTGATGAGATAGCCTCTATTGCAATTAACCTCATGCCTGACCAAGGCTCACCTAACTTCAGCATTAAGTTGATACTTTATCTTTTGGTCTTAGATATTGTGAATCATTTTCAAGTCTTTAGTTATGATCAATAGATCTTGGATTTCATGGCCAATTTAGGAGAATTTAAAACTCATGCCATTGATTAGGCTAATGAAAGTACTTGTGGAGAAGGCAAATTTGATGGTAGTGTCATTTAGTTGAATGACAATAAAATTACTAAAGGCATGATTACTTTGGAGAGATTATTTAATCAAGACAAACTAGCTCCCCTAAGGTTCCCAAGGTAAGTGGGAAGGATTACAAAGTAGTCAATCTTAGCCCTCAAGATCAACCTCAGCTAGTCAATGTTAGAAAATCTTGCACAATTTTTGAGAATAATAGAGCCAAAGCATTGGTAACATAATATAAAGATGTCATAGCCTATTTTTATGATGACTTAAAGATATTTGATCCAATAGTCATCACTTATACTATCCCTCTCAAGGAAACTTCTAAACCCATTAGGAAAAAATAAAGTCATGTGAATCTAGTCCTAGAACCTATGATATTAAAATAATTCAAGAGATTTATAGATGCTAGAATTGTGTTTTCCATTAGGCACTCTATATGGGTGGATAATCTAGTGCTAGTTAGAAAGAATGGTGAAATTAGGATTCTTATTGACTTTAGAAATTTAAACAAAGCATATAAAAAGGATAATAATCCTCTTCCCTCTCTTTAATAGGTAATATAAGTTATTTTAGGTTTAACCAAGATGTATTTTCTTGATTATTTTTAAAGATAAAATAAGGTGTTGGTAGACAAGGAAGATAGAATAAAGAAAACTTTCACAACTAACTAGGGCACCTTTACCTACAAAAGAATTCCTTTTAGGTTAATAAATACAAGAGATAATTTTCAAATGGAAATTGACCATGCCTTCTAAGGTCTAATTGGGAAGTGTATCATTCTATACATGGATGATCTAACCAATTTTTCTAAAAATAGTAAAGAACACTTTATGCATTTGCAACAAGTATTTGAGAGATATAGAAGGTATGGAATATAACTTAAGCTAAAGAAAAGAATATTTTGTGTTATTGAAGGAAAATTTTTAGGCCACATTATAGCTATATATGGAATATCTATAGATCCTAAAAGAGTGGAATCTATATCTAAGATAGAGCCTCCAAATAGTATAAAATAGTTACAATCATTCTTTGGCAAAATAAATTTTGTAAGAAAATTCATTTCTAGTTTTATATAAATTTTCAAACCATTGAAGGATATGATTAATAAGGATGATAAGGTCACTTGGAATGAGGAATCCAAGAAGGAATTCAAGGACATCAAGTATGCAATTAGTCAGGCTCCAGTCCCTATAAGTCTTGACTTTTCAAACGACTTTTATCTCTATTCTTTTTCATCTGACCATAGTATGGATATAGTTTTAACTTAGAAGATTGATGGGTGTGATCAAAAAATACATTTCATGAGTACTAACTTTAAATATTCTGAGTTGAATTATTCATTGATTGATAAACAAGTATGTGCATTAGTTAAACTAGTGAAGAAATTTAGGCACTATATCCTTAGAAATAAGGTGTATGTTATTTTAACTAACCCTACCACAAAGCTCATGCTAAGCCAGAATGAACTTGGAGAAAATATAGGTAAATAGATGTTAGTTTTGCAATAATATGACATAGAAATGAAAATTGCAAAATTGGTAAGATGTTAAGCCTGATCCAAATGATTGCTAATACCATCCCTAAGATAAGTATCATGCACGTTGATCAGTAATAATTTCAAGCTACTGAATGGTATGATTCCATAATCTACTTGATAATTAATGGTATTTGTCTTGTAGGACTAACCAGGGAGTAGAAAAGGGCCCTAAGTCTCAAAGTAGCCCACTATCTGATCAAAGATGGGGTTTTATATAGAGATAACTTTGAATATGTCTACTTAAGATGAGTCTCAAAATTAGAAGCTACCCAGATCATGAGCACACTCCATGAGAAGTTAGGTAGTGGAAATCCATTTGGGGAACCATAACTCAAAATATCTTGAGAGTTTGCTACTATGGGCCAACTATTTTCAAAGATGCTCATTAGCATGTAAGGGAATGCCATTCATACTAGATCTTCAACACAAAGGAGCTAAAGGAAATAATGACTTTATAACCAATCATGACTAATAAACTATTTGTATAATGGTGGTTGGACTTTGGAGGGGTAATAAACCCAAATTCATCAAAAGTTCACAAGTATGTCCTAATTTCCATAAATTATTGCATAAGATGGGTTGAAGCTATAGCCACCAAATAATACAAGACTAAAGAAGTGATCCATTTCTTAGAGGAGAACATATGTACGAGATTTGGAACTCTAGTCTCTTTAGTTTGTGATAATAGATCTACATTTATATCCATATAAATGATAGATAGGGTGTATGATAATGGTATTTGTCTTAAGTTTTCATCCAACCATTATCCTTAAGGAAATAAATTATTTGAATCTATAAAAAAGAACTTAATGAAGGAAATCAAGAAGTCTATTGTAGATAAACCTAAGACTTGGCATAAGCTTCTCAAGTATTTCCTATGGGTAAATAGGATAAGGATCAAGCAAGCCTTAAAGGCATCACCAATTTTGTTGATGTAAGGCCAAGACCCTATCTTCCTTATCACTCTCAAGCTACCCACATATAAATTCATATACTAATACATGGAAGAAGGTTAAGAGATTACAAATTCAATATTTCTAGATATCATCCAAATAGAAGATGTATGTGAAGAAGCATTTGCTAAATTTAATAGGCACCAAACAACAATGAAGAGCTGATTTGACAAAAGGTCAAAGGTGAAGGTGTTGAAAAATAGAGACTTGGTCTTCCTTTAGGATAAAGCATCTAAACCAAAGGGAAAGCATGAATAATTCATACCCCTATAGATTTTCCCTCATCATAGTGTAGAGACACTTGGAAATAATACCTTTAAGATTAGAAAACTTTAAGGAGTAGAATTTACATTGCTCACTAATGGGAAATATCTCAAGCATTACTTTTTTGCTAGTCTATCAAGGGTCTTCATGGAATAAACCTGTAACATTGGTTAAATCTAGTTTAAGTAGGCTATTTAGTTTCCTTCTACTTTTTCTTTCCTATCCCTAGTTTTTACATAAGCATATATATATTTGTTTACTTTCCTTTTGCTTCCTACTATGTTTTATTTCTGTTGTGTGCTTTTTTTTTTGTTTTGTTCTTTGCTTTCAATAAGTACTTTTGATATGTGCTCAAATACCATTTAGTTTACTTAAAAATATTGAAGTTAAAAAATGTAGGTATGTACCTCATGCACATGTTAACCATGGATTTGAAACATGATCTTGATGTTCTAATTTAGAGGAACTAGAAAAGACTAATGAATATGTTAACTATTTTAAGAGAACTAGAGCATTGTTTTGATCTAAAATTTGTCTTAAGAGGAGTTACACATGTGGAATGAAAACTTGAGATATTAGGGAACAATCTCACTTATACTCAAAAAACATCCTTTTGTAAGACAAGGTCAGATCCATAGGTGATTACTTGAAGATCAAACACTTGGATAAATCCTTCAACCTGGCTACTTTAGGTCCCAACCTTGATGAAAGCATAAAAGATATAAAAAATAAAAAAATAAGAATTCAATGCAAAATCAAAAGCTTTTCAAGCATAGGTGATTCTGGTAATCTGCATCAAGGCTATGGATGCCTAGATGGTATTAGATCAAGACCGTCAGTGCAACCAAATGCATCTCAATTTGGAATATAGACTCTTGGCTAGTAGTAGAGCAATGCTCAAGCCTTATGTGAATTAGAATCATAGTCCTTAATAGATATCCAAATATGCTCTAAGTCAATGTTAATGATTAAAGGCATAGACTTAGAATTTGTCCCCTAAATCCCATGGAAAATAGTAAATGTAATCAAAACACACACACAACATGTCTATGCCTTAATTTTTGACCATAATTTTGCATGTGAAAAGCTAGTTTCAACCATGAACTAATCTTAGTGATGACATAGATCAAGTAAACGAGGTAACCTAGTCACTTGTCCAAACTAAAGCCTATTAGTTATAACATATTGCCATGTTTCCCTTAGAATTCACCATTTGTTCAGGTTAATATACCCCATTTTTAAAAATTGAGACCCTTAAGATATTATGAACCTTAATACTGAGATCTTGATGTTTTACTCGTTATTATGGTTTGAAGATCATGCATGCCTAATAAAATTAGCCCATTTGTTTATGGTCTTGCTGTAAGGTTACTTAATGTTTCTAATAATTATTATTCATGTGATAATTTTTAAGTTTCATGGAGCCATTATGAATGGATCATGCTTGTATATTCACATTTTATCTTCATTTAGGATTTTACTCACCTTAGGTCTATGAAAATTTAGGTTGATATTCATGTTCTAAAGACTTGATTTCATAAAATCCTAGCTTAAGTCCTTGATTCAAATATTGGTAGGAACACTTTTGGTAGGAATATTTTAAATTTCCTTTTGACTTAAGCCTAATTTTATGCTAAGGCTTAGTCATGTTTCATAACATGACCAAAACCTAGCCTAAAATCATGCTTGGTCCCCTTTCATTATTTTCCCCCTTTTTATTTCCTTTGTTTATAACAAAGTCTAAATTTCATATTGGTAGGGTCCTTTTAATTTTTCTAGCATGGTCCCCTTCTCTACCTATTTATCCTAAAGGCTCATTTCTAAGGCCCTGTTCATGTTCATCAACATGAATGAGACCATAGACTTGATGCTTTAGACTATGTTTCTATCTACCTAGGTCCTAACTTAAATACCTCACTTATTTTTAAATATAATTTCCTTCACTTCATCATGAGGGGATAATCTAATGGACAAAGGGAAACCTAAAAAAATTGAGCATTTGCTCCTTTAGACCAATCATGTGTGGGCATATGAATCATGATTGATGTATCTGACCATATCAAGACTAAGGATCCAATGGATCAAATGTAATGATGAAAAGTTAAAAATCCCCAAAATGCCCACAAATACATCATGTGGTGCTCTCACATATCAAGGTTAACATTAATAGAACCCCAAAACAATGGTGTGTAACTACTCATATTATGATCAATAGTTTACACTTCATTATAGATCCCTTGATGGGATGGAGTGAATTAAATATGAGATCTATGGAATATAGGAATTTCATGAGCTTAAATTTTATTTTCTTACAAATGTCATTTTACATCCACAAGACTATTATTGATGTCTATGAGACCATCAAATTCAAGCTCATCTAACATTTTATCTAAGTAAATAGATGTGTTTATATTATTTAAAGGGCCCACTTTGATATCATGTTTTAAAACTTAGCATAAAATACTTTAACCTAAGTCTAGAACATGTTTTCTTAACATGAAATAACTTAGTTTAAAATATTTTAGCCTAAGTTCCTTTTTACAACCATGTGTTGATTAAGTTCATGCATCATATAGGATCAATGGATCATGCTTCATTAGGCCCAAATGATCTAATGGTGTAAAATCATTAAGGACTATTAATAGATCTTGAAGATCCCATGGGCTCAACATATGGTAGATGCACATTCAATATGTAATTGATGTAAACTACAAAGGTCAAAAAGCCAATGAAAGTTCTAAGTGGTATAACCATGGGGATTGATACAAAGATGACCAATAATAAGTGAGGTCCTAGATCATGGTCAGAGGACCACATTGATCCTTAGGTAATGATCTAATGGCATGAAATAAAAGGACAAATTTTAAATAACAAAAACTAGTGCTTTGAAGTCATTTATGAAAAATTCTCTAAAAGTGTCAAATAGATGCCAAATAAGTGCCACATTAGCACAAAGTGAAAAAAATGAAGATCTTGTGTGCTAAAAAATATAAATGTATAAAGGCAAAGGTCAAAATAAAATTTGAGGCATGAATGAGCCTAATTTCAAATAAGTTATCATCATTACAGCTTCAAAATCACTAAAATTTGCATAAAAAGACCTAATTCAAGCTTAGATTGATCACAATTATGCTAAAAGGAGCTTAATTGTAAGTTAAGCAAGAAGAATTGACATAGAGACAATTTTCAATCCAATCATGAGCAACTCACAAGTCTCATAGCCATCTAAGCTCAAAGGCAGAAACTAAAGGATGAGACATAATGGTATCTATCCATAAATAGTGAGGGAAGGGTTTTGAAAAACACAGAATTGAACACTACAACATTGAATATGGGTAATAAGAATTGGTCTAAACTCTATTTGACCATTGAATAAATTCAATCCATTAAAAAGGAGGAATAAAAGATTACCACCATGAATGGTAGATACTACAACTTGGTTGCAGTCCAAATGGCTAATATCCATCATGCTATCACTAAACCCAAGGTAATCTATTGTATTGACATCCTTTCTCTCATTTTTGAATATTATACAATTAAACATGATTGGAAAATTCATAGAGGGATCTCTAGGATAATTGCATACATTTCCTCATTAGCTTTTGAAAGATACTATAAACTAGGAAAACCCCATGTGGATTTACGTACCATCAAGGAAATGACTGGAAAGAATGAATTAGACACCATCATTAGGCCTTGGTTACTCCAAGGGAACCATGTGATCTAAGACCTACATGAAATATACTAGTTTCCCAATTTACAGAAAGAATTAGGGTAATTATAACTCTATTAAATAAAATCTGTAGAGCCCCTTCAATCACTTATGTCAGTAAAAAGTGGGTATCTTATGTCTACTTCATGGTAGAAAAAGAGATAACTCCCTTAATTGGAGAGCTGATCACTATCCATCTATGACATCAAATCACAACCATTAAAAAGAAGACCAATGCATAATTTTTCATGATGTCCTATCTATTGGATGCCTTGCTAGCCTCCATTAGGATCCTTTATATCAAAAATTGGTCACCTAAGGCTAGATTTACAATCTCCTACCATTATTCCAAAATACACATTTTTAAATATAGACACCACATGTAATTCATTTGTGATTGTGATTATCTATCTTTAATATAGGACATTGCAAGGTCCCCCATCCCCAAGATTAGCCCTTTAATCAAGAAATATGTAGAGATAATGGGAGACATTTGGTTGTACTCAAATTTTACTATGATCAAAATTGAATGTATTTTGATTCAAAAATATATATTTCCCA
This sequence comes from Torreya grandis, assembly GCA_037957365.1. Classification (NCBI taxonomy): domain Eukaryota; kingdom Viridiplantae; phylum Streptophyta; class Pinopsida; order Cupressales; family Taxaceae; genus Torreya; species Torreya grandis. The sequence continues at coordinate 427,023 of JARHVA010007720.1, read as the reverse complement.
TATATGTTCCCACCAAACTAGCAGAGCAAGATATTGTAGGTCAACTTCTTCATAATGTTGATGGAGCGTGCGAGGAGGAAAGGAAACGCCTCCTCCTTCGCTTTCTTTTGATAATTAGAAGAACTATTTTTCAATATTGGAAATATGTAGATAATATTTATAGACATAAGGAATTTTTTTGTATTTTATTTGAATGACCTAATGTAGTGGGATACTAATGATAAGGTCACCAAGAATTTTAAAAAAAAAACAACTACCTATACTAGTTTATGAATATCAACTTGTTCCCTATGGCACTCTGCACATTAGGTCTAATATTTTTGAGGAGGTATTGATAGGCTCAAGATACACAATTTCAAATTTTAACATATACTAACCAATAATCAGAAACCACTAAGCGACATATGGAAAATGGGACCTCTTCAATACCATTTACTTCTTAGACCTTCTATACCCCCTTAAGAGTAACTACAGATAGAAGTTATAAAACCCCAAACATTGATTTCACAAGGTCATAAGAAGGAAAATCTATAATAAAGGCATAGTGAGGGACCCTCACCCTCAACCCTATATCAAACACCAACATCTCCCATGGAGTACTTAAACATGATTGCCTTAGAGCCTGATGAGATAGTGGAGGATGCCCTCAAGGTCCTTTTTGAATCTTATGGCTTTGATGAAGAATAGGATCAATTTAAATAATCTTAGGCCCAAACAAAGGATGTTGAGAAAGAAAAAGGTAAATAAGTTTCCCTAGACCTAGTCCCAGTGGAACCATTGAAGAAAATAAAGGTAGAATTGGTAATAGTCCCAATCAGACTAATGAATCCAAAATTGACTTTCACTCATTACATGAGTGAAGTTAAATTATTTAGTGACGAATACCTTATCCATGGACCAATCATCCCTAATTAGTTAATCTATGGGAAAATTCATAAGATCCCCTCCTTATCTCACTCATGGGGCCTAACCCAAACTATCAATATTGATGTGCAAGATGACAGTAAGCCATGGATAAGGGATTTGATGAAGGAGGAGGAAGAGAGAAGAATATTGGCCACTATAGGGTTAGATATCAAGAAAATGGATTCTTTAGGAGCATCGAGTAACATAAAGATAGAGGTCTTAAAAACTCTTAAGTACTCAATATCAACTATCAAGGTCCAATTTAATCTTGAGACAACAAGATTCGAAAGAGTGACAACTAGAAAGGCCATGTTCGGGACTGAAGAATTCACCTTTTAAAAGGTTGAGCCATTTGTAGGCTTAACTCTAGTTAGAGGTCAGAGACTTGGTGAGCATCTCATCCATGTAAAGGACAGTAAATAACTGACTAAGGCTCACTCAACTCAAGTCAAGGTAGGCATCAAGGGCATGAATCAAAGAATAAATAACCTAGAGAAGGGAAAGGAGAATTTGAAAACACAAGCTATATTATCACTCCTTGAGGTAATGGTTAAACTGCTTGATGAATCTTTCTTGAACATGTTTGATGCATTGAAAAAAATGAAGCTGAGGTAGATTTCATTGGTGTAGTAGAACATAGTGGCTAAGGGTCTAATAGCACGATGGTAAGCCTTAGAGGATAAAATAATAGGATTAATCAACATATAAATTGAAAGGTAGATTCATGGGCTCAAAATAATTAATTTGGGACATCTAAATGCAATCCTTGGAATAGTTGTTGAAAATATCAAGAGTTTAAGTGCATGGTCACAAGAACTAGAGAGACTCCTAAAAGATGAGGAGGAGCTAATTGAAATAATTGAATAGCTACTTGACACCATGATCACCAACCCCACAAAAACAAGTTCCCTTGGTATCATGGCAGATGAAGAATTCAAACATAAGGCTACTTTGGTGACTCAAGAAATAAGAAGCAAGAGTCAAGGCTAGTTTAGGGTAGATAATTGTAGGATCCTAGACATGATCCTCAATGTAGGAGAAAGGATAACTGAGCCCAAGAGCATTAGATAATCTATGGCTAAGAATAATAGGGATTTGAATGATCTAGCTGATAAGGAAGAAGAACATCTCTTAAGGCCAGCTATGGATTTGGGACTTGTTAATGTAGAGAATCAAACGGCTATGAATATCTTTCACTAGCAACAACCAAGTTCTTAGGCATAACACCCACCAACTAGTTAGTTAATATTCCACTTTTGTAGAGCATTGTAACATTTTGAAAATGGAGTATTATTTTGTAAAGGCATGTGCTGATTTGTTAGCATATTTACCTCTAGGTCAATATATTTTAGAAAATAAAGTGTGTTTTATAACTTTGTAGAAAAAGGATAGTTGTCTTTACTTTTTGTACATTTCTATCTTGTAACTGACTAGTATACTACCTTGTCTTTCTATAAAAGGTAGTTCTAACATTTTTTAAAGAAAATAATCTTGAGAAAAATCTATACACTTTAAATAGTTAATACAATCAAGGAATTTGGAAAGGATTTTCTAAGTTTGATTATGTTAACTTTTATATGGCTTTTTATCTCAATTACTAGTTTAAAGTCTTAAATTTCAATGGTTTATATGAATTCTAAGTTGCATCTTTGATTATAGGGTCGATAATTTATGCCTATGCTAGATTAATTAAATGATATTGGATTTTATTTGTTTTATTTTATCCACATAAGGATGTACACATGATATTTGAAGTATGGTATAAAATCTTTAAATTAAATTTAGTTCTTACTTATACTTATTTATATCATCCTTAAAGGTTTGCCTGGTGTGTAGTGAGATATGAGCTTATGCTATTTTGAAGTATATACTAGGTTAATGCATACGTAGTTCTAATTCAAACTTTGTCATCATTTTTGAGGCTAAGATTAATAATCACTTATTCTCTTTCTCCCTTACCCTTCTCTTTTGCTTCTTTTTTAACCAAATCACTTTAGTTTAGATATCATAAAAATGTCCATTTAGAATTAGTCTAAAGTTTAAGATTTGATCATAATTCACTAGTATTAGTATAGATAATTAAAATTCATAATGATTGGGACTATGGTGGATCCCAACCATCAATTAATATAATTTTTTAAGAATAGTTAAAGATTTCTCTATCATTATTTCACCATAGGTAACATAAGTTGCCAAAACCTACTATTCATGCTCTAAATTCCTAGAATTCGAAAATGAGAAGTGTTTTTTGAACACTAGGGGATTTTATGATACATTTAGAGGAATAAAAACTTCTATATATACAAAATACATAAGAGCTATTAATATTTTTGCTTAATCTATCTGGCTTCAAAGGATTCTCACTAAGTTTGGTATCAAGTTTAAATGACCAATAGTGATATTTTGTGACTATAAAAACACAATCTAGATTTATAAGAATCCATTCCTCCATCAATGAACCAAGAATATTAATATTCACATATGTTAGGAACCCATTATACCCCTTATCTTTATTTTTTACTATAATAGTTTTTATGGATGCATATGCTTTATAAGTAATCCTGTGAGTATTTTGTTCTATCCCACATTCATGGGAAGTATTAGTTGCTTAGATTAGACTCAGTATATAATTAAGTGTTGAGGCCAATGAAGGAATCCACAAATTTATTATATTAATCTTTCCAAAATGAGTTTTCCCCCTCAAAGAGGCCATTGATTCTACAATTTAGGCATTGTAATTTAGTTCTGCTTATTTGAGTTAATATATTACTAATTTTCATAGTTTATTTCATGTATTTTCAATTATCTGCTAACTCTTTTAAGAAGGATCCTCTCATCTGGTATGAGAGCACTTTCTAGGGCCAATTTTTTTTCTAAAAGTGTTCTTTTTATTCCATTGGATAATTTAGTTAAGTATTTTTTTAATCTCAAATAATCTGTTTCAAACCAGGGTAAAAATCTATCCACATAACTATGGGAAGTGCTTGGGTGAAATCCCTAAAAATCATTATGAGGAATACCACAAGAAACCCAAAGTAGCTATCCCATTAAAAGGACATGCTAGTGAAATGGGCAAAGGCCCCATCTTGACTAACTAGTTCTCATCTGTGAGCAAAACTAAGAGCTATCATTTATAGGTAAACCCATGGCTAAAATTTTTATAGAGAGTGGTACTCGGTAAAATAGAATTAGTGGATAGAGAGATATATTTAAACCCTTAGGTAGTCATTAAAACTTGGGGACCATTTCTATTAGTTTTATAATATTTATAACAAACTATCAAAAAAATAAACCAATAGTAGAGTATGTAAATATTTTCAAAGGACTTTCAGCTAGACATTTGACATAAACTAGAAATTGGAAAATCTTCATCCCATCAATTTCAAAAAAATATCTATAGAGTATTATATTGCTCTCAAATGACTTATATCTAGATAGAAAATATAAAACAAAATTCAAGAAAAAAAATATCTTATTTGGGTCATGGTAGTAACCCAAATACGAGCAAAAATTTGGAGGATCAAATTTCCACCCTCAAGACATACATCAAAGATCTTGATGAAAACCTTCTTGACCACAATATTCAACATACCACCTTGAATAATAGATGACATCTAGAGTCCTCTTTTGACAACATATTTTATTCTTCCATTAATTTTCATGTGCTAAATCTTGATTTTCCTTGATTCCATGGTGTAAATCTAACTAGATAGATCTATCGAGAAAAACTATATTTTAGTTTGCACAATACTTTTTATGCCAACAAGGTTCTACTTGCATCCTTTCACTTGAAAATTGAATCCATTTAATGGTATCATTGGTATACTAAGGATCATGATGAGCTAAGATGGACCAATTTTTACAACCTCATTTTTCAATGGTTTGGCCCTAGAACTTTTTATTACTTCATAGGAGAACTCACTAAACTTTTCCAAATAGGAACCGTGAGAGAATATCAAAAGAAAATTGAAAAAATGTTCAATCACATAGAGGGATTATCCAATTAATTCTTTAGGAGTTGATTTATCTATGGATGGAAAGATGAAATATGATATAAGGTCAAAATATTTTGGCCTAACATGATCATAGAATCCCAAGGGTTGTCTAAGTTAGTAGACGACAAGATCATAGCTCAAAAATGATTAAAATCCAGTTTTTCTCCATTTAAAAATACAACTCCAAAATGATCTTAAATAACACTATCCCCTAAATCCATTCCAATCAAGAATTTGACTAAAGTAGAGATGTGAGCCTATAGATAAAAGGGACTCTACTATAATTATGATGACAAATTCACTTAAGGACATCAATGTGTTGAGTAAAAGATTTACCTATTGGATGTGGACTCTCCACCTAAAATTAAAGATCAAGAAGATGTTTAAGATATAATAGATGATTTGGAAGAAGCTCAATCGATCAAGGAACTTGCTTCTTAGAAATACCAACTAGATATCTCTCTCCACGCCTTAACATGAGTCCCCACCCCACTAACCATATGAGTTAGGGGTTAATACAAGTTCCCTTTCACAATAATCATTGATTCTCATAGCACTAATAACTTCATTGACCCTATAATAACCAAACAGGATAATTTTTTTGTCTACCCTTGATCAAACTTTGAAGTTATGATTACCAATGGGGGAATATTACATTGTAAAAGGAAGTGTCATAATGTGCATACCTCTATTGGAGATTATAACAAGTGATTCAACATGTTTGCCTTACCCTTAGGTGGATGTGATTTTATTTTTGAATCCCAATGGTTACACACACTTGGACCCATCCTATGGGATTTTGCTGAACTTTAGATGTAGTTTTCACATAATAGGCAAAAACATACATTAGAAGGCTTATAACTAGGGTCTCTTAGCATCATCAATTCACATTAGATGGAAAATATTCTTCAAAATAATTCACACAACATTACCTATATTTCATTCAAATGCAACCATCAATGGTCTCCACTATTCCTTCTGATCTATAAACCATTCTACATAGGTATGCATGTGTCTTTGACAAAATAGTGGGATTTTCACCTTTATGACTAGAGGACCACCATATTAAAATCCTTTCAAGAAGCATTCCTCCCATCATCAGGACCTACCGCTACTCATTTCAATAAAATATTGAGATTGAAATGTTCATTTGAGGCTTATTAAAGCAAGGCATTATTCACCCCAATACCAACCCATATTCTTTCCTAGTTCTCCTTGTTAAAAAAAGAATGGGTCATGGCACCTCTACATTAACATCCATATACTCAATCACATCACAATCAAGGATAATTTATTGATCCCTATTATTTATGAGCTTCTTGATGATCTTTGATGTGCTCATTTTTTATCCAAGTTGTATCTCCACTATGGTTATCACCAGATCTAGCTTCATGACGATGATATCCCTAAGATAGTTTTTTACACATATGATGGCCACTATGTGTTTTTGGTCATGAAATTTCACCTCACTAATTCTCCTTCAACATTATAGGCATTGAATAATAAAAAACCTATCCCTACCTACAAAAATTCATTCTGGTCTTCTTCGATGACATCCTCATCTATAGTAAAACATAATCTGAGCATCTCCAACATCTGGAGCTCACACAGAAACTTATCTCTGATGATCATCTTTGTGCTAAATAGTCCAAATATACTTTTATCTTGGATGAAGTGGATTATCTAAGGCATATTGTCTTAGCCCAAGTGGTTCAGGTGGATCCTAAAATAATAGATGCCATGATAAATTGGCCTCATCCTCAGACACATAAGAGCCTCTATGGGTTTTTAGGGCTAATTGGATACTACTTCAAGTTTATAAAATATTATGGGAAGACTATAAATCCACTAATACCTATGTTTAAATATGAGGCTTTTACATCAATACAAGCTATTGAGTGTGCATTTTAAGAATTAAACCAAGCTATGTGTACTACACCTATTCTAACTATGCTAGATTTTACCAAGACCTTGACTATCAAGAGTGATGCTTGTGATAATAGACTTGGTGTTATTTCCTCCAAGAAGGATGCCCCATTTCATTCACCAAAAAATCTATTTTTTGTAATAATTTAGTACTCTCTACTTATGACAAGGAAATGATGGGCATTTATCATGTAGTACATAAGTGGTGGCCATACCTACTAGGGAATCTTTTTTACATCAAAATCAATCATAAGAGTTTAAAATATTTCCTAGAATAATGGGTCTCCACCCTATCAAAATATAAATGGGTCAACAAACTCATGGGTTATGACAATAAGATCACTTAAAAGAAGAGTAAGGGTAATATTTTGGTCGATGCTCTATCTCACATATTTATGGACCAAGATTCCCTTATATTCCTTTTTTCTAAATGAAATTAACTAATTTGATTTGTATTTTTTGCTTACGCAAGTTAATTAGGATGTGAAATAAAACTAGTCTTGTTTAGTGATTTTTAGCTTTTGGTAATTGATTTAAATGTCATGAATTAATAGATTAACATGTCAAAAGTGCTAAATTACTAGGTCATAATTTGAATAGGGTTAGAACCAAACCATGTTAGTGATGTATATAGGGTAATACACCATTTAATCTAGCCTTATCATGTGTTTGGGCAATTCAATCCCTTGCATAGATGAATTTGGGAAATTCAAATGATTTCTAGGATTAAAATATGTCATTTTCTAGAAATTGAACTAAATGTCAATTTAAGAATGGAGGTGGACAAAATTAGGTGTCTATAATTTTTACCTATTTGAGAAGGCATTAAAAGACATATTCACATTAATGCCTTTTCAAATAAGGAAAAAATCTTTAATCCAAATGGTTCATGCCCTAAAGAGTAGTTGATAATCCCTTGATATTGCCCTGATAGAGTGGGTGAAAAAAATAAAATTGTTGAATGCTACCTCAAAATGAAGAAAATTACATAATATAAATGTTAATGGGGGTGATATTACCACATTAAGTTAATGTTTTTATAAATATTAATAGTGATAGAGTCATTAATTTACCCAAAGGGGGTTATAATCAGTAATGAAGGATATGGCACTAGTTTTCCCAAAGGTAGTTATAAGTAGTTGTTTCACTATTTCTCATGTTTATTTTCCTTTTTTAAATAGAGTAAATATTTAAATAAATTTGAGGTAAGAAGAACCTAGATGTAGTGCACTCTTTAATCTAGTTTATTGTAGATACTCATCTTTAGCTTGGGAGGATGACTTGCAGATAAGGAAGCAACTAGAAAAGGGTGAATTAGTGATATAGATGTGTGGATTTCCTAGCATGAGCTATATATAAGAAGCACTAAACTTCCTTAGAGACTTTCAATCCACTCATTAAGATAATTAGGTTTTAATAAATGAAAATAGGTGATTGCATGAAATGAAAGAAAGTACCACAAAATAATGCAAGAGATGCTCTTGAAGAGAAATGAATATATTTTACTAAAATAATAATAGCTTAATAAAAAAATAGTGTTGAATTGTTTAAAATTTCTTTAGAAAATAGTTTAGATCTATGTGATGTAAAAAAAATTAGAAACTTGAATTTGGATGATGGTAGATAGGTGAAAATTAATAATTGTTTTGAGAATATAAAACACACAATGACCATCAATGGTCATTATTCATCTAGTACAGGTTAAGGCAACCATTATTAGCTGAGATATGACCAATTTTGGTTTTTGTAAGTCTTGGTTTAGATAAAAGGATGTTGGGATGAGTTATAGGAAGGATTTAAAACATGGTTTTAGGGTACGGTGTTGGTCATGAGAGTAAAGTGGATTCTTAGAAGTGTCAAACTTAGGATTTGGATGGTATGATGATTAATAATAGTATGGGGGTGATTTGGTGAGAGGTAAAGTGCTTAGAGTTGCAACACTTCAACACAAGGAATATAATGCTAGAAGATGAAATGGATAAAAATAATGAAACAATTGAAACTAATTACTGAACTTGATAAAAGTAGAAATACTTAGCTTTGGATTTTTTAAGATTGGAAGAATGCTAAGGTTGATGTTAAGTTTTATGGGATCTTAGAGTAATGCAGGTAGAGTAAAAATACTTTGGCTCTTCATGATGAGTTGCTAAAGCACTTTAATGTCTTTGGTTTGGTTGTTGGTTCATGTGGGAGCTTTAATTTGATTAAGAGTCTAAGTTTCTCATGTAAAATATAAATTAAACCTCCCTAAGGTAAGTTTTTTGGTTACATTAAGTAACTATCTCTTGTCCAAGTCAACCAGTGTTAGTCGAGGGGTGACCACCACTAGTCAAAGAAAAATAGTCAAAACTTGCTAGTTTTGGATATTTATAGTTAAATTTGGTTGTTAAAACTAATGGAAATGATTTAAGGTTAATAAATTCCTCATTGGTATGTGTGAAAAATAAGTCTTAATAGGTTAAAGGAATAAATATCTAGGTGGGAAAAAATCCTTAGGCTAGGTGCCAATTAGTTAGCCATGAATTTAGGTGGGCAGGTGTAAATAGGCCTTTTTAAATTAATTAACTTAATTAAATAATCCAAAAATGCGTAAATGGGTGTGTTAAAGGATTGTAATAATTAATCATATATCAAATGGGCTAAGGGGTCCAAGGGGTGCTTTATCATGACTAGAACCATGTGGTTTTTTAGTGTCTATATTTTGCCCATTTTTATTGTGTAGGTTTCATCCTTAAGCTACAAAACAAAAACAACAAGTGCAATGGCAAGTTGGATTTCTTGAGTATGGGAGGAGGTGTTTCCCCTCAAATCAAGATGCAATGAGGTGAAAATGAAGTTGGGTATATTTTTGACAAATATGCATTTGTGAAAAATTAAGTAGGGTGGTATGAAGTGGAAAATAAGGTTATTTTAAGGAGGATAAGTGACAAGTGAACCATCTCACTATATTAGGTTTAATAGATATGGGTGCACTTATAAACATAAGTCTTCATGCAAAGGTGTCTAGATTCAAAAGGGACCAAAATTTGGGTGATCTTAAGGCAAAATTTGTTACAGGTGCCTAAACTATAAGTCAATACATTCCAAGGCATCTAAATGCTTTGTGCACTAAAGGGTATATTTGTATGTAAGGTCATGTATCATGACAGGGTGAGGATGTAAAGTGTTTACAATGTTGTCTAGGTGTGGCTATCATAAATTGATGTGCACAAGTGGTCTAAGTGATTAATTTAATAGTTGATAAGGTGGGAAATATTGTGATAAGGGTCTTTTGGGGTGAAAAGAGGAGGGAGGGGCTTAAAAACATAAATGTGGTTGATCAATGATAGTTAAATAGAGTCTAGTAATGATTACAAATAAACCCTAAAAAGGAGTTTAAAATTTGTAAAAGGTAAAAACAAGTCTATTTTGGAATTTTGCCTTTGTCTATTACCACTATATGCTATCATTTATCCTTTTATGTGGAGAAAATGATGTTTGGAAAAATTTGCTCTTGAGCTAGGTTTTTAAGTTGTGTTGACTGAGGGTTAAAGAAAAGTGTGAGTTTGACTAAAGATGGCACTAGGTGGTTTAGGTAGATAGTGGTCGATGAGGATTTAAAAAGTTGAAGGTTGATCCAAGGGTGGGGGTGAGTAGCAGTGGTGTAGATATATCCATCATGATGGTGTATATAAAATAAGGTAGGCACTTTTTTGTGCTTGATTCAAATTTTATCTACATTTATTCAATTTGGGTAGGTGGTATTAGAATGTGGCAATTTAGGTTTTTAGAGGGAAATTTAGAGTGTAGATGGAGGTAGTTAGGGTTAGGATTGTATTATATCTAATAATAGGTTAGGGGAGGGAATAAATTAATGTTTTGGTGGGGTTTTAGAGGGTATTCTAAGAAAAAGAAGGTTTTGGTTTTCATCAACCTGATACATAATAACTAGTGTCAATTGCTATTGATTGATGTCGATTGATAGTGGATCAATTATTGGTCAAGTATAGACTATTTCCAATTCACAACACTAACTAGTCAAAGTCAAAGGTTGATCGATAATGGTTCTATAAGCAACTAGCATCAGTCAAGACTCCACCATCATTAGTCTTTTAGGAATGGTTAAAGGGGAAGGTACTTATGAATGTAGAGATAGGTTTTAAGACTATAGAGTGATGTTGTAAGCTAGCTTAGATTTAGGTTAGGCTTATCTTAGGGGTATAAAATCTATACTTAGGAGTATATTTTAGATTTAGGTGTGAGATAGGCTAGCTAGTAAGTGAAAATGTTGGTAGGGGATGGATTCTTGTACTACTTAAGAAAGTGTAAGTTAAGCTAAATTATTTATCTAACCTTGCAGGTGAGGGTGATGATAGTGATGTGGGACCAAGTGATATTCATTTTGGATGATGTACATAGGGACATGGACCCATTTAATGATATCACATGGAAATAGTTAGATTTAGAATCATGTGATATTATTAGTGCATGCCTCAAGATGCAATGATGATGCTAACCGTCACTGAGAGATGGGACCTGAATACCAACACCTTTATACTACCAACTAGGGATATCATAATTCTAATTGAGGACATTCATAGGATATTAAGATTTCCTATTCAGGTTCTAGTGACATAGCACATTTATAGTGATGAGTAGGATGCCTACATAGATCAACTATTTAGGGAGGATTTTGTACAAGTGAGATGGCATGTAGGGATATTTTATTTTAGAGATATGTAATGTATGGATAGGTTAGATATATTTATCATGATGATGATGATGATATCCATGAATTTTTACATGCTTAAAGACTCAATTGGATGTATATTCCCCTAGGCACTTTTAGGTTTTTTGGTAGATATGCTAGAGGATCATATAATATTTACTTAGGCCCTAGTACTATTGGTGTAGATCTATTAGGAGATATAGGGTTATCATGTGTATATATGATATGGATTAAGTGTAGGCTATATATTTTACTACTGGGAATATGAGCATATCATTATGCTACAACCATTTGGGCTTCCATGGCACACATGGGTGTAGGAAAGGTATAGAGTTGGATTAATGAGATGGAGAGTAGATCATGCACTAATAGCAATAGGGGAAAAGGGTCAAGATCTTGATTGGTTCATATATTTATTAGAGACATTAGTCTATGGAAATTTGATATGGATACCTTACATAAGATTCCCCTTATGGATGCATCTTGTCATACATACATTCTCCTTATAGAGATATAGATGGATACATGGGAGGTGGTAATAGGAGGTAGAGCTAATCCCCTTCACCTAAGTTGGGAGAAAACATGGATTGGTGTAGGGTGTCATGAAGGCATGTTATAGGTATATGATGAATCTATATGCTTTCATACTTAGATATCTATATAATGGATTAATTTACTTATGAAAACTTATTAATGTGGTTAATGTGGCTAATATCTTTATGAAATTTTTTAACATGGATTAGATGTGATAAAATAAATATGATTGATGTGATGTTTGATTAAATAGATGTGACGGTAATAAACATATGATGATGGTGATTTCTAATTGAAAAAAATTATGAGAAAACACCAAGATAAATGATATGAATGGATAATGTTAATCATGCAATAAAACACATAATGTATTAAATGTTTTCAAATTTTATGATTTTATTTATTTGGATTAGAGTTGATTTGGAAGATGCTTAAAACTATATTAACACATAGATTAAGTTTGAAAAACAAAAGCACATGGAAGAAAGGTTAAAATAATCAAGATATAAACATCATAATGAATGTATCAACGAGTAGGTATAAGAAAAAAGAATACATGATTCTCTTTCATTGATGAGTACTAATATATAAGTTAGAATGGATTATGAACATAAGCCCTTCATATGATTTGCATTATCATTCATTTGTTTGTTAAGAAATTAATGATCACATTGTGTCAAGTAAGCTTAAAATCCCTTGTTTTATGGAGAGAAAAAAGGAGATGGAGGAAAATGGATCCTTCTTGTGGGGATATCTTGTCTCTTCTATAGGTTGTCAAAGAACCAATATAAACAAGTCTATATCATATTTTAGTGTAGACTGATTGATGTAGGAAGTCTACTATTTTGGATTTTGTGAAAGCTAATTACAACTTCCATAATTTTTGTTTTGTTTTTTAATTTTGACTATCAGTTTTTTGATGTTTTGAAAGGTCAGGGAAGATGATAAATGTGAGAAGATTCCAAGAAATTACTTGCTTTGATAAATATTTGGCATAGTCATCCTTTAAGTGAATGGTCTAAGCTTTGTGATTTGGCCTAGGTATGTGATAACTATCCTTCAAGGGAGTAAAATACCTTATATTAAGCAATTTTTGAAACTTTTTTGTAGCTATCCTTCAAGGGAGTAGCAAAAAATGTTAGAGATGACCCATATGATGTAATATTTCATACTTTTTCTATCTGTTACTAGACATATACTTACTTATATATGCTTAAGCTTACCTTTATGAAGGTGAAACTATCACACAAGAAGGTTACAGAGTGGGAGAGAGGATAATTTAAGAGATAATAACCATGGGATTCCATCCTATTAGGGATGAAAATTATCCATGAGCATCATGATATGGGTAGATCTATGGTGCCCATATTTAGGATGGAGGATAATATTATGACAGATAAACACATGATTATATACTATAATCAATTGTTCTGAAGGTGAGGGAAAGGATGTGATAATCTTTTAAAATAAGGGATGAGATTAATTTAGATAAAAGGTGAGTTTAAATATTGTTTTAAAAAAGAAAAGGACATAGATGCAAATCGTTGAGGGGATCAGGTTTTTGTTTCCATTCAAGAGATGATAATTGATAAGCTCTCAAGCCATACTTATGCATTATGATATACAGTCCAAGATAATTTAAATAAAACTTTCCCCATTTGATTTTTTCCATATTGGTTACATGTTGATTTTCCTTCAAGATGAGGTCTTTGATATTGAATTCTCATTCTTCTAGGTTTTTTTATAAGTTGTTTGATTTATTGTTAATATTTAAGATGATGGTTAAGCATGACCAAATAACATTCATTAAGTAGCTCAAGTTGGGATAAATTTTCTTGATGATAATCATCCTTTGAAATTATATCCTATAGGGATATATGAAGAGAAGGAATTTAGACTTTGGGAGGAAAGAAATCATCTACTCTAAAGACAAGAGAGAAAAGGGTAGCAACCATAAGGGTTTGAATGCTAGTTTGATAAGCCAATAAGGTGAGGGTAATGTGTAAGTGTCAATCCCATCCATATGTATTAACCATTTTAGTTAACATTTTATTAATGATTTTTTTAGAAGCTTAAACTTATCCATTAGCTTGTGGATGATAAGGTGATGATAAACTTAACATAATACCAAAAGTGTCACAAAGACTTTTTGATTTTTGATTTTTAAAATACTTACCATTATTAGTGATGATTTTGTGATGGATACTAAAGTGATAGATAATGAGATGGTTAATGAATTTAACAAACTTATCATCTTTGGTTGAAATAAGGGGAATAGCCTCCACCCATTTAGTGAAATATTCTATCATAGTCATGATATAAAGATGTAGATATGAAAAATGAGGGTTAATTTCACCAGTGGTATCTAATCCCCATTACGAGAGGGGATAGAAATCCTTAGAGACATGAAGACCATGACTAGGTACATGATGTAAATTATCATGTTGTTGAGACTTGACACACTTCTTTAAATAATCAAAATAGTCTTAGTTAATGGTAGGCCAATAATATCCAAGGCAAAGGATACATTTAGTGATATGTAGACTACTAAAATGTCCTCCATAAATCCTATCATGCATTTCCTTGATAGTATAAGAGATTTCATGATTGCATGGGCATATAAAGAGGACACAATCAAAGCCTTGTTTATAAATAATTCTCTTATTATGGTGCAATTATAAGTAATCTATATAAATTCTCTTTGACCATTTCTAAACATATTAGAAGAATTAATAGCTAGGTTCATATAGTCAAATCTTTTATTATACCAAATGTTAGATTGGGCCTCTTTCACATGACAAATGGAAGGAATATCTGATTTGGTGTAAGAGGTCTTGTTAAGGAGATGGATAGTGATAAAGAGATTAGAGTTGGAAGGAAAAAATAGGACTTAGGAGGAAAAAGAAGCCATGGTATTAGTGAATTTGTTATTAGAATATGGAGTGGCTTAGATAAAATAATGATCAAATTATGTTAAGAGTACATCCACCAATTATTTATATTATTTTAGAACATCATTTTTACATTGGTAAGAGCCATTGGTTTAATAGATCATAAGTTTAGAGTCCCTAAATATTCTAATATATTTTATTCCTAAAGATAAAGTTGTTTGGAGACCTATGACTAGGACCTCATACTCAGCCATGTTATTGGTGCAATAAAAATTAAGATTAAAATATAAGGGAAGAGGTTCACCATCAAGGGGGAGAAGGATGATCTTGACACCCCTACCACATTAAAACTTTGATCAATTGAATAACATGGTAATTTGATAAGTATAATCCTCTTGAGAGAGAGTCATGATGGACTCATTAGGAAACTCAAGATGATTGTTTGCTCAAGGTGCTTCAACCAATTGGTTAGCAATGACGCTCCCTTTAATTGACTTTTATTAGAGGAAATCAAGATTGAAATCAACTAAAAGCATGAGATATTTAGTTATATGTTAATTTTTATATGGATTATAATGCATATACTTGAGTGGCTCAGTGTTAGTTATGGTGAAGGTTTTATGATTAAGGAGGTAATGATGGAGTTTTTAAGCCATAAAGACCAATGTAAGGCACAGTTTCTTGGTATGGGTATACTGAGTTTCATACATAAGTGTTTGAATTATATAGTAGACTAATTTATCTTTATGTCGATCATCTCGATGTGTAAGCATGGCCCCTAAGGAATGGTCAGTGGTGGAAATATAGAGGTAAAATGGATGCTCATATTTTGGAGGAAAAATAACAAGATAGGAAAGAAGATACTTTTTAAGTGAATCAAAAGCCTTTTGATAGTCTATGTTCTACTTAAAGGAGATATCCTTTTTAAGAATGTGATAGAAAGGTTGACATCTATTAGATAGATGAGAGATGAAATTAAAAATGTATTGGAGTTTCCCCTATCAACTACAGAGTTGTTTGAGGTTGGTTAGTGGAGGCATGTCAAAAATTACCTTGACTTTAGTTGGATCAAATTTGATTCCATGGAGAGAGATGGTAAAGCCAAGGATATTGCTTGAAAAGACCCCAAAGATGAACTTCTTAGAATTAAAGTGGACATGGAAGTGAATAAGATTCTTTAATATAACCTTAAGGATGTCCAAATGATCATTTTGAAAATTAGACTTTCCAAAGAGGTCATCAATGTAATCCTCTATATTTTTATGAATAAGGCCATGAAATATATAGTTCATGGCATGTTGGTAGGTTTAATAAGTGTTCTTAATACCAAAGTCATGAAACTATAGAAGAAGTTTCCTTGTGAGGTGATAAAGGTGGTTTTATGTTGATCTTCAAGGGCAATCAAGATTTTATTATAACCTGAGAATATGTCCATAAGAGATAGCATCTCATGGATGGCCATAAGATAAAAAAGTTGGTCAATGCTTGGAAAATGTATATCATCATTTGGGAAAGAAAGGTTAATATTGTGAAAGTCCATGAAAATGCAAAGTCCTCCTATTGCTTTGGTGATATAAATGACATTTAAAACCCATTAGGGATAGTTAATAGGTTAGATGAAATTGATGGATAAAAGGCACTAGAGCTCTTCTTTGACAAGAAGGGCTATATGAGGGTACATCCTATAAATATTTTTCCTAAAAAGATTAGAATCAAGGGTGGTAATGATTTTATGGATGACTATGGTGGGGTTTATTCCTAACATATCACTATAAGACCATGTAAACTCTATTCTACGATCTTGAAAAAAGGAAGAAAAATCCTAATGCCTTGAATAATTTAAGGATTGGCCAATTTTGAATATGTGAAGGCTATCCTAAGTAGCCAATTTAATGTCAAAATTATCTTCATTCAACATGGTTGAAGTCTCAAGAGTAAATAATTTATGAATGGAAGAATCTTTAGCACCAAGATAGTGAGAAGGGAATCATCATCCTAACACTAAATAGTATTAATATTAGGAGAATCATCATATACCATCTAAATATGAGTCAAAGGAATGGTCATGGTTTCCCCATCCTTTTTATAAGCTAAGAGTCCCAAATTGATAATGTTGATCAAAAAATGTTAGAGGGAATGATATCGAGATCTTCAAATTTTAAAAGAGAATGGGTTGGAAAGGATGGGATTTTTTCCTCAATAATGGTGATGGGGGATAGGTTAGTTGGATCCTATGGTGGAATGAATTTGAGACTAAATAATTTATGAGGCTTTTAGGTTTTCATGGTATCAACTTTTGTGTTCCATGCTCATATCATCTTAGAGTAAATCCCTTCCAAGTAAACCTATGGAGGTATGTCTTGGAAAACTCTAGTTTATCTAGGTAGGAGAAATTAAAGGTGAATGTTTTAGGTTAAGAGGAGGTTATGTAGGTAAAAATTGGTAGATAAATTCCCATATAAACAATATTAGTTTGGAAATTAGGAGGTCTAAATAGAATAATGATTTAAATATTGGAATCATGACTAGGCTATTGGTCAAGGTTTCCATACTCTTGGGGAGTAGGGAAGGCATCTAAGGTCAAAATGTGATACTCCCCAAGTGAGAGATATTATAATGTTGAATCGAAAGGGGCCTTAGTAGGGATTTGATTAGAAGGTATAAAGAGATTTTGAAAGCTTTGTTGATGGAAGAAGAGGAATTATTCTTGGTTGTTATAATCTTGGTTGATGGAAGGAAGAGAACATCATTGGGTCAATAAGTCATATTACATGATTTGAAAGGACTAGGGTCAACTGGTATGGTATGAACTTGACCCTCATACTCAAACTTGATGCACTGATGTAAGGTAGATGTCATATAACCCATGGAACAAATCCAAGGTCATCCAAGTAAAATTTTATATTTTAACTCACCTTTTACCATGTAGAAGAGATTATGAAGAGTTTGAGGTCCTAAATGAATATAAAGGATGACTATCCCTAAGGTTGTATCCATGGTATCATTTAAATATCAAAGAACCATTATAGTTTTTGACATGATATTCTCTGGTAGTTTCAATTGGCCATATGCATGGGAAGAAATAATGTTAATGTTATCTCTCCCATAAATAATAACCCTCTTTATATGCATTTGATTGATGTGGGTGGTAATGAAAAGGGTAGGATCCATATCATCTAGATGAATAGGGGGTATCTCTAAATCCTTGAAGGTGATGAGGGTGGAAATCTAAAGAGCTTTGATGAAGGCTATTAGAGGTTGTAAATGTTCATGTTGAACCTCTATGGAGTACAAGGCTTCCATCATGTCTTAATGGTGATGGAGTGAGGTATTTATTATCCCATATTAAGTCATCTTCATCATTGTTTGGTGAAGTTTGTTTAGAACTACCCTTTGTATTGACTTGTAGGGGTTGGATTGGGGTACACACAAGATATAAATCTTTGGCTTGGGTGAAGGTATTTGGGCTTGGTTGGGTGTTATGATGGTGGAAAAATGGTATTTACATGGGATGGGCACATTTTTTTTCATTTTATCATTTTTTTTGGCTTTTGATTGGGTGAAAAAATGAATGGTATAGATTTGAAGTGGATTTAGACTAGTGGACTACTTCAGTTCCTCCTCACTCTTAGATGAGAGTTTTGGGGTAGGTAGGTATCAGGTAGTTTCTCTTAACTCTTGTCTTGGTGGTGGGATCATGGGAGGTTATTATATCAATAATTAATCCTCATCACATAGTTTTTGGACTAACATGGAGAGCTTTATATTTCTCTATATCATTCCCATGTGTCTTATGGTATGAATAAATTAGATTGTCATTAAACCAAGACAACTTAGGACTAAGGGGATGAAATAGTTTGATAGGAGGAAAGACTAAGTAGGAAGCTTGGATCAAAAATTTCAATATGGTATAATATGACTATAGAATAGGTGGTAAGGGATTGGATGTTTTGGATTTGATAGTTGGGTGGAAGCCTTCTTATGGGTAGGCTTGTCAATAGGAGCTTTAGATGGTGGAACATTCTTGGTGGGTGGTTTTGGATAGATGATTTGGAGGTTAAAGGCTTAAAAGTAATTGGTTTGTAAGTAGAAGTCTTAGAATTATAAGGTTTGGGATTAGAAGGCTTGGAAGTAGAATGTTTAAGAGTAGAAGGCTTAGTAGTGGAATGTTTGGAGGTAGAAGGCATGGAAATAATAGGTAGAGGTGTAGGTAGAAGCAAAGGTTGGGTTTGATATTTATTTGGGAGAATTAGTTTTTTAATCAAGGTGGAAGGTTGAGATCCTAACAAAGAATAAGGATTTTTTCCTAAAATGGAAGGCAAAGGGGAAATGGGAGGTAAGGTTTTGGATTTGGGAATCCTCTATGGTTCCATTTTCTTGGTTGGTTTGACTTGTAGTTTCTTAGGTGGGTTTGGCAGTCTCAAATCCAACATCAATGGAGGATGGGAAATATTCTAAGTGGGGATCACACCTAACTTATTTACACTCTTTATGGTGATAATGGAAAGTATCTTGGTTACTTTGGAGGGAGTTGGGTTGGATGGTTTATCTAAGTTTAGGGAGGTAGAGGTTTTCATTGGTTCAGTTAGGGTTATGGTGGTTTCACTGGTAGAAGTGGAAGGTTAGGTAGACAAGGGTGAAGGTGATTACTCCTTATTGGCAAGATAAGGGAGCCCAAGGTGATTACAAAATATGACTTGATCAAGGTTTGGATAGGATAGAAAATCTAAGTTTTATACCAACCTAGAAAAGGGATTATAGATGGGTTTATTTATTTCAGTGTTCGACTCAAACATTATACCAAGAGTGATATCCATGTTATCCTTTTCCTCTATCAAAGGTTTCAAGGCCTTGGTAGATGATTATTCCATATCAGGGTTAGGTGAAGCAATATTTTCCTTACAAATATTTTCTAAAGGAAGGATGGATAACTCTATCATGGAATAAAAAGGAATGGAAGTAATGGTGTTTTCTTTGTTATGATTTCCAAAGGAGAGGTTGGTGAATCCACTACCTTAATAAATGGAGAAGGGATGATAGTTTATTTTTTTTGTTTTATTTTCAAAAGTAATGGTAGGTGACTCCACTACCTCAATAAGTGGAGAAGAGGTGGTAGTTTGAGACATGGTTTCATTAACAATTAGTTCACTAAGAACTACACTAACTATGAGGACCTCATGATTATGAGAAGATTATATATTATTATTATCATTTTTCACATAAGGTTAATGGTTGGGGATGGTTATCTAAAAATGTCAAGTGATTGATTTGGGGATGCATTTAGATTTTCCATCACAAGTCCCCCCTTGTCAATCAAATATTAGATAATGTTTTTAAATGTTTTAAATCTACTAACATCATTTCCAATAACATGATGGAAGGCACACAATTCATTTTAATTATAATAGCTAGGTATAGGATGAGAGGAGTTAAATTACTGAGGTAGGTTGAATGGAGGAAGTTGTATGATAGATTCCTTTAATAACTTTTCCAAAATTGTATCGTATGATTCCCCTAGTTGAGTATACTATTTTTGGACATAGAAATTTTGATTTTTGGAATTTGGTTAGAGGAGGTGGAAGAATTTGGTTGGTTGATAGCTGGAGGAGAAGCCATTTTATGCACAACAATGTTCACAGTTCTTTTCGATTTGGTATTGGTGTTGGTATGGTTGGTGGTTTTAGAGGAAGAAGCTTCATTTGATTTCAAACTAATTTTTTTCCCTTAATTTAATATTTACCTCATCAATAGCTCTAATATCCAAATTTTAATCCATGGTAAATGCTTCATCAAAGTTTCAAAAAAATTTAACCTATAAGGTTGATGATATATGCTTGGCACAAGTTTGAGAGAAAATTTCAATCAACTCAGGTTGGGGTAAAGAGAAAGAGAGTTGGTTAATCAAACCTCTCCAATGGGCCATAAATTTAGAAATTGACTCATCCTCAAATTTCTTGATGGAATAGATTTTAGTGATAAAAAATCTCTTAGAAATATTTATAGATAAGTGGTCTAAGAAAGTTTGGGTTGGTTGGGAAAAATAGAAGAGACAGTGCTTGGTAGTATCACTATACCAAGCTAATGTTAGACCAGCTAAGGACATAGGAAAAATAATAGGGATGACCAAATTATCTAAGATGTCATTGGGGATCTTCTTTGCTTTGAAACTTAGTAAATTTTGGAAGATCCCACTATGTGAGGTATGGTTAGATTGGGACGGATGGGTGTATTGGATCATTAAAAATTTGGTCATATGATAAGATGTTGTGGAGACTAAAAATAGATAACTCTATATTGGTCATATTATCCATCAACATCTTGATAAGATTAATTTGCAATTGTGCACCTCCATAATTGTAAGGTATATTCTATTGGGGTTATGAAGGTGCAACATATGGGTAGCTAGTAGAGGGTTGGGAGGATGCCATGTATTGATAAGTTGTAATGGAAGGTCAAGAAGATACCACATATTGGTAAGCTAGCATGGAAGGTTGGGAAGAAGGTGGATACATGTACTCTTGTGGGTTTGGAACATACCCTAGGTTTGGTGGAATATACATTGGTTGGGTAAGAGGCATAATTGAACTAGTGTGTTGAAGGTGGGTAGTAACCATAGTGATAATAGGTGGGAGCATAGAATATATGGTAAATATAAATTTTGGAAAGGGGTTGAAGTTGGTGGGTTATAAATGACAAGTGGTAGGGTAGAAACACTAGTGTAAGGTAATCCAATAATAAGTGGTGTATGGGTTACTAAAGGTTGAGTTACTCCTAGATTAGAAGGGTTGTTGGTAGGGGTAGAACGTTTTTGGGTATTGGTTGGTGGAATGGATTGTTTTTGGGTGGTGGTGTTAGAAAGGTTATTGGTGAAAGAAGAGGCTTGGTTCACCAAAGGTTATGTGGAGATAGTGGTAGTAGAGGTGTTAACCATAAGGTAAGGTAAAATGCCATGGGGTGGCTTAATGGAAGTAACTAAAGTAGAGGTATGGCGAGCCATAGTGGTAAGGTAGTGTTGGAGAGTTATAGGATTTTTATCAAGAAGGGTGGTGAAATATGTATCTTCTTGGGAAATTATCTAAGGTATACTAGGACTTCTAGATGGATGGGAGTGTTTTTTTCATATAATATGTACTCCATGGAAAAGGAAGAAGAAGATGGGTGGTTGGGAGGTAGATCTTAGTTTTCTTGGTTTCTAATTTATTATCTTTTTAAAACCATGCAAAGAAAGATGAAAGAAAGGTGAAAGTGATCTCACACACTCAAAATAGAATCAAACAAAATAAAAGATTCATGGAAAAAAACATAAACTAAAAGTACGTTTAAGTCCTAGAATAATTTTTATCTCTCTTTGGGCTTATGCCTTAATTTTTAAGAGGTTATGAGACTCAACTTCAGATTATAGAAATGAAACTAGAAAAAACAATCTAAAGATGGTTTCAAGTTGTTAAAGGCTCTCAAAATATATACTAAAATTTGCTATGTGGATTGATATTAGGACCTACCCCCTCACTTCACACACAAAAATGATAAGGATATAGAGTGCTTAGCCAAAATATACCAAATTTCTAGAGATTATACTCAATCAAAAAATTGAATCTTGGATTCTCCCCTTGGTAGTGAAGTCTAAGTGGGATAGCCAAAGGGAAAGGTTTATTACTAGGTGATGAAATCCTAGTCAGACCTTATGTTAGTGTCTGATGTTTTATTTTAATGTGTGTGTGTGTGTGTGTGTGTGTGTGTGTGTGTGTGTGTGTGTGTGTGTGCATGCGTGCGTGCGCGCGTGCGTGCATGCGTGCGTGTGTGTGTGTGTGTGTGTGGGTGTGTGTGTGTGTGTGTGTGTGTGTGTGTGTGTGTGTGTGTGTGTGTGTGTGTGTGTGTGTGTGTGTGTGTGTGTGTGTGTGTGTGTGTGTGTGTGTGTGTGTGTGTGTGTGTGTGTGTGTGTGTGCGTGCGTGCGTGCGTGTGTGTGTGTGTGTGAGAGAGAGAGAGAGTGATATGAAGTGAATTTCTACAATTAATTTCACTATTGAAATTAAACTATGTGAACTAAACAAGCAAGAAATCAATGGATGCAAGTTATTTTAAACCCAAACTAAAATTTTAATTTCTTTTAAATGAGTACAAGAATAACTAAGATTCAACTAAATTTGTTATGAAGATGCAAATCCTAATCCTAGGGTGAGGGCTTTTGATTATAAAAAATGAAAATTTTAACCTTTTATAAGAATGCAAAGAAAGACTAAAACTTGCTTTTATAAAATAAGAAATTTAAACTAAGATTTTCAATGCAAGAATGAAATAAATAACATTTAGTTTTTAGAAATGAAGTTTGAAAATAGATGAAAATTTCAATAATGCAACTAAATTTCCTAAACAATTAAGAACCCAAGAAAAATCTCAAGGGTCCCACCAGACAAGCCAAAATGTTTCATTGTTTTTAATGTTCATTTTCCTTTTAGAAAAGAGTAAAAACTTAAATAAGGGTTAGGTAGGAATAACTTATATGTAGTGTAATCCATAATCCATTTGATTATAGATACTAATTTTTGGCTCTGGAGGATGACTTGTAGACAAGGAAATAACTACAAAAGGGTGAATTAGTGATATAGTGTGAGTTATATCCAAGAAACACTAGACTTCCTTGGAGGTTGTCATTCCATTGTTTAAGACAATTAATTCTAGATAAATGGAAATATTTGTTTAAATGAAATGAAATATAGTACTAAAAATCAATGCAAGAGATGCTTTTGAAGAGCAATGAAGAGATTTTATTAAAATAACAATAACTTGATAAAAACTAGTCTTAAAATGTTCAAAACTACTTCAAAAAATAGTTCAGACCTCTATGATGTAAGAAAAACATAGAAAACAATTTGGGTGATGGAAATTAGGTGAAAATTGATTATTATTTTAAAAAAATAAAACACACAGTGACTATCAATGGTCACTATTCAACTGGTGCTAGCTAAGGTAACTATTGTCAATTGAGATATGATTGATGTCAATTCTTGTAAGTCCTAGTTTGGCCAAAATGATATTGGGATGAGTTGTAAGAAGGATTTAAAAGTTGGTTTTAGGGTTGGGTGTTGGTTACAAGAGAAAATTAGATTCTCAAAAGTGTCAAACTTAGGATTTGGATGGTCTATTTATTGGGAATGGTATGGGGGTGATTTGGTGAGAGGTAAAGTGATTGGAGTTTTAGAACTCTAACACAAAAAATGGAATTCTAGAAGATGAAATGGATACAAGAAATGAAATAACTAAAACTAGATACTAAACTTGATCAAAATGTAAATACTTGGCTTTGGAATTTTTAGGCTTAGAAGAATATTGAGGGTAAGTGTAAGTTGTGTGGGATCCTAAAGTAATATGGGAAGATTAATAATACTTTAGTTCTTCATGATGAGTTTCTAAAGCACTTAAATGTGTTTGGTCTAGTTGTTGGTTTTCCCAAGAGATTTTATTTACTTGAGAGTCTATGTTTCTCATGTAAAATATAAATTCAAACTCCCTGAGGTAAGGATTTTGGTTACATTAGATAATTGTCACCAATCCTAGTTAACTAATGCCAATCAATGGGTGAATATCATTGGTCAAAGAGAAATAGTCAAAACATGCTAATTTTTTTTTATCTATTTACACTTAAGGATGGTTGTCAAAAATGATGTAAATGGTTCAACGTTAATAAAGGCCTCATTGGGATGCATTCAAAAGATGTCTTAGGAGGTTAATGCAATAAATATCTAGGTGGTACAAAGTCCTTAGGTTAGGTGTCAATTAGTTAGTAATGGGTATGGGTAGGGAGGTGTAAATATACCTTTGTAAATTAATTAACTTAATTAAATTAGCCAAAAATGGGTAAATAGGTGTGTTAAATGATTGTAATAATTAATCATATCCTAAAGGGGGCAAGGAGACTAAGGGGTGCTTTATGATGACTAGAATTATGTGGTTTTTAGTGTCTATAGTAGTGTCACTAATGGATACCATATTAGGGTGGTGGGATGGAAAATTATTTTCCAAAGGTTGTTATAATCAATAACAAAAAAAAAAACTAATTTGTCCTAAGGCAATTATAATCAGGAAAGTAAAAATAGGAAACATTGATTTTCACAAAAGTGGTTATAACTAAGAATGGAAAGGGAAACACATTTATTTACCTAATGGTGGTTATATCCAAGAACACATACACTAGAAAAGGATAAAAACACATTTCTAGCCTAAATGTGAGTTTGAAGATGCACATTCAAACAAACTAGAATATAGGATAAGAAATCATGTTGTGAAATGGGTCTCATGAGGCCCAAAAAGATGGTGCTAGTAAAGGATAATGACATAGTTCTAGCATAAATGTGAGTTCAAAGATGCACATTTGAATAAACATAAGATATAGGATAAGACATTGTGTTATGGAATGGGTCTTAGAGGGGGACCCAAAAATATGGTGCTAACAAAGGATAACAACACATTCTTAGCATACATGTGAGTTTAAAGATGCACATTTAAACAAACATGAGAGATAGGATAATAAATCATGTTATGAAATTGGTCTTAGAGGGAGGCCTAAAAATATAGTGTTGGTAAAATATAACAACACATTTCTATCCTAAATGTGAGTTTTATGATGCACATTTGAATAAAAATGAGAGATAGGCTAAGAAATTATGTTTTGAAATGAGTTTGAGAGGGAGGTTCAAAAAGGATGGGCAAAGGTTAAGATTTGGAAATTATCATTTTAGTATGTTGTATGACTCATATAGATGCTTATGTAGAGATGTTCATCTATATAAACATATAATGAATTAGTTGTTTCACTTGTTGATTACTAATGAATTGAGGCATGGGTGAGGGTTTTTGGTGGTTTGTGACCATCTTAGAGATGTTTCCATTACTATATGACTTCGTGAGCACATGTTTTCTTTAGATTTTTATATTATGCATGATTTTTCTAAATAACTAAAATTACAATTCATATCTTAAGCATGTAATAATTAATTTAAATGTAATGATAATCAACTGGGGAATAAGATATGAATAATCAAATCCCAAGTGTAAATATAATAAATAAATCAAGTGTAAGGCTAAATACAAAAGTTCACAATTAAAGTACATGATATAAATAATCAAGAATTTAGTGTAAAAAAATGTAATAATCTTATGACAAACAAGAAGCAAATAAATAAAAATATAAGCAAACCAAAACACAACCAAAACACCAATAAATGTATAATAAAACAACAATAAAAACACAACAAAGTGAAAAAAACATTAAAAAAACTAAACAACCCAAATAAAAGAAAAATGTAGTAATAAAAATAGTATAAACACATAAAAACAAACAAATTACAAGACATGAAAAATAATTAAAAATGATGCGCTGATGTATAGAAGGGATGCACTAGGCGCACGAGAAGTGTACCCAGAATTTGAATTTAGTGGGTGGCAGATAGAAGGCACCCTTTCAGATGTGCAAAGTGCAGGTTTGAAGGCAAGTGGAAAACTAGTTGTGGAGAACCAGGCAGGAGGTATAGACCCTAGAGGGACAACAAGAGGTGTAGGAAAAAATGTTGGGTTAGAATTTTTGGTTGATGTAAATAATGGAAAACTTTTGAGTAGATCTGATCCTTTTTGTGGGATCAGTGTCTCCCAACTAGATTCTCCTCCTATTGTGTTGGGGTAGGAGCCTAAAAAGAAGAAAGATAATGTGCATTTTAATAAGGAAAAATCCTCAAAAGTGTTGAAGGCAGAGTATTTAGAACAAAACAAGTGGTCATCTCTACTTGGCAAGAAACCCAATGGAAAATCTCTTTTCCCACCGGTGATTACTAAATCTTATTAGGAGAAAGGTGAGTTTCATGTTTTTATTCTAGATCCTTTAATATATTTTTATGTGTCTTCTATTGAATTCACGCTAGTGGGTAGATTTTTAGGGGCAAGACTAGAACTATAATCTCTCACAAAAATGGTTAAAAGGAAATGGGTTATTCGAGGAGAGATAGAAGTGGCACCAATGTTGAATGGTTTCTTCTTGTTTAACTTCAACTGTAAGGAGGACATGAATATGGTTCTATGTGGAGGACCATGGTCTTTTGGTAAATGTTCTCTTACTATTAAAAAATGGGAGCCTAACATGGATCTTTCAGATTCTTTTTTCTTAACCACTCCCATTTGGGTTAGACTTCCTAGCCTCCCTTTAGAGCTTTGGCATGAGGAAATTTTTAAAGGTATTGTCAGTTCTTTTGGTGAACTTGTGGCATTGGATAATGCAATGGCTATTAGATCCAAACTTAAAAGTGCCAGACTTTATGTTAAGGTGGCAGATCTGAATCATCTCCTAGAAAAAGTGGATCTAATTTCTAAGCATGGCAAAAAAACTGAAGGGATTTTCTTTGAAGATTTTCCCAACTCTTGCTATGCTTGTAATAAATAGGGGCATTTGGTCATAAAATGTCCTTACAAAAGTAAAAATTATCCTAGTAGTGTTTTGGATGAGAGAAAGATCAAGGTCCAACAAAAGAAAGTATGGAAACCCAAAGAAAATAATCGACAAGAACAAAAGAATAAAGAAGATTCTAAAGCTCAACATGCTGAGGCAGATAAAGAGCTTTCTATTGAAGATCCCAAAGCTCCACATACTGAGGCAGATAAAGAGCTTGTTGTTGAGAAAGAAAATTTTAAGAAAGAAGGATATGGGATGCAATCAGATACAATAATACATGTACAAAGAATAGATGATTTGATAGATTTATCAAAACAAATCATTGTCTATCAAAAGATAGAAGACCAATGGAGAGATTTAGATGACAAAACTAAGCTAGAGGAAGGAAAATTATTGGCTAAAGTTGGAAATAAATTAGAGGGATATTCTCTGTGTTCTCAGTCCAGGGAGATTCAGGCTGAGAATGATCTCCCTTCGAATGAGCTTCCTGTAAATGATAATGGAGAAAACTTAAAGAATATTCTAAACCAAATAAAAAGGGCTGAAAAAAAGACCATTACTAAGGGGGTAGAAACTAGAAGCAGCAAAAAAGACTAGCAAACGAAGGTGAAACATCTTGCTTCTACTCTAGATAAATATGGAAAAGGAGATGAATAGCATTTTAAGGTGAAACCGGATGTTGGCTCTCCAAACAGACATAGAAGAAGATCCACTAAGAAAAACAGAGAGCTAGAAAGTATGCAAAATATTTCTGATGGCAGGCAGGCAACTATTCTAGATTTTACCCCTTAAAAATAGATATTAATTCTTTATTTGGATTATTAGGGGGCTGAATATAAAATGGATATTGATTTTTTACTTGTATTACCTAATGTTTTTGCTACATTTTAGTAGGTTTTAGATCACTTATCTTGGTGCTTGTAATTGCTCTATATTTTTTAATTCTGTTAAAGGGTTTTGGGGTCCCTTTAAAACCTATTTTTACCTTAATTTAAAATAATGGTTAATAACAATTTTAGTGAAAACAAAAAATAAATTATTTATAAATGTGTAATAAAGTTATTACTCTTGATGATAGGGTGACCCCTAAGATAGGTAGCAATGCCACAAGTATCACAACAGAAGAAAAATTAGCACAAGTTTTCCCATAGGCTATATCGAAACAACAACATAAATAAGACAAACAAACATTTCCCCTAGATAATAGGAGATAAAAACAAAATGATACAATGAACAAATTGTGGGGGGGTGGTAGAAGATAAGCAAGAGGTAGCTAAGATGACTCCAGATGGACTAGGAAAGTGGATGATGCCTACATATTTCAATAGATAAAAGTTCCAATGTGGACTTCAGGATAAATTTAATTCTCCTAGGATATGGGATAGAGAAAAATAGATGATAAGAAAACATGATAGATGTGTAGAGGATACTACAATTTGTATCATAAAAAAATGAGTGCATGATTTTGTTTTTGTTGACATTTTCATGATTTATTTGTTTGCATTATTGCAACTCCATATTTGTATTATTGTATAGTAAGTTACATTATTACAACTCCCTAGTTACATTATTGTAAATTCAGTTTCGATTTTTCATTCCTAGTTACATTATTGCATTTATAGTTGTGGTTTTGTGTTTTTAGTTGTAGTATTGCATTTCCAATTGTGATTTTATGTTTCTAGTTTTGGTTTATCATTTCTAGTTATGGTTTTGTGTTTTCAATTGTGGTTTTGTTTTTAAAATTATAGCTTTATGTTTCTAGTTGTGTTATTTTGGTAACAATTACATTATTACACTGCATAGTTTTGTTTTTGTATGAATAGTTTATTTTATAGGCAGTTGCAGTTTTGCGCTAACTAGTTGTAGTTTTATGGGCAAGTGGCAATTTTGATCTGTGTATCTATGGAATTACACTATGTGAAAAATTTAATAAACCCTATATATAAATTTAAATTGACATTTTATCATTTTCTTCTAGTTTCTAAGCACAAGGACCCCTTAACTCTTTTTGTAGGACCCAAAGACCAAGGAAAGACATTTTTAAGACTTTAAGATTCAAATCACATTTATATTTGGTTTTTGAAAATCATATACTTTATTTTTTTTTGTCTTTCAAATTTAAAGACTCAATAAACACCAAGGGGATAATATTCACATCATATTTCACTTGGTGCTATAAAAATGAACTCACAATTAAGTTAAGTTCTCATAAGAGCCTTTGATTTTTGCTTTTTGTTGTGTGTTTATTTTGTAAAACAAGTGTAGTGTGTATTCTCTCCATCCATCCCTTTTGGGGAAGTTGGGTGATAAAAAACACTTCACTTATTTCTTTTTTCATTTTATCTAAATCATGGAAGGAAATTCCTTAAGGTACTCCCCAAAATCCAATTGATTTAGGTGATTCCTAATGACCCTAAAGTCCTTCCACTCAATTTTATTTCATGCATCTTGGCTTGTGGGTAAGAGTTCATACCACCCCCCCATAGGTTCTATATGGAAGAATTAACCCAAAAATTCATCTCCCAACATCATTTAAACCAAACTCTATGGTATGGGTATATAAATTAAGGTTGACTTATTCGGGTGGTTAAATAAACTCTATTAGTAAGAGACTACCTTAATATGTAGGGTTAATTAAGACATAACATTACACTAAGCAATTCATGGATGTAGTGGATGTGAAAAAGACAATAAATTTTCCCAATAAGTTATTTAATGTGTATCTAAATGATGTGTTGTGTCCTAGTGTTAACCACACATATGGGACCATTTATAATGTATGAAACTTGATATTTTTTAGACAAACCCACTTATCACAGATATACCATCAATGTAGAGAAAGTATATTGAAGTTCCATGTCATCATGAAAATTATTTAAAGAAAAACGGCTTAAAAACACCACTTTTCATATGCATTTAAAGTTTTTGATTGACAATTATTTCCTCTCAAGAATTATTTAGATATAATTTTATAGTATGAAGTTACCTTGCCATTTTATAGTATTAGGATGATACACTTAGGTGTTTTTGAGTCTTTTCCTTTTTATTTGCATTATTTTGAGTAAAAACTATTTTATTTGTCATTAAAACATAAAATAAAGTCCAAAAACATTCATGTTGTCTTGTACACCCCTTTGTCCTAACATGGGTTACTCTGTATGTTTTTTTCACATTTTGTGCCTTGGAAGTTTCTTTAAAAACTATTTGTGTGTCTCTTGTTTACATGGGGTGTCGTTATGATACCCATTTTGTTTTGAACTTTTGCCTTGGATATTCTAGTCTAAAATATTTTTCCATGTCATTTGTTTGAAATCACATCGTTACGCTATTGGATTTATTCCCATATCTTATCACTTTTGAAACCATGTATTGAACCTTTATTATACCTCTCTTGTTTCAAATGTGTAATTATGTTCCCTATTTTGGTCTAGCCTTTTACCTTAGAACATTCAAGTCCTTTTTTATATTAAATTTGAATCTCAACCATTCAAATTACAAATCCTAAAATAATCAAATTCACACTTAACTCTCATCTAATTTGGGCTTAGGTTGTCCACCTTTTGTGTTTGGATTGTGTTACTTGGGTTAGTTTCATATTTGATATAAAGGCCCCTTGCCTAGACCTAGAAATTGTTGTTTGATTTATGAATTTTTTAGATCATCCTTTTGAGAGATGTTATTACCATGTGCTTTATTTGAATTTGTTCCAATATTTTGATTGCCCTAGTCCCTTTGTTCCAATAATTTTTTTGAGTCAAACCTAGAGTCTTAAGTGAGCCAATTACCAAGTGTTGTCTAAAATAATTTTTTAAATTTAGTTTGGTTTTAAGTTCTTGTTTGTGTTTTGTGTTTCTAATTCTATCCTTATTTTATCATGATTATAACCTCCTTTGGGAAAATCATTTCTATCTCTTGACCCTAGTTCATAATTATTCTAATTTTTTTATACACTATTGTGACTAATTATAACCACCTATGGACTAATTATAAGGTTCTATAAATGACTTAGAGAATTTATGTTACTTTTTGGTGATGATTATAACTACCTTTGGTAAAATTAGTATCATTTTGTTAGACTGGTTTAACTTTTTATTTTTCCTACCCTTTCCTAGTTTAATTATTTTTCCCTTTGTGTCTCTTTTACAAAGATAAAGACCCTTTTTATATATAGATGGTTCATTACCTTTATACCTTTTTTTTTCATGAGACATATCCATGGATCTAAAGATGCCTCATTACACATTACATGACCGTGTATAATCTTGGATATGGGAACTTTGTGAATAATGACCCTTTTGTGCAAGACTCATATGATGATGTAACTTATGAGGTAGATCCATATCTCTCTTATAAAATTCCATGTGTTTAAAAAATTCACAACACTTTTATTCAAGATTTTTATGATGATGTAGCTTATGATATGGATCCTAATCTATCTTATAACATTCCATATGTTGAACAAAGGCATGATATTTTTGTTCAAGAATCATATAATGATGTGGATTATGATATGGATCCCTATCAGAATTATAGAACTCCATACATTTAATAAATACATGATCCTCAAGAAAAATATTTGGTGACACCCCATTCTTATTTATGTCCCCATCCTCCAGCCTACATTAGCAACCAAGATTTATAGTGCTCATTCATTAACATCATTTTAGGCCCTTAAAAATATCATATTTCATTATCCCAGAAGGTTTATATCATTATAACTAGATAAGTCATAACTACCATCCTATACCCACATCAAATCTTTGTTAAGCTTATATTAAATGAGCATATTTACAAAGGGATCATTATCCAACCACCATTCATTTTTTTTGATTGCCAGCTTTCTCCCACTTTAGATAACCTATGTCAGTTATTGAACCACAATAATTCCAGTCATTACCTCTCTAAGATCCCTCATTAAAAGACCAAGAATTTTCCAAATTTGATATTTTTCAACCTAGGGTAAACCAAGGCCAAGATAACTAGCCAATTTGTGACAAATTAACCTATGATGAATCACCTTTTGATCCTTTCCCTTTGGTTGAGAAGTCTCACTTAGATAATCCAATATTTGTTAATTCATTTTTTAATGATTATAATTTCCCTTACGAAATCATTATCTTGACCATTATCATAGTTTTAAATATCCTCCCTTTGACAAGCTATTTTCTATGGATTTGTTTCTTGACATTTTTCTCCTCATTGAGGAGTCTCACTTTGACAAGCCAAGCTCTATGGGGTCACCACTAAAGCTATTCCCTCTCTTTAATGGGTTTCATCTAGACAATATAGTTAATGTTGAACCCTTATTATTCTTTAATATCTCATTATCCCATCATAGGTTGTTACTTGTCTAAGACTAAACATTCAATAATAAATCATCATAGTAACATACATAATCAAAGAAGAATTAGAATTAGAGTCAGGTTTAACTTTTGAACTTATATAAAATTTATCATTAAAAATGGAATAAAAGTTAACATCAATATTTGATTCAAAATCCCATGAGTCAGACTCAAATTCTAAACCAAAAAACATTCATGGTTGTTATAATATTGATTACACATGCCTTTTAGACTAGTTTTAATATATTTGTGATCCTTCCATGGTTTTTTCGGATTATTACATAAACATCAACAAAATTTCTCCTAGTATCTTTTATGGTGATGGTGTTGCCTCTTCCCATTCCATTTACCATTAAGACCAACCAATTTATCCATTATATTGACATTCCACCTCCCATAAGTGTTTATTGAGACTAATAGAATTACACATTATTGAAATGAATCCATGGTGACATATCAATTATATAATATCAAGGGGACGAAGACAAAATTTATATATAATAAAGACAATCTCCTAGTGAAATCTTTTTAGAGGTGTTAGGGGGAAATCATAGTCCAAACTCAACATCTTCTAATGAAACCTTTTTAGAGGTGATATAAAATAATTAAAGTCCAATTTGTACATTCCTTAGTGAAACCTTCTTTGTGGTCTTATTTGACAATCAAGACAAATTTATTAGTGAAAACATCTTTGATGTGATGATTACTAAGAAAAATAGTTATTCAATACTTAAGGAAAATAATATTAGAGATAACATCAAATAAATTCCATTATATAATATAAATAGATAATAACATCTCTTAGACCCAAACAATAGAGAAATATAATGGTCATATTGAGATAATACTCAGAATTTTTTGGCCCCACCATAAAAAAAATTATGTCAAATTTAGAATCAACAACATTGTGTGTGATTGAAAATTTCAATCTTCATTTTTTTCCCAACCATTATACATTTTATTATAATCTATTTATTCATTTAATACATATATTACATTACCATATTAGAACTTTTAGCCAATGTTTATTCCCATTTACCATCCCTAGCCAAAATTTCCCTTACAAAGGCCACAAATACATCTTGTCTCTAAGTTTGGAGGAAATATAACCAATAACCAATGAGGATCACAACATCATTATTGGAGTCCAAATATATAGTAGGTTATTGAGATACAAACTATGTAGAAGGGGTGTGCAATAACAATTAAAACATTTGACCATTCTTGTTATATCATATGTTGATCAATAAGTGCATCTCCCCATCAATAAGAATAACATAAACATTTACTTTGCATTTTCATTTTCATTTTTTCATATGCTACCATTTACCTTACCTTTTCACTTGGGGGCAACCCTATTATCTACATAGCCCATTTTCCATTCTAGTTGTGTCATATATTGATTAAGATGTGCATCTCCACATCATCATGAATAATAAAATATTTTATTATGCCTTTCCCTTTGCATTACCATTTTCATTGCCTTTTACCTTTCCTTACCATTATACCATACCCTTAACACTTCACCTATCATTTATTTTTACCTAATCCTTTCTATCACATTTGGCCCTAGCTCTAGTTCATTTGTTTTTTATGCATGTTTAGTGGTTGATGACATATTAAATTATAATAAGAGTTTCATAATTACATGTTTGAATGGTAGTATATGAAATTAGTATAAAAATTGATATAGTAATTACATATTTCATTTGTTATTACACTTTCTTGGTGCCACTGATTATAACTACCTTTGGGAAAATTAGTGTTCCACCTTGTGCTAATAATTATAACTGCTAATGAAAAACT
Organism: Torreya grandis; assembly: GCA_037957365.1. Taxonomy (NCBI): domain Eukaryota; kingdom Viridiplantae; phylum Streptophyta; class Pinopsida; order Cupressales; family Taxaceae; genus Torreya; species Torreya grandis. The sequence continues at coordinate 392,478 of JARHVA010007720.1, read as the reverse complement.
TAGTACCACTAACCCTTTTTAATTGTTTCCTAATTATAACCAGCTATGGAAAAATTAGGAACAAAAGCTTTACCATGCACTATCACATCACCTTATTGTTATTATTATCATTTGTCTTGCCATTTTCCATTTACCTAGAACTTGTTGGTACTTAATTGGATGCCTTTTATTGAGGAAAACCACAATGACTTGAGGTCCTAATGGGACTATGTATGCAATTTTCAATTCGTGTTGAGGTCAGTTCAATCACCGTTTTCCATGATCTCACCATTTTTAGAGCATTTCTAAGTTGAACACTCTCACCATTTTATGATCAACCTAAGCCATGCTCTCATCATTTTATGAGTTACACTATTCTATGTCTCATAATTCTTGATTGACTTATTATTCTTAGAAAATTCCAAAAACATTTTTAATAGTTTCAAAAACCCCTAAACATTTTATAAAGATCTATAAAATCCTAGAAATCACAAAATCATGAAAACTAGCTTATGATTTCCATGCAAGAGATAAATTCATCATTTTTTTGAGATGGGCCATCTTCTTTATTCAATTCATTTCTAGACGACCTTGGTCTTTTTCATCACATTTTTGGGATAAATACATCAACCTAAGATTTTCATGGTCTATATAGGTAACACATAGATATATAGGGTATCTTAGGTTAGATTAGATGTACCTTGCTTCATTTTTTGACCACTTCTTTGCCTTAAGGATCTTGGGACCCATAGTTATTTCATGAGTATCTACTTATCATTTAGTTTCCCAATATTTATTGGCCTTAATTCATACACTCTTTCCATTTTGTGAGTCGATATTTTGAGCATTATGTATTTGACTATGATACATTAATGACCACTTGGATTCATTCTTAGAATCTCATTGTTTTATGAGCTCATTCTCATTCCAAGCCTTATATTTATAAGACACTATGAATTACAATATATTTTATTTGTGCATACTCATATTTTTTTATTTAGTGTGGTTTTGGCCTAAAGCATACTCTACTATACTCATGTGATTTATTTCTTTTGACATTTTCATGATTGTGAAATGCCATCCCCTCTTTTCTCATACACTCACCATTTTGTGAGTCTAATCCTATTTTCCTCTACACATATATCATGTTTCCTTATCATCTATTTGCATCTATCCCATATCCTAGGATAACTAAATTTGGCCTTAAGTTCACATTAGATATTATGTCCATGGGTCTATGTAGGCAACACCCACTTTCCTAGTGCATCAGGAATCAACTAGACTACCCCTTCCTTTTCTTATACTCCCCACTTGTAGTTTATCTTATAATTTTTTATTGTCTCCTATGATGTAGGGGGAATGTTTTTTTGTCTTGTTTATGTTGTTGTTTCCCTATAGACTAGGGGTAACCTTGTGCTAATTTTTCTTATGTTATGATACTTCCATCATTTCTACGTAGCTTATGGATCACCCTATCACCAATAGTAATATCTTTATTACACATTCACAAAAAAAATGGTTTTTATTTACACTAAAATTGTGATTAACCATTATCTATGTCTTTTCATTTGTTTATTTTATGTGTTTATAGTAGTTTCATTACTATATTTTTATTTGACTTGGATTGTTTAATCATTTTGATTGTTTTGTTCATTTTGTTTGTCTTTATTGTCATTTTATTATTATTTATTGGTGTTTTATTGTGTTTTTGTTTGCTTATATTTTTATTTGTATTTATATTTATATTTATTTATTTTCTTCTTGGTTTTCCTAAGATTATTACATTTTATTTACACTTTAGTCTTGATTATTCATATCATGTAATCTATTGTGAAATTTTGTATTTAGACTTACACTTGATTTATTTGTTATATTTACACTTTGGATTTGATTATTCATATATTATTCCTCAGTTGTTTATCATTACATTTAAATTAAGTTTTCCATGCTTAAGATATGAATTGTAATTTTATTAATTTATAACTATCATGCATAATATCCAATTCTAAGGAAAAATTGTGCTCATAAACTCTTCTAGAAATGACAACATCTCTCTTATGGTCACAAACAAGCCAAAAATCTTCACCCATCCCTCAATTCATAAGTAACCAACAAGTAAAACAAATAATTTATTATATGTTTATATATATTGGAATCTTTACATAAGCATCCATATGAGTCATACAACATACTAAGATGATAGTTTCCAAAGAACATCTCCTAACCTTAGCCCATCATTTTTGGGCCTCTCTCTAAGACCCATTTCAAAACATGATTGATAAGCCTATCTCTAATGTTTGTTTGAATGTGCATATTCAAACACACATTTAGGATAGAAATGTGTCATTGTCCTTTGACAACACTATCCTTTTTTCCCTCCTTCTGAGACCCATTTCATAACATAATTTCTTAGCCTATCTCTCATGTTTTTTCAAACATAAATATTCAAACTCACATTTAGGATAGAAATATGTTGTTATAATTTGATAGCACCATATTTTTGGGCCTCCCTCTAAGAATTATTTCGTAACATGATATATTAGATTTTATCTCATGTTTATTCAAATATGCATCTTTAAACTCACATTTAATCTAGAAATGTGTTGTTATCCTTTGCTAACACCATCTTTTTGGGCCACCCAGTGAGACCTAGTTCACAACATGATTTCTTAGCCTATATTCTAATTTGTTTGAATGTGCATATTATAACTCACATTTAGGTTAGAAATGTTTTTTTATCCTTTTCTAATTTATATATTCTTTATTATAACTACCTTTGGGAAAATCATTGTGTTTCCCTTTCCATTCTTGGTTATAACTACCTTTGGAAAAATTAGTGCTTCCAATTTTTTATTTCTTAATTATAACCACCTTTGGGAAAATAAATGTTTTTTTTGGTTACTAATTATGAATGGCTTTGGTAAAATCAATATCTATCCCACTACCCTATTGGGGCATCCATTAGTGCCACTGCTTATAACTTCCTTTGGAAAACTAGTGTAACACCTTTTGTTACTGATTATAACTACCTTTGAGAAAATTAGTGAATCTATCACTATTAATATTTATAACTAGCTTTAGTTAATGAAATAATCCCACCCCCATTACCATGTAGATTATGTTATTTTATTCATTTTGAGGGGACATTCAATGATTCTATTTTTTTTCCTGCTCCCTCGTGGGGGCATCATTGGCTTATCAATCACTCTTTAGGGCATGAACCATCCAGATTAATGACTTTTTCATTATTCAAAAAGGAATTAATTTGCCTATGTCTTTCAATGCATTCTCAAATAGGCATAAATTGTAGACACCTAATTTTGGCCACCTCCATGCCTAAATTGACATTCAATTCAATTTCTAGCAAATGACATAATTTAAGCCTAGAAATAACCTAAATTACCCAAATTCATATGTGTAATGGATTTAATTACTTAAAAATATTAGAAGGCTAGATTAAATACTGTATTACCCCATATACATCACTAACCTAGTTTGGTTCTAACCCTAGTCAAATTATGACCTAGTAATTTGGCACTTTTGGCATGTTAATCTCTTAATTCATGACATTCAAATAAATTACCAAAAGCTAAAAGTAAATAATCAAGACTAATTAATTATCACATCCTAATTAACTTGCCTAAGTATAAAATATAAATCAAATTAGTGAATTTCATTTACTAAAAAGGAATTTATGACAAAAATGAAGTCAAGGAGTCAAATGAGCTAATAAAGTAATTTGTTATCTCATAAATATTTAGAAACATGACTCACATCTCAAAAATATCTAAAGTGAGTTTTCATACCTCAAAAATATAAAAAATAAAGGTGATAAGATTTCATGAATGCCTTTAACCCTCCTAGAGTTAGACTAACATTTATAGAGTTTAATTAAGAATCAACCCAAGTTAGAATTTGAACTAATATACCCATGGTTAGAGTTAGTTCTCTAAGATATAAATAAAATTTTCTACACCATTGATCCATAATATCTTGTGTGTAAGGTTATTCTATAGGAATACCTTCTTGAAGTATTTAAGAGTAAAATTATTATGCCAAAATTGTCTCAAAATTCAACACCAATTCATAAGTGACATTGGAGAGATGATACCTCTATGAATGAACATCGATAAGAGACTACAATCATCATAAGTAGATAACAAGCATTATTATAACAACAAGTACTACATGTGATAATGGAGGTAATTATTTGTATTATCTTCATCTCTTTTTTTGTACTTTTACTTGTTGTGTTATGCTCCCCCTGAGTATATAGGCAAGAGTGTTCAGTCTTGGTGCATTGTTGTTTTTATTTTTTCTTATTTTGAACTAACAAGAGACTAATCTACATGTTTATTTCCTCTTCTAGCTCCTAAGCTAAAAATTCATCCACATACAATAATGATGAAACTTTAGATAGTGCTACTACTAATTTAATATCAATATTCCTCCATTCAATCACACCATTGATTACTACATCCAGTGGGGGAATAGTATATGTTTTTAGACTATTGTTCCACAAATATCAAAAAAATATTACTACATCCTCCATGGGACCAATTAATAATTAAAATCAATTACTGATTTTAATTCCTACATAAACACAAGAAGTGTTTACATCCCCTTTGGTGACTTCAAAAATATGTAATCTCAATCCTAATGGGTCTATTTTTCAATCACTTCTCCAATTTATTCAATGTTTGGAAACTAAAGTTAATAATATTGAGAAAAATGATTCAAAATCATATCATGTTATTAATTGAAAATATGTGTTAATGATATTTCACTTGAGATATATTTTCTCCCTCTTATAACTAGTTTTTTAGTACCCAAGTTCACACTTTATGATGGCAAGGGTGATCCTGAGTAACATCTTAGATATTTATATGAAACATGTCTTAATTATGCCTCTAATGATAAAATTTTGACAAATTTATTATAAATAATCCTAAATGACTATGTTTAATAAAGTTCTATAATATACAAATATAAATGGTAAGAGAATTCAAGCCTCTAATAGATCAATTATTATCTAGTTTTTCAATCAACTTTACTAAAAATATGTCATATACATAAATTTCAAATATAAAGCAAGGAACCAATGAGCCATTCAAATATGTTTTGAGTTATAAGATAAAGTTGGCCATAATGATAAATATAATGGAAGGTAAGAATATTTAAGATATCTTTAATAAATTTTACTTTCCCCATTACATGAGTCTATTGTTTTCAATACATTTAAATATTTTGATGATTTTTTCCATATTGCTCAATATTGACAAATGAAATTCATTAAATTAAATAGGCTTAATTATGTATCCAACTTAACAAATACATAAAATAAAATGTTTCATATAAATACAAACTATAAGGTAAAATATCTTGAAGCTAAAAAGGAAGGAACAACCACAATTAATACTATGTAATAGAAACCTAAGTGGCTCATCTTATTAAATGCACCTAATATATAATTTACATGATTACCTAAGTCTTTAGTTTCATTTCTTCAAAATATAGTGGAGTGTCATCTCATATCTCTCCATCCTCCTATGGTGGTTGATATGAGTCTACCTATACAAAAATGATATTATGAAAATGTTTATTATGACTACCAAAAATGCATTGGTCATTCAAAAAATATATGTTCAAAGCTTAATCAAAAGATACAATATATTATTGATAGTGAACAAATTATCTTAGAGGATACTCTAAAGGATTCAAGTTCACAACCTTAATATCAAAAAAATAGGAAGATATTCAATAATTCATTACAAGGTCATTATAAGAAAGCATTATAAGTGAAAATAGAATATAATGCACATCCTCCTCCTTCACATCATGGGCACCCATTATATGGCATTATTAGCATGATTACATGTGAGATATATCCTATGATTCAAAGGCCTTATTTTAAATTTGATGAGAATGAGATTATGGATGATTATTTAGATCTTCAATCACTATTTGCTAGATCACATATTAATAAAAAACCTATACATAGTGTTATGACTGAAAATGGTTTAATTGATAATTTACGTATCATGACATTACTCACACAATTGGGATATAAAAATGATGATTTATTCCCTTCAACCAAGATGGTCAAAACATTTTAAGGAAAATTAAAACAAATTTTTGGTGAGATTTATTTAACTTTATAGATTTGTCTAAAACATGTGATAGCAAAAAATTTAGCTATACCAAATGAGATAGTATTTCATATATTATTGGGATGACATTATATTAATAATATTTATGTAGTACCTTTTATAATTCATGTATGTATTAATTACATTCATACCAATATGGTAATAAAAATTTCAAGGATTCATTATGAACATCCACTATAACAAGAGATGTTTGTTCTAAGATAGATAATCATACAACCTAATATGGTTAATCATGCATGAAAGGGTAAGAAAAATTAAATCCAATTTCTTAGGTTAGATATTCTTGATATAATTTTTCATCATGGATACATAATATACTCCATGGATCCCTCATTTACTCCTTCATGGACCAACCAGTTGTTGGGAGAAGAACAACATGTTTTAAAGAGGCTAAAAATAGCTTAAAATGTACCAAAAATTCACATAAAAATAAAAAATGGGTTCCACAAACCATTATATATTATTTTATACTTCACAACCAAAAATTCATATGAGGCATAGTCCTAGTATTACATAGTATATATCTTTAGATTTAGCACATATACATGATCTTAACAACAAGACTAGTTTTATCTATCATATTATCATTATAGAGAACCTTATGAGAATATTTTACATGGGATAATTGGCTAGCCATCCCTTTCCAAAAAATTTAATAAAAATACAAAAATACAAAAGCATTCAAAAAAATAGAAAATATAAAAAATATTTAGCATTTCTCACATTTACTAACTTTTTCATATGTTGTTTACTTTATGTTAGTAGATAACATATAATTTATCTATACACATATGTTTCATGGGTAATTGAGGGTGATACAATCATACAATAGATCCATGATACATGAGCATGTATATTTTGGACCTTTTCTCTACCCACATGACACACTATGTTGGGGGAATCTTGTTTATATTGATTGCAATTAATACAAGTCCTATTATTTTATTATCATTTTACATTATCATGTTGTGATTGTATAATAATATTTACAAATTTCTATACTCATGTTAATATATTACACAATGTATTTTATATGTTATTATATAGGATATTTTGATAACACATGTATGCAGGGACTAGTATGACATTCTTATGGTAGTTGTTCATTGTTCACTTATTTCATCCTATCACATGGATTGATTGAGTTTTAATCTTGTTTTATTATTTTTATTTATTTAGGAATATTTTAATGTTCCTTATTTTTAAGCCCCAATGATTTGAGTGTTGATTTTTTCTTTGGTGTGTGGACATTTGAACATATCCTCTCATTTGAGTGCAAAACATTTGAACATGTCCTTTTTTTGTGATATCCTTAACCCTATTTTTGAGTGATATTGAGTGACATTATGTGTGTACTTGATTATTTATTGAGAATGTTTATTTTAGGGATTGAAATGGACCATATAATGTATCTTAGGGATTTTTATGTGTGTAGACTATGAATTTAATTATTACTTATACTTAAACATGATACCATTATATTCTTATTTACTACACAATTCATAAAAATATATAATGGTTATCTTATCCTTTTGAGATAAGGTGAATATAAAATTTTATTTCCCTAACATAAAAATGGGGGACATATTAGCGGGGGCATGTCATAGAGACATGATTTCACGTAAATATAGTTGGTATAATTGACATAATTTGATATAATTTATATTATTTGGATATACACTTGTGATAAAATATTATACATTTGGCATCAATTTTCATAGATTTGAGATAACATTTTTTAGATTTGTGACACATATTATATACATTTTATACATTATATGTTACATTTTGACTAATAATTCAACTTGAGACACATTATAAGTGCATATGCCATTAAAATGCACTAAAATTATTTATAAACTATTCAATTATACCAATATTCATGCATCAACCTTACCAAGATTAATTGATTGATATTTTATCTATTATAATAGTAGGCTCCCTTGAGTAGTGGAATTGATTTTCAACACCCTAAATGGATTTTTAAATACTTATATTATTATGGGTTGATATGGTTAGACCATTTGAATTAGGTGAGATTGGCTAGATTATGTTTACATATGGGTTATACAATTGAGATTCAGTGATCTTGATAACCTTGGCATAGCTCATCCTTACACTAGATTGGTAACAAGATCACCCTATAATTTCAATCTTCACATCTCAAAAGTTTAGTTTTGAACCTCTCTCTAATGCTTTAAATAGGAATCATATTTACAAAAGCAAATTACCAATGGGAAACATGGTTGCATTGACACATATGTGTATTCCTTCCTTGATATCCTTTATTTAAATCAAGTTCAATTATTAATTTTCATATTTATGCACTAATTTCACTTATAACATGATTTTGGTTATAGGTCATCCATATACAATAAACCTAAACAAGGCTCAAGTTAAATAAATATGTGTTTTACACACCAAATTATAGATTCCTTTCCTTTAACCTACTAATTTCATCCTTATGCATTACTATTTTAAAGGGGGATTAAATTTAGATACTCAAATATGGATTTTACATGATGATATATTATTTATCAAGTACATGTAATTGACTATATTGAGGCATTTTTCTAATTTCCAAAAAAATCTCAATTTGACTCACTCTTGCCATTACCACAAGACATCATTGATATTTTAATCAGAAGGATGTGAAGAGTGATTTTATTCACGATGACCTCAAATAATAAATATAAATAAAATAACCAAAATTATTTATGGAAGATTATTCCTTATTTTAAAAAATTCATAAATCTATCTATGGACTCAGACAAGCCCCTCAATCTTGGTATGCCAATATGGACTATTTTATTCTTTTATTTGGGTTTAATAGATGCCATTATAAACTAAATGTCTACATTTTATGGTAAGATGATTAAATATTGATTTTGGTTGTCTATGTGGAATACCTATTGATCATAAGGATTTATTCATCCACCTTTTTTAGAGTGAAAATTACTTTGCCAATAGGTTCTCAATGGTTGACTTAGGATTATTACATTACTTACTTGGGATTGAAATTTCTCAGTTTAACTTTAGGATCACTATTACACTATCTAAGTATGCTCTTGGTTTAATTTTATAGTATGACATGGGTTATTATAATCCAAATCCAACTCCCTTTATATCTAGTGTGAAGCTTCAAGTTTATTTTAATTCTCATTTGATTGATGATACCTCATATTAATTCTTTTTGGCATTCTCATCTATCTTATGAACACTATAATTAAAATTTTGTATGTTGTTAGAATGGTCTCTAGATTTATGTAGGAACCACATGAGCTACACTAGAAAACAACTAAACAAATTATTTACTATATTAAGGGTACTCATAGTTTTGAGATTCACTATGGAAAAGTCATTGATGTTAATTTTATTGGGTATACAAATTTATATTGGGACAATGATATTCAAAATTTTAAAACTACATCAAGATATAGTTTCTCTCTTAGTTCAGTACTAATTAGTTGGTAAATCAAGAATCACATTGTTGTTACTTTATCTTTTATACATGCAGAATATATCAGAGATGTTAATGCTACCACTTAAGCTATTTGGATTAAAATTATTCTCACTAAGTTTGGTATCCAATTTATATGACTAATAGTAATATTTTATGACAATCAAAGAATAATCTAGATTTATAAGAATGTATTCCTCCATCAATGGACCAAGTGTATTGATACTCACATGATTTCATTTGGGAGCTTATCTATGTGCAAGTCATTGATCTATGATACATTTAGACTATAGAACAAATTATTTATATATTCACAAAATACTTCACTAATAGAAAGTGTATTCATTTGTAGGATCTTCTTGGGTTTTGAGAAGATCCACCCTCCTCCTCTACGAAGGGTTTGCGTACTTAAGTACCTCATCAATCCTTATTTACATGAGTCAATTCTCCACCATCTAAGCTACACTTAATGAAGGTTGTTAGTGTATATATTTATTCCATTTAATGGTTTTTCTCTACACATGTTTAACTTGATTAAGTGTTATTTTATGTCATTAGGGAAGATAGTCCCACAGTCATGAGGATGTGTAGACATGTCTATCTTCCACCCATATATGTACCTTTTCTAAATATTTTTTGGCTAATGAATATTTATGCAATTTTTATTTTATCATGTTTTATTTCACTTATACAAAAATATTCATATTCATGAATTCATAGTTATACAATATCAATCCTTTATTGTGACCCACTTTGACAATTAAAACATTGAATGTTGTACTTTTCATATTTACCATATTGTTATATTTATTGTATCTTATAATAATATCAATGGAATATAATTTCATTTACTTGGTCTATTTTCTAGAGTAGATTTCTCCTTATTTGATTTAATCTTTAATGTTAATCTTTATTTCTAAAAAAATTTAAACATTTAGTGAACTGAACCTTTGAGTCTTCTTATGTAAATCCTCACTTGTCCTAGGGTTTTCAACCTTCTAGGGTTTTATATTATTGTAATTATTTATATTTAATTTTTATTTTCCATTATTCTTGGCATTTTTATCATTTATAAATAATAATTTCTTTTGAGAAATATCATTTTGAAATGGAAGATAAGAAATATTTAATCAACCATTTAAATATAAATTTGGAATTAATTGATGCATTTTTATATGTTACATGAAATAAAATGAATAAAATGTCTATGGTTAATTCATCCACATCTAATAATTATGAATCTTTAAATGGAACTATTACTGATTCAATCTCAATATTCCTCCCTTTGAGCACACCATTGATTACTACATCTAGTGGTGGAATATGATATGTTTTTAAACCATTGTTCCTTGAATATCAAAAAAATATCGATACATCCTCCATGGTAACAATTAATAATTCAAATAAATTACTGATTTAATTCCTACATAAACACAAGTATTGTTTGTATCCCTTTGGTTACTTCTAAAATATACAATCTCAATCCCAATGGGTTTATTATTCAAACTCTTCTCTAAGTGATTCAATATTTAGAAACTAAAGTTACAAATATTGAGAAAAATGATTCAAAATTATGTCATGTTATTGATTCACAATATGTATTAATTAATCCTATTATACTTGACATATTTTTTATCCCTTTTCCAACTAGTTTTATAACATCCAAGTTCACACTTTATGATAACAAGGATGATCTTGACTAACATCTTAGATATTTATATGAAACATATCTTTATTATGATTATAATGATAAAATTTTGACAAAATTATTCTAAACAATCATAAAAGACTATGTTTAAGATGGTTTTATGATCTACCAATACAATTAGTAAAAGAATTCAAGCCTCTAATGGATCAATTACTATCAATGTTTTCAATCATCATTACTAAAAATATGTCATATATGTAAATTTATAAGACCAAACAAGGAGCCAATGAGTCCATAAATAAATATATTTTGAGGTACAATACAATGTTGCCCAAAATGATAAATCCATTGAGAAATAAAGAGATTTAAGATATCTTCTATAAAAAATTTCCTTCCCCATTACATGCATCTATTGTCTTTAATGTTTAAATATTTTTATGACTTTTTCCATATTTTTTGAGATCAAGAGATGATATTTATTACATTGAATAAGCTTAAGTATGTATCTAACATACCGACTACATAGAACAAAAAGTTTCATATCAAACCAAGCTATAAGGTTAAACCTATGGAAGCTAAAAAATAAAGAACAAGCATGGGTAATATAATGTCATAGAAATATAAGTGACTCATCTTATCTAATACACCTAAGATACAATTTAAATGATTACCTAAGTATAAATATTTTCTTATTCAAAATATAGTAGAGTGTCATCTCATATATCTCCCTCCTTCAATGGTGGTTGATATGAATCTACCTATACCAAAAAGATATTATGAAAATTATTATTATGAGTACCAAAAAAGTGTTGGACATTATAAAAATATATGTTAAAATTTTAATCACAAGATACAATAACTTATCGATAGTGAACAAATTATATTAGAGGATCCTCTAAAAGATTCAAGGTCACAACCTAATGATAAAAAAAATTATATTAAATAATCCACAACAAGGTCATTATATGGAAGTACTAGAAGTTAAAATGACATACAATGCACATCTTCCTCATTCACTTCATGGGAACCAATTATATGGATTATTGGCACACTTACATGTGAGGTACCTCCTATGATTTAGAGGCCTTCTATTAAATTTGATGATAATGATATTATAGATGACTATTTAGATATACAATCACTATTTATTATATCACATATTAATCATAAAAATATACATAATGTTATGGTTTAAAATGGTTTTATTGAGAATTTATGTACCATGACATTACTCACACATTTGGGATATGAACATGATGATTTATTTTATTCAACCATGAAGGTCAAAAAATTTGATGGTAAAGTAAAAGTTTTTGGTGAAATTTATTTAGCTTTATAGGTTGGTCTAGAACATGTGACAAAAAAAAATTATACCACATGTGATAGTCTTTGAGGCATAGTCCTAGTATTATAGATTATATGTCTCTAGATTAACATGATCTTAGCAACACGAATAGTTTTTTGTACCATATTATCATTATAGATCACCTTATGGAAATAATATACATGGGATCAATTGATATCCCTCCCATTTTATTTTAAAAAACATTCAAACAAATAATAAATACAAAAAATATTTAGCATTTCTCATGTTTACAAAAAATTTCATGTTTATTACTTTATGTTAGTAGATAACATATCATTTATTTATACACATATATTTCATGGGTACTTGAGTGTGATATAGACATACACTAGATCCATGATACGTGGTCATATACATATTGGACCTTTTTTCTACCCACACGACATACTATCTTGGGGGAATATTGATTCTATTGATCATGATTAATACATGTTCTATTATTTTATGATCATTTTACATTATCACACTGATCTTATATAATAACTTTTACACATGCATATACTCATGTTACTATATTACATAATGTATTTTATATGTTATTATATATTATATTTTGATAACACATGTATGTAGGGACTAGTATGACATGCTTATGATAGTTGTTCATTGTTCACTTATTTCATCTTATCACATGGCTTACTTGACATATATTTTTGTTTGCTTCTTTGTCTTGATTTTGGAACATTTGAACATGTTATTTATTTGGTTGCCCAAACAATTTGAATGTTTATTATTTCAATATTGTGTGGACATTTGAACATGTCCTCTCATTTGAGGGTAAAACATTTGAGAATGTCTTTTGTTTGTGATATCCTTAAACCTAGTTTTGAGTGACATTAAGTGATCTTATGTGTGTGCCTAATTATTTGTTGAGCTTATTTATTCTAGGCATTGATATTATCCATATCATGTATCTTAGGGATTGTTATGTGTGGATGATATGAAGTTCATTATTATGTCTACTTCAACATGATACCACTATATGCTTCTTTACTACATGAATCATTAAAATATAAAATGGTTATCTTATCCTTTTGATATAAGGTGACTATAAAATTTAATTCCCCTTGAATCAAAATGGGGGGCATATCCATGGGGAAATCTCATAGATACATGATTCCACATAAATATAATTAGTATAATTCATATAGTTTTATACAATTCATATGATTTGATATACACTTGTGATAAAATATTATACATTTGGCATCAATTTTCATAGATTTGGGACAAAATTTTTTAGATGTATGATACATATTATATATATTTTATATAGGATATTTTACATTTTACCCAATAATTCAAATTTAGACACATTTGAGGTGCATATTCCATGCAAATAAACCAAAAGTATAGATATACTATTTAGTTATACTAATACTCAAGCCCTAACATTACCATGTTAAATCGATTGATATTTTATCTATTGTAATAGTGGGTTCCTTTGAGTAGTGAAATTGATATTCAATACCTTGTATGGATTTTTAACTACTATTATTTAGGTTAATCTAGTTACACCACTTGACTTGAGTGAAATTGGATAGATTATGTTTACATTTGGGTTATATGATTGAGATTCTATGATAACAATAAAGTTGGCATAACTCATCCTTAGACCATATTGGGGGCATGATCACTCTACAATTCCCATCTTCACATATCAAAGGCTTAGTTGAGAACCTCTCTCCAATTTTTTAGCTAAGAATCATCTTTACCAAAGCAAACTACTAAGGGGAAACATGGTTGCATCAACACATAGGTGTACTCCTTCCTTGATCTCTTTTACTTCAAGCAATTTCAATTCATAATTATCATATTATATGCAATAATCACACTTATAACATGATTTTGCTTATAGGTCATCCATTTAAAACAAACTCAAACGAGGCTCAATTTAAATAAATGTGTGTTTTACAGACCATGATAACCATTCATTTCTCTTAACCTAGTAATTTCATTCTTGTGCATTGCTAAATTAAATGGAAATTGAATGCAAATACTCAAATATGGATTTTACATGGTAACCTAGTCTTTCACACATGAAAAATATCACTTGATGATATGGGATATTGTTCTTGAATTTCCCACAGTAACAAAAAGCTCATTGTCTTCATCACATTATGTGTAAATGTTTATATTATGGTCTTACCCTAATATTTTGATTACTCATATCACCTATAGACCAAACTTGGATTAAAAATAGTATGTATCCTTCACTATAAATGAAAAATATTTATTACTTATCTATTCTTCATGATACTACCATCCAAACCTAGATACAAGCATTGAATATAGTGTCCCAGATCCAATGTTAGTGCATATACCCTAAAAATACACAAATTTGAAAATATTTTGATAAGTATAGGTCATAATTTTTTTTATTTATTAATCCTTTGTGATCTTATTTTCAAACGTTTTGGCATAAAGACAAAAATAAATCTTGCTCATTATTCATCTAGCAATTACTAAACAAGCATCTATTCAAGTTCACTACATAAATCACACAACTAAGTTATACTACCCTATTATTCCATATTTAAAAATTAGTCATAGGTGTAATCCTCTTATAGGTATAAAGCCTTCAAATAAAAACCCATGAGAATTATTTGTCAAATTACAAGCTAGATCACTAAATGAACATGCATATAGCATACTACACCATTTCTCACATATAATTGTGATAATCCCTATTTTAGCCCCTAGCAGATGGTGCTCAAAAGTTTTGGTGAGAAAATTATTTGGAAAGACTCATATGTAGGAATTACTTAGCTAAGTTATCATATTTAATATGCAACCATCATTGACATCTCTCCAATTGGGTTCACCAAGTTAAACCATAATCCATTTTGGGTAATTAATTTTATGCTACATGTCTCATTTTTATCATGTAACATAGTGGAAAATTTTAAGTGTAGATATGTTAAACATATATAATGCACAATAAGAAGATTACTATAGTCATAATTGACTCTTACCTTATTCATGGTTAAGACATTATGTTGCTAAAGCCTATTTCATTATGTTATTTTAATCCCAGCCTATTTTGGGAAACAAGATCAATGTTGCTTTTGGACCAATGTTAAAAGATGTTTTTGGCATGGAATATGTCCTATAAGGTTTTCTTATAGTAAATTAATAAAACAATTGGGACCTATTTCATGTATATGTATAATTTTGTTTTAAATAAACAACTCACTTACCCCATTGGCCTATGGCTTAATATAAATTTGGCATAATGCCAATATGGATTCTAACTTAGTCAACATTATGATATAATAATAATGGGATTAAATTATATCTAATTACATAAACTTTGGGGGACATTTATATTTTTGTGATAATAATTAAATAATTATATTTTTTTAATATAA
Source organism: Torreya grandis (assembly GCA_037957365.1). Taxonomy (NCBI): domain Eukaryota; kingdom Viridiplantae; phylum Streptophyta; class Pinopsida; order Cupressales; family Taxaceae; genus Torreya; species Torreya grandis. The sequence goes on along the minus strand of JARHVA010007720.1, from coordinate 376,484 downwards.
TCAAATAAACATTTAATTTGGGAGAAGTGCTTAAGGTTACCTATTCACTTAGATGAGCTAATAATTTACCATTTAGGGGTAGAGGTGGAAGGAATAAATGAGTGGAAATTTTCTAATGTAGTACATACATGCAAAAACCTAAAAACCTATGCATAATACTCTTCAAGGGAAGCTTTGAAGATTACATAGGGAAGGCAAAAATAAGGATTTCAATTAAAAATGCACAATAACATCTCTATAACTACATTATTTCATATAAGATTATAATTGGGAAATAAAATACTTCTTTCAGGGTGTTTTTTGATGGTGCCATGAGGATAAGTTTAGAAGAAGGGTTTTGTATATCAGCCATGGTAATGATTCTAGGCGAGTTTTGTTCTTTATTCTAAATATTTTTACATTTGGATTAAATTGGATCATGGTAATTTTTAACTATTCTTGTTGAGATATAAGACCTTATAAACATTCATAAGAATGTATATATTAGCCTCTAAATCAATGAGTGCATAGATATTCTAGGGTTTGTATTTTGGTTTATGAATATTGTGTCTTACATGATAATAATGAATGGAAAGTATAGTAAATTATTTGGCCTTAACTAGGCCTATTAATTCACTTTCCATTATATTTATTGCCATGGTTTTTTTTTGGGAAGATGAAAAACTATAGCATTGAGTGGAAAAACCTTGAGTATGGTTTTGAATGCATATTTTATATGCCCTGCTACTATTAGGTTTATGTGAATAATTATTTCATATTAAAATCTCAGTTTTATTATTTTTAGCATGGTTGATAGTAAATAGTGTTAAAATATGGTAATATGGCTTTGGTGAGTAAATAGGTCAAATTCATAAAATTTTGAAAAAATAACTATTTTTATTATATTCTCTTTTTTATGGGATTTTTTTGAAAATATGCATTCTTATAATTTAGGGCTCAACCCTTGTAGCCTTGCTTAAAAAATAAAATGCATAATTTATCTTGTGTTTTCTAATTTTGGTCCTCACTAGGTGATGTCTATAAAAATATGTGTTACCTCTCTAAAATCAACCAAAATGTAACCAAGTTCTACCCTATTTGATTTTATCTTTTCTCTTATGATGAGAGTATATGTTTTATTTAATCCTTCTAGCTATTTTAATTGGAAGATGCATTTGTATATGAGGTTAAAGTAAATGTGTGGATGTGTGAGTGAATTTTAGAAGTATTAGATATTTTATTATGTTGATTATACACTTCTCTTATGATTGGGAGTTTTTTTTATCTATTTCATTTTCTCTTGGGCTATACATTCTTTTTCTTTATATAATGTGTTATGAATAATCAAATTTTATAATGAGGTTTTGAGGGGGATTTTGAATTTAACAAGTTGTGCATTGTTAGTTTTAGTAAGATGATTTGTCAATATTATGGGATGTGTATATATATTTTTTGGATAAAGTGGATCTATAATAATGTTATTTTTCTTGGGAAGCCATTTCATTTTCGAATAGTGCACATTTGGTTATGATTATGAAATATGCTTATGCATGCAAATAATAATGCAGCCGTAGGTGGGAATTAGAATGGTTAGGGTTGCATTAATTATTTTGTATGTAATTAAGTTTTAAAAAAACTCTAATAATATGTACAAGAATTTTGAATGCATATCAAATTGTATTCTGTGACTAAGACATATTGATGGGTAGGTCCTTTCTTGATTTTATGGGGTTGGCATGATTATTTTTTGAATTATTAGAATCAAAAGTATATGGAATTTAGTTGGAATTATACCTCTTTGTTTTATTTTTGTATATTATGTTTGGAGTCATATTTTATATTTGATAAAACATGGGTTGAGTTTTATTTTTATTTTTATTGTGCTCTTGACCAACATTTAAATTGATGTGTTCTAGGCAAGAAAATCAACCTAGATCACCCTGGAGAACAACCTTCAATAAATACCTAAACCTTTAGTTCTTGACAAAAAAGAGTTGTAACATTTTATTTAATCATATTATAAATGACAACATTTATAATAATTATTCATAACTTGAATGACTTTTGGTGGTACCATTTTTACAAGGAAATTGTAATAGCAACTATATTTTTCTAGGTTGTATTGGCTACAAGTTAGCCTCAAAAGAGACTTGGTTTTTATAGTAGTCATCTAATTTTATCAAAACTAAAATTTTTAATGGATTATCCCTAACTTTATATTTCATGATATACCCTTTTATTATTTTTATTAGGTCATTTCGTATTTTTGGTAACTCATTTTTCTTAGTTGTTTAACTTATTTTTTTGTGCAAATCAACTCAGAGCAGTGTAGAAGTTGAGGCTTTAAAAATATCTAACTCCTTTATAATTTGTTAATTATAATTTATTCATATACATTAATATCAAAATAGTTTAATCCAATAATCTAAATCAACCTTCTCATTTTTGGCCTTGTTAATCAAATCCCATTCTAGGAGGTTTATGCTATAAAACTATTCCTTGTCTAGGTTGTTAATTACAAGGTACCTGGTTGATTTGACCTAACTAATTAGAGTTATAATGATTTTATTTTTATTTTTATTACTTCCATTTTTTATTTGGTATGAATAAAATTTTTAGAGAACATTTTCCTTATTTGGATCCTTGTAGCATGAAAGTTGGAATGAAATAAAAGCACTGCATGCCACTTTTGTGAATAGTATGTTAATAACTTATAAATTTGTTGAATGGTATCCTTATATGTGAAAACTTATGGTAAAAAAATTTCACTAAAAAATGAATTTAAATTAAGTAAACAAGTGGTACATGATGAATGTATTTCCTTATATGCTGAGTTATGAAAGAATTCACTTGGCATAAATCTACTTTATGATTATTCTTGTGAATGATTATGCTATCATAAGTGTGATTATTGATTTATGATTCATAAAAAATGAATTGTCATAATGAAATTTAAATTTATATGCCAAAATATTTATTAGGATGAAGGTAACTTGCCAGCTAAATGATAACTTAGTTTTTAATGTCATTTGTGGGGTAAATTTGATCTTAATAGCCCTTTTAAGTGATTATCTTATAGTAAATTGATCTTATTTCATTTTTGTGTGTGATATAATTGATTGTATGAACTTCGTGAATTGTAATTGCAATCATCAAAATAATGTATATCTAGGATGTATTTTAGGAAAGGAAGTGGTTCTTCATTCCTTGGTTTTTATTAGATTGAATTGTTATCATTGTATGGTCCCTTAAGATTTGAACCTAGATGGGTATTGTGAATTGAAATAAATATATATATTTTTTGATAATGAGGTTTGTCATTGATATATTGGAAAATTAAATTATAAATCTCATTGGTTATTTTATACTTAAGGATTAAGGTGTTAGAATATGCTCATTCTTTCTTAAAAGTTCTTTTGGCAACTTGATAGAGTTGGTCTAGTTAACTAGTCCAATAGGGATGGTGAATCATTATATGATAACCTTCCTTGCATCAAATAAATTACTAATCTATGAAAATTAGGTTTTATTTATATTTAAATTCTCAAAAAAATATTTAATCCAAGAAGTTAATAAAGAACGTGGATTATAGTGGCAATGGAATATGAAACAATTGATCATATGGTCAAAATATGGATGTAGCTCATGAGGTCAAGTTAACTCTAGGATTGATTCATTATTTCCAAACATCTTAAGTAAATATCAATAAAATTTAGACTTATTTATTATCACTTAATTATTTTTTATCAATATTTTTGTCTAATATCTTGCATGTATGTTGTTAGAATTACATAGAGTGAATTCTAGCTAATATGTTACTCTTATTAAAAAAACATGTGGGTTTATTTGGGTTCATTTCATTGTTCACTAAATAATTCACAAAACTAAGTTATACTACCCTATTATTACATATTTAAAAACTATTTATAGGTACAATCCTCTTATAGGTCTAAAGCCTTTAAATAATAACTCATGATAGTTATTTATCAAATTATAAGATAGATCACTACATGAACATGCATATAACATATGACACCATTACTCACACACAATCACACATAAGGTGTATAACTACACCATTCTAAGGCCTTATTTAAACTATATTGCTATGTAGGTAATTATTACTAATAAAGGGGTATTTTAGGTCATCTGACTTCACTTTAGCCCTCTAACCCTCATTTTTTTAAAGTGGCACGCCCAAATTAGAGGATATATAATTTTTATCAAAGTAATAATATCAAAAACATTTATTCATAATCCTAGATAATATTCAAGGTAAGAGTTAACCTTAATATATGCATGTGGAATTTATATAATAGAGTAGATAGTTTTTACCAGATGTTATTGGTAGAATCAAGACACTAACATTGGTGCTCGTGTTTACATGGAGACACAAGTGCCAAGATTGGTAGAAATCAAATATTTATAATATGATTATGGGATCCATATCTTTAGATAGTATACTCTACCCAAACTACTCAAATCTATATGCACATCAGTAAATTAATTAAGTAAAGTTTACCATTCGTGTTATTATCATAACATTGAACATTTTAATTTTCATATTTACCATGTAAGTATATTCAATATATGTTATTAGCATGTCAATAGAATATATATTAATTTAATTAGCCTAGTTTTTAGGGTATATTGATACTTATCTAATTGAGTTACTCTTTCATGTAACTCTTATTTCCAAAAAGTGTTAACACAACTAACTAAAAAAGTAGGTTGAGAGATTAATGATAGATAGAATCAGACATACTTAAAATCATGTGTATAGTTTTTATATTTCATCATACATAATTAATAATTATAATTTATATTATGAATTTTTACCAAAATGGTAAAAAAAAGAAATAAACAAATCACAAACTAGAAAGGAAAGGAAGACAAGGAAGAAATTATAGAGAAAAAAAAACAAAACCAAAATTGAGAAAGAGAAGAGATCATTCATGAAAAAAATTTAAATGTTTTCCATTAACTATATGGCACAACCAATTACCATCCACATATTGTAAATTAAAAAAAAGCTTTCAATTACAACAATTATTTTGTATGGACCTAGCCATAAAGAGTCAAAATTTTGAGGCTTTATATGATCTTTATTAGCTTTATCCTTGTATAGAACTAAATAACTAACATTAAATATTTTCTAGGATACTTTATTATGAAAACAAATCATATGTTTTTTCTTTAGATCTTTCAAGTTTATAAAATGTTGACACTTTTGTTTAATCTAACACCAAGAGATAGTTTAATCTTTATTGTTTTGTATTGATATATTCAAAACTATATTATAAGGTAGTCCCTGATGACATAATTTATATTAAATTTAGCACTGTGGATTCAAATCCATAAGTGAGCATTAAATGTGAAATACTAGTTGTGGCCTCAATTTTAGTGTGATTAGCCTAAAGAGCTTTAAAATATATTAATATGTCAATTTAATTTATTCTCACATTCATTTTTTTCAAGTTTTAAATCATATTTATGTTAGTTGATTTATAATTTTTATTCCCTAGAAGATAATACTTGGATTAATGACTTGAAATAATAGAATATAGTCTTAAAAATTCAATATATTCATTAGAAATTAAGTGAGGATCATTATCTAAAATACTTTTAAAATGGAAACCAAAATGTGAGAAATTGTGATTTTTAAAGAAAAAATGAATTCTAAATTAATAAAACTTTTAATAACTAAAAATTTAGGCCATTTTTCAAGTTATTTAGTTGTAATCAAAATGTATCTATGACTAGTTGAAGATGGAGGATGCATATCATATTTGAAATTTATGCCCAATTTTGTAAAAGGATTTTTAGGGCTTACTATATTTAAATGAATTTTTGTTAATTTATCCCTTAATAAATATAGTTTATTTTGGCATACATGATTGAACTAAGCTAAATGAATATTTAAATAATGTCAAACAATAATAACCAACATGCAAAATATTTTGTTTTGTGGTTTTTATAGTGAAGTTTATACCAAAATCCATTCATGGAAGCTTCTAAGAATTTTTATGTTCGATTATGAGATATACATTAGTAATAATCCATATCTACTTCTATAAAATAATAAATTTTCAAATAATTGTTTTAGGCCTCTAATGTAAGAGATCATCATTGGCATTTATCTAAAGAATCATGGTAGGATTGATTCTAAAAATAATAAAGACGATCATGATACTAGTCATATTAGGAATACAAATAGTTTAAACCTTGTATTTTAAAACCATATTTAATTGATGAGATGTGGGTGATTTGGTAAAGTGACTTGGTTACTTCAAGCACCATCTAGGTTCAAATATTAGTTTGGTATCAAAGGCCAATTATGATCGACTATTTGTATTCATGGCTTTGTTGTGGCCATTGATGGTATTCTCAGGATGATTATGTTTGTTTTTTGGTATTCTTACACTAGTTCAGACTATTTTGGAAATTATGGTACTTGTGATAGAAGATCACTTGGGGATCTGGGCCCCTGATTATGTCCCAAACTAGTTGGAACTCTAATAAAAAGTGAATAGAGTAAGGATCCCACCAAAAATAGTATATATATATATATATGTATATACATATATATATATACATGTATACTATATACATATATATATACATATATATATATATATATATATATATATTGTTAATGATTTTAGTATTTTTCATGGTTTCAAAATATGGATTTGCATGTATTTTCAAATTCAATAATTAAAATATTCACATTATAATTTTCATTTTTCACAAGGATATTTATCTAAAGAATCATGGTAGGATTGATTCTAAAAATAATAAAGAAGATCATGATACTAGTCATATTAGGAATACAAATAGTTCAAACCTTGCATTTCAAAACCATATTTAATTGATGAGATGTGGGTGATTTGGTAAAGTGACTTGGTTACTTCAAGCACCATCTAGTTTCAAATATTAGTTTGGTATCAAAGGCCAATTATGATCGACTATTTGTATTCATGGCTTGGTTGTGGCCATTGATGGTATTCTCAAGATGATTATGTTTGTTTTTTGGTATTCTTACGCTAGTTTAGACTATTTTGGAAATTATGGTACTTGTGATAGAAGATCACTTGGGGATCTGGGCCCTTGATTATGTCCCAAACTACTTGGAACTCTGATAAAAAGTGAATAGAGTAAGGATCCCACCAAAACTAGTGTATATATATATATATATATATATATATATTGTTAATGATTTTAGTAGTTTTCATGGTTTCAAAATATGGGTTTGCATGTATTTTCAAATTCAATAATTAAAAGATTCACATTATAATTTTCATTTTTCACAAGGATATTAACTACATCATTCCTTTTGGATTTTATACAAATTTAAAATTCAATATCATATTCCTCAATTCTAAAAATACACATAGTTATTCTACCATCAATATGTGTTTATTTACAAAATAATAAAATATATGTACATTTTATCTTATAATTAATTTATTACCCATTAAGAGGTATTTAAATTTTCCTAATGCTAAAACTAATGAATGAACCAAATTTTAAACCAAGGGATACCTGGTTTTAATGTCTTTATGAACTTGGATCATATATCTTATAGGCATTTCTTATTTATTATGTTCATACCATGTAATAACAACAACTATGGCCATATTAGTCACATTAGTATATAAGATGAATGGTTGGTTCATGTTTGGTTTAGTAAGTACATGTGCACTAAGAATGACATTTTTAATATCATCAAATATTCTATCCCATAAATAATTCTAATTTTTATAAATTAAAATATGCATAGGATTATATTTATCTACCAAATTAAAATTTAATTGACATAAACAATTGATTTTACAAAAGAATTATCTTAGACTAAAGTAGTCTTTAGGAAGAGGCATCTATTCAATAGATTTGACACAATCGATATCTATGGAGATTATATCTTTAGTGATTACATGAATAATTAGTTTTCCATCAATAAATATAATTTTTTTTTAATTATAAGTCAAATAGATGCTAAAATTTATTCATATAATAAATATTTCCTGCAAATTATCTTTTTTTTTTGACTTTCTATAATGAATAGTTAAATCAATTAGATAGACTTGAATTATGATTCCAATTAAATCATCTAAAACAACATGCATTTCCATTTAAAAATTATCACCTAAAATTATAATATAAAAACATACTTTATCGAAATCAAAATTAATTATTTATGTTGTGAAAATTATTGTATGCCAATGTTTAGGATTTACAAAAGAATAATTATAATGAAAAAATATGTCCAATAAATACAACATTTTTGATTTTGTGACCTACTAAAATTTTTGATCTATGATCATAAAAATTAAAAGTATATTTACTACTTAGATAATATATCTAAAATATACACATAAGATAATATCCCCATTATTTTCTTGGATAGGAATAAGATTAGCTACCTAGTTAGAATATCTAACTAGATAAATGGCATCACCATCCAACATTTTTTCTAGATCCTTATTGATGGTTTCTTTGAACAAGGGGATAATAATATGAGGTTTATACCTAATAGGATTTATACCAATATTTATAAGTATATCATGTTAAATTATAGTAGTATCATCTATTTTTAAGTATGTATAAGACTAGGAAAAATATCAATACATTATTTGAACAATTTGGTAAAATGAATTGTATCTTTAGTTGTAAATTGAATCCCTATATACACATACTTATGATGCAATTTTTCGCCAAATTTTTTGTAATGGTTTCACTAGTTATTATTTTAGAATGCTCTTAAGTTATAGATTTTTTTTTTTAACATGGGGGGTAAACATTGATTCAAGGCTAACTAGACCAAGAGGTAGCTTATTTCCACCTAGTTGAAAATAATCACCATAATTAAGGACGTAATCAACATGATAAAATAAATTAATTCAGATAAAAATTTCAATATGTTCTTTAAAATTGAAGACATGGTAACTATCATAACAATTAGATATTTTTTGTTCTATAAAATTCAATGAAATTATAGTTGGAATCAAGTTCTATTTCACTCAAATCAAAACTAGAAGCATAAATAACGAGATTATCAACACATATATTGAATCCTCTAAGTGTATGAGAAATAATTAGTGATTTAAAATTTTCTATAAGTGACTATAATTTTTACATATATTTATGTAAATCTGATTTATTATTTTTGTAAATTTTGTTAATTGTATTACAACTAGTTTAGAATCACTAAAAACCTCTAGATGCTTAATGTTTAACTTGATACATTTTTTGAAACCAAGAAATAAGATTTAAATTCAATTATATTTTTAGTGTTTTTGAAATATAATTGATAATCATACTTGAATACTTTTCAAACATGGGAGATGAGAATAACACTAGCTTCATTACTATGTTTGAAACATGACCCATCAATGTACAAGGATCAAATTATTTCCCTTGGGGTCGTTCTTGCATATTATTGATCTAGTTTATCTATGCTCTGAATTTCCTAGGTTTTAATTCCAATCTCATCAAAGGATACTAGAGTTATGACATGTTCAATTTTTGTGCCAATCTAATCCTCTATATGTATGAAAGTTATATCATTACCTAATGGAACCCAAGTAGTATCTTTTCCTAAATAATCTCTAATATTTTTAGACCAATCCCTTCCTAATATCATAACATATTTAGTATGAATGTTTAAAATTTTAACATTGAAAATACACCTGGTCCTTTCATTCTATTCTATCATAATGACTAAATATCAAAACTTATCACAAATTTTTATTTGATGATATTTCAGACAAGTGGGGTTTTTATTGTCTCATTTATACAAAATTCCTAATTTATCAACAATAAATTTAGGAATTATATTTTTTATTCCCTTTTATCAATAATAAAATTATTAAAATCTAATAAAATAATCTAACATACGCATAAAATTGAGGAATAGAGTCAAAAGGTGGATCATTATATTGAGTATACACATATGGATAACTATGATTATAAATATCTTATTAAAAATCTATAACATTTTTAGGATCTAGATTTTTAATAGTAACATTAATATTTGGCTAGGCAAACCAACAACTTGTAGTAAGGAAATATAAAATTTAGTATTATCTAAATCATTGATGATATTATAGGTCTAACATCAACATTAACTTGAGGATAATTCATAGGCATATATGTTAGTTGGTATTACATGTTTAATCCATTAGGAAAATAATTTATTTTTTATGAGCTTTAATTTGGATTATTTATAATAATATCTATTGTCACTTAGATTTGCACCCTTTGAGGATATGTGTCAGATATCCTCATGCAAGTGGCACAATTGAAACACCTTTAGGCTATGGGTGATCCTAAGAATGAGGTTAATATTTAGATAGGGCTAGCTCCCTTGATGTACCACTTATAGACCACTACTACACATATGCTTGTGAGGAAAAATGGAGAGAGAAAACTAAAATTGAACAATCCTAAAGGAGGTGATACACCAAATTATTTTATGGCTACCAACCATCTACATGTTACACATGATAAAAAGGGACTAACGAAACATACACTTCTCCAATCTACATCTTCTCACATCAATATTTCATTAAGAGGCTATGGTGAATGTTTAGATTAAGAGGACTAGACAAGAAGTATATAATGAAACTATTGAATAGGATAAATCACTTAACATTTAAAATTCATATAACACTTCACATGACCTAAAATAATAATATTTACAACTACAAATAGGTGAGAGAATAAGACAACATGCTAAGGAAACAAGAGTCATCACTAAGAAAAATAAATTATCCAAGTAAAACACACAATGAATAGTCAGGGAAGAGTACTTATTTTGGATAGGTATTTTGATTTTAATGAGATGGAAGGGTTTTATACATTCTTATACATGCATTTGTTGCATTCCTAATCACTTGAAATCTTATGAAAGTAAGTCATCACTGCCTACAATATAACAAAGTCCTCTTTCCCACACCTTGTACACTTGGCCTTAGATTTAGATTTAGTTTTCAATTAGAATACATAAAATGGAGTGTATTAAACTTTTAAATACCTTTCATAGACTTAGAGGCATTAGGAACACCTTAAAAATACTCCCACTTGAAGTTTTCACCCTTCTCACTATCATGTTCACTATGCTAGTTTTGACTAGCTGAGATGAAGTTGTTTATTGAGGCACCTAATATTTTTTATGAAAAATTAAATTTTAATTAATAGTTATATTAATTATAAATATTCCCCTCCGTGTGATTTTAATCTTTAGAATCCTTCTATAACCTACAAAACTATCAAAAATGTCCTATTTTTTACTGCATCTATACAATTTTATATAGTAAAATAGGATGAGAAGTATCCCTGAAGATTCTCCTACAAAATCAAATCATAATTTAGAATAAACTATTCCATTTAGGTGCACTTATTTCTCAATCTTCTCAAATTGGTCACTAGCAAGGGTTTTGATGAGCTTAGGCATGTTTTACCCTCTTAAGCTTCATTCATAAATACTTGACATTAGAACTATAAAAAAATTACTTTTTATTAAATATAAAGACCCCTAGTAACCTCTCTAAACTCTGTTTATCTCCATTCATATTTTCATAAAATATATGAGCATTCAAAATTAGCCTATCAGGTTTGTTTCTCCATTTACACAGGCCTAATGTTGGTTTAAAGAAAAAATGGATCTCCTTTGGGTTTATTTTCACTAAAAAATAATTAACAAATATATTATTACCCCATAAAAATTTATTGGTATGTCATAATCTACATCTCATGTTAGAATTAGATTTGACTCTCTATTTGGCTTCTAAGCCTAAACCCTGTCTACTAGGCCTAACTACAACCCTTGATGATTTAGACTTAAATTTTAGTTTATATTTTATTTTAAAGGTATATCATGTTATTTGTTATGATAAAATACTCCAAAAATCTCCTTTACATGTCTAAGTAACCTATGGTTCACCCTTTCATCCTCATTTCCCAAAACTGCAAGGTTTATGCACAAAGGGAATGCCCTTTGTCTGAGACAAAACATAGGTCACTCCCATATTTTATTGTAAAATGGTGAATTTTGGAGAGTATTATCCAAGTTAAATTATTTATTACATAAAAATTTAACCATTTTTCATATTATTATATCCTCTAAAATTACTAAAAACTTAGACAAACTTCTACAAAAATGACTGTGTAGGGTTTCACTATATGGATTGCTTAACTGTATTAGCTAACCCTTTATCTACTTATTTAAAACTCATGAGGGTGTTAAATTTTTATATATATAATATTAATTTTTTTTGGGTATAATTACCAACCTTCTCAATCATCCATGTCTACATTCTTAACCATGTTCTGCTCTGCTGGGTTTGACTATGTTACCCTACCTATTATACTGTACCTATAGATGTGAATGTATGGATTAGAATTTTATAACCATGTATAAGAATTAATTAATAAATAAAATATTCATTTCATCTATAATATTTTTAAAATAATATTTTGGGGTTGAAATATTCCCAATATCAGTCATAGGTAGATGATTGTATTTTCTATGTTTTTTACCCAAGGATGATTCTTGTAGGTGATCCCTGCATGTTTAGGCTTGAATTTTAATGTTTATAGACCAACTTAGAGTTACTTGGATAAAAATTATTTATTTTTTAATCCATTTTTATCATGTTTTTTCTATACCCAAATCAAAAAGCATCTTCTTTTTATTCACTGCCTTTCACAGTCATCTCTAGCTGGCTATAGATGCATACTTTCTTGTTAAGGGACACTTGTAGGTGTATATAAGATATAAAACATTGTATATCATCACTTAAAATTAACCTTAGATAAAAATTTATAAATTAAACTATATATAACCTTCCAACTATGTAGGTAAGCTATACTTGTAACTTTGGGTGTTAGAGTAACCTTGGAGTTTAAACCTATAGATGATAGTGAAGGAATTCAGTGTTTAAATGGTAACTTTAGGCCTTCCAACAACATATTACCTTAGATATATTCCATAAAAAAAATTTAGATACATCCTCATATGTGAATAATAAATAAAAAACACATTAGGATGCACTAAAGGTTTTGATAACTTGACCATAAGCTTTCTATGAAAAGACCAGGTGTTGTATTTTCTTGTTTTAGAGGAAAAGGCCCTGAAACAATTATTTCTTGTTAATCATGCATCATTATAACCTTATAAAATTTAATATATTTTTAATTAGAAAATAAATCATTCATAAACCCCTAAAAATCTTTATAAATAATCAATTAAATTCCCAAAATGATATTTCAATTTTGCTTAGTCTCTGCTAAGCCACCTATAGGTGGGCATTTTCTAATGTGCAAGCAGAGAGGATGAATGTAAATGATGTGCATTGAATTTGAATCATCATGAGTTTTATACCCATTTAAAATATTTCAAATGGATTATATTCATCATCAAATATCTTTCTCAGCTCAAATTATCTTTTTCAACGTGCTTGGTTTCCATGAGGACACTTGTATGTGAAAATTTTGATTTGTATGTAGGTAGACAGTGAGTTTAGGTAGTGTGCATTTTTTATGACATAAAATGCATTTTAAACCCATATTAAAACCTATAAATTTAGTTTTAACATTATAAAATATCTAAAATATGTGTCAATACCTCCTTTTTAATGTGAGTTCCTCCATGAGAGCACTTACTGGTGCACATTCCAATGGGAAACTATGTGTATGTGTGGTTTATGACTGAAAAACATGAAGATGATCTAGGGAATTAAGTTATAATGAAATAAAAAAATAATTTAAAATTGGACACAAACCATCACTATCATTTGACACTATTACCAAGACCTAAAGGTGTTGAAAGTGGTGGGAAACTACTAGCAACACAGAAAGTGTCCTCTCTTGCAACCTAAGATACTTGGACCATAAAATTTTTTAAAAACATGAAACCAATAATGGGGATAATTTTATGAGGTATCGAAAATCATATGGAAATAACATTATCAAGTGAATCATATGGAATTTTTTAAACCAAGGCAAAACCTATAGGGTGTATGAATTAACAAGCAAATTAGATAGTCTAACTTCCTATGAATATTTCATTGAGCACAAATCACCATTCCTTTACAAAAAAAACATAAAATTTAATATAAATGAGTGTAAAATACACCCCTAGTATCATTTTTTCTAAAACCTCTTTTTTTGACTATACCAAGTACAAACTTGAAGTCTATTCTTGCTTGCCAAGCCTAGTAGGAGTGAGAAGTTATTTTCTTCATTTTTTTGAATTTTATGATCAAAATTATCATTTAATTAATTTTATGTAAGACCAAGGGATAATCATAAAATGTATTCAACTATAAGAGTTCATATAATTTTGTACACCTCATTAAATTCTCATTTTTAAAAGAAAACTACCATTTTTTCCAAAGAAACTATCACTTTTAAATTAATAATAGTTAATAAAGACTTATTAGGACACATGGTACATGAAATCATCCATTTAAACCTTCACATTTCCATAAGAGGATGTACAAGTCATTTAATCCTCTATTTTTACTTTCAGAATAACTCAAAAGGATATAAGGACTAAAATGACAATGACCAAGGATAATATGACACTAAATTACATAAAATGGACTATAATATACCCCATGACAAAATAATAGACCCATAAAAACTTTAAAGATCAAGTTTTTGCTTATAGGGATCCCAATCAAACCTATAGGGTCAAATTTGGTCAATAGTATCATTTTGGACTACGTCCTTAATTTTATCTTGGGATGAAGGTTTTGAATAAGAGGGTTGATTATTAGTAAATTTTTTTGTCTTATCATTATCAATAGGGAAATCATTTTTATATTTATTCCTTATCTAAAATACATAAAAATTAGTAGTCTTGACTTCACCCAATGGTTCACCAAAACTACACATATTTATATTATCATTAAAGTTGATAGATATAATATATTTCCATTTAATAAAATTCTTAAATTTTTGAACAACAATACAAGTATCAAGATCATGGTCAGTTTCACACACATGAAAGGAATGATCTTTGCTTTTATTTTTAACCTTTGGAATATTTGGTAATTTTTTTATTAGGTTATTTGATCATTTAATTTCCATTTTATGGTGAGTAGCTCATTACTTAGATTGTGAATAACCTTGATAATTTTTTCATTATCAGATCTCAAACCTATAAAAGCTCCATTATAAAACCAATTATTTAGAATTTATTTTTGTATTCAGTGTAAAAATCAATATAAACATAATATTATGTAATATATTTTTATTATAATTCCATTTTATATTTAATAGGTAATGCACTAAAAAATTATATCCTTGATAACTTTGTTGGATGTCTAACATCAAATGGAATATTTTGTCTAAGTTTGGTAAATGTAAAATGATAAATTATCTCACTAAGGTATATCAAGATATTAGATAGTTAATTAACAAGTTATAAAAATTATTTAGGCTTCATGTAGATTCTAAATATGGGTTTTTTATGATAAAATATACTTTTACATTTCAAATATCTCTCTCAAGGCTTAACCCTTCAATTAAGGACCTTTTTATTGCTGAATGACTCACATTCACATTCTCACTATGCCTAAATGTGTACCCTATAGTTTTAACCTTATATTATGATTAACTAGATCACATGTAGCCAATACTACACTCAAAATCTAATTAATATCCTACTCTAGTAGTTATAGATCCTCAACAACTTTTTATTCTTCTAGACACTACCATCCAAGCCTAGACATTAACATTGATGCTAGTGTCTAAACCTTACTAATGGTTAAATTTTCAAATATTTTGAAATATATGTCTTGGCCTATTTTTATTAATTAACCCTCCCATGATATATTTTCAATTTTTTTATATAAATACAAGTAAAATAATATTCATTATGATCAAGTACAAATCAAGCACACATTTAGCTTATACCAAACAAAAGCACTTATCAAGCTTGAAAACCTAACCTATTCTTCTCTATTTAAAATTTAATCATAGGCATAGTATTCTTATAGGTTTGAAGTATTTCAAAAGTATCCCATGATAATTATTTCTCAAGTTAAAAGATAGATCACTACATGCACTCACATATATCATATTACACAATTGTTGACTCAAAAACCCACACAAGGGGAGAACTAAATTGGTTTAAAATATTCTTGAAAGTATTAGATATGTAGGAAATGGTCACTGATAGAGGGTTATTTGAGGTCAAATTAACTTCACTTGAGAAACCCTAACCATTTTTTTTGTAAGGTGGCATGCCCTAATTAGATGACTTAGGGTTTTGAGCTACATATAAATATCCAAAACTTGTGTGCATAATTTAAAAAAAGAATATATAAGGTGAAAATTAACCTTAATATGTGTATATGTAATTAATATAAAATGAACTATAATTAATTACTGATAAAATCATTAACACTAGCATCTATATTCTAATGATAATGTCTGGGTAGCTAATTAGCTAATACTTAGAATCTAATGAATCCATATGAAGCAACATGTTTCATTATTTTACACCTATATTTACCAAATCTACATTTGCATTAATGATCATGCTATTTTTAATCCCTTATTCATATTTTATCACTCAATTTACTATTTGACATTATAATGTCTATATTTATAATATTTGTGTAATTTAGCATTGAATTAAAACATTATGAATATAAATCATTTAATTTCACTAATTTTAGAATATCTTATCCATTTTTTTATTAATTTATTCACACCATTAAATATTTACAAAAAGTTTAAAATATTTATTGAACTTGCATTCTAATCAAATAGTGTTAAGCCCTAGATTTTGTAAATATTCACAATAACTCAATTTTGAAATTATGTAAAGGTTTTTCATACTCAATTTGATATAATCATAAACCTATTTTTTTCCAAAATTTTCTATGAAATTTTAAATTTACTAATTTTAATATTAATATACAAGGTGCAAGGGATACCTATTTTCCCCTATTTTAATGAGGTTTTCTTACTTGTTTTTGTTCCTATCAAAGATTTTTAAAAACTTCAAATTACCCAAACAATCTCTTGAAATTGATAAATATTCATTGTGCACATATTAGATCTTTCATTTAAGATGATATTCTATAACCCTCCTCATCCTTTGGATTTAAAATTTAATTTTTTTATTAAGGTTAAATGGGGGAAATATTTTGACCTATGATCCCCAAATCCTAAGAGAATTAAACAAAAATAAAACCAAAGGTATACAAAATAACATATTAAATAAAAACACAAAATAGGGCTTAAAATAGCCAAAACATAGCCCAAATATAATTAAAGACAACAAAAAACCAACAAAAGAATAAATTGGATCCTAATCATGTCTAGGTTACATGAGACATATTTTCAATAGCTTTTAGTCCTTCTAAGATTACAATTAATTTGGAACAACAAATTTTATTTTTCTATATCTTTCTAATTCCTGCTACATTAGATTTGTTTGCTTTTTCCTTTGATAATGGTATTTGTTTCAAATAACTCTCCTAGGTGAGCTCTAAGGTTCTCAACATTTAGGATTCCCTCATTAATGGTAGCCTTTCTATAATTTACTATGAAAATTATATTATTTTTGAGATTCTCATTATCATTATCCAACATATACACCCTAAATTTTAGACTCTACATCTATTGATTATCTTCCTTAGGGGCATTTATTTGATTCAATCTATCATTGTCCTACTATAAAAGCTTAACTTTCCCTTTAAGGTCAATTAGTTCTCTAATGAACCAAAAATACATTAATTATGAAGGGTATTAATACATTAATTATTAGGATCTCATGGCTAACAATACATGTAATAATAGTCTTGCTTTTGTAGTAACCCTTTACAATTATGTGAATGAATAGACAAATACATGTGTATAAACAAATATTGATGATAACATATGACTAATATCACCACTTATGATGGATCTTATGATTTTGATAATAGTCACTCCATAAACTTAGAAAGTGAGTGTTTAATATAGTTTGTATATCTCTCTTATCTTATACTCATTTGTCTTTAGAATATTTAAAATGGATAAAAAGGATCCTCTTCTTTCTCCTAGCCTTGAAGAGGGATATAATTACTTTCCTCTAGATAGGTACATGTTATCACTATTTGAAGAGTTAAGTAACCCATATTATATAACCAAAATAAGATAACCAACATACCCTTCCTCAAATCCATCCACCTTCGACATATCTTATATATGGTCTATGTATGCATATAAAATTTGAAGTAGTTATGGTTTGTTCTTGTGAAGACATCAAGGATAAAATAATCACTATGACAACGTCAATAGAAGAGTTATAAAATAAAATTTAGAATTTGGTTTCAATGGTGACATCATGGGAAAACAATACTACACATATTTAGAATCCATAATATGCTAGTTTTAATCATGTGTTTTAGTCTTCATCTAGTAATGTTATGCCTAGCAAGAAGCCACAACAAAATAAATATACAACTAGTGTTTTAACAAGTGAACTAGAGGATAATAATATCTTAAGTTAAATTATAAGATAAATTATTTAATTATCTCTAATAAATCCTCTTATAAGATCAAAATAGTATTGAATGTATCATAAAATTCATGGGCATCATATAGACTTTTACTTGGATTTTAAGAAGAAAATAACAAATATAATTGATAGTCATGTTCCTATCATAAATACACAATTCAATACACCCACTCATCTTATGAGTGCATCTCCTAAAGTACAAGTGAAAAAATAATAATTATTGGCACCAAAGGATAATTCATAACAAAAACACTTGAAAATTAAAAAATTAGAGCAAAAAAAGACTCAAAAGGAAAAATTAGAGAACAAAAATATTAAAAAATCAAAGCTATAGAAAAAATGCCACAAAAATAACAAGATGAAAAATAAAAATGACAAAAAGTACAATATTAAAATGAACAATTATGAAAGCAATGTATTATCAAAGGCAATAAAACAATATGTAAATAAAATTTAAGGCAAGAAAACAAGCATGCTTAAAACAAGGTTTTTAGCAAAAAGAGGTAAAAAAGTCAGAGACATTTAACAAATATAAAGTTTTAAATGTGGTTACAAAGGATACACTTTCTAATGCTATTATGCACATTTTATGTAGGAAATATTACTAATTTATCATTTCTCACGTATTTTTATCTCATATTGAGATTATTGGTAACTTTTGCATTTTCAAACACTCAAAAAAAAATAAAAAAGTAATAAAATACAAAAAGATTCAAATAACTAATATATATATATATATATATATATATATATATATATATATATATATATATATAACATTTACATATTTATTAACTTTTTCATATGTTGTCTACTTTATGTTAGTTTATAACATATCAATTTCCTTTATATTCACACAAAGGTTTCATGGGTACTTGAGTGTGATACATGCATACACCAGATCCATGATACAGAAGCATATATATGTTGGACCTTTCCTCTACCCACATGATACACTATGTTTGGGGCATATTTTTCTATTGATCACGATTAATACATCTTCCATTATTTTATGATAAATTTATATTATCATGTTGAGATTATATACTAACACTTTCACATGTTTATACACATTCTATCATCTTACACATTGTGCTAGATATGTTATGTTATAGGACAATTTTATAACACATGTATGCATGGACTAATACGATATGATTATATATATTTTTTATATTTCACCTTTTCATATTATTTTGTATCTTACTTTAGTGTACTTATTTTTTGGTATATTTTATATAACATGAAACATTTAAACATACTCCTTGTTTATTGGCCACAATGCCACTAAATGTTGTTTATTTGGTGTGTAAACATTTAAAAATGTCCTCCATTTAGTGTGAAATATTTGATAATGCCACTTGTTCATGGTCTCCTTATACTTCATTTGTGTGACAATGAGTGATCTCAAGTGTTCACTTGATTGTTTATTGATCTTATGATTATTACTCCTAAATGTTTCCATGATCCATATCATTCATCTTATGGAGTATTATGTTTAGATACTATAAGCTTGATTTATACATATAATTAGACATGATATGTAACATCTTGATTCTCCTATAGACTCATTAAACTATTAATTTCTATATTTCATGGTTAATGATTGGTTATTTTATGTGTTAGGAAGCTAGATCTGTAATATATTGATATGTGGATAGTTATATATTAATTAATGTCATGATAGTTAACTTGTTTTTTAGTTTTACATATTTTATTATGGTACATTATGATCTTGATTATTTAATTTGTTAATTTTAAATAGAGCATTATTGGTTATTTCATTATATGGTCTAACTACTATTTCTTGTACTAAGGTGGATGTAAGATGGAGTCCACCCTCTAGAATATGACTAGGGGAATGTATTATTTGAGATCATGGGGTAAATGGAGATGTTGGGGGATGAGAGAATGAGATATAAACACCTACACACACCATGATATATTATTATTATTATTATTATTATTATTATTATTATTATTATTATTATTATTATTATTATTATTATTATTATTATTATTATGTTTGTTTTGATATTTCATTGATTATGTCCCATATTACTTTAATCTTTGAATGCAGTAGTTTTGATGAGATTGCATAATTTTGGTGTCTTATTGGTTAAAATTTACATAATTTTTTTCATAATTTATGCACTAATATCCTTCTATGGTCATGCTAGTGTATGAAGTCAAAAATTAAATGTTTTATGGAATGATATTTTCTTTGGATTGGTATTTTATGACTACCTCATTTTGTTATCTTGCTTTTGTCTGAAATTATCTACGAGCTTAAAATGGCTAAACACCATATGGGTCAAATGTGTGGCATGTATTAAGTATCAGTTATTCAAATGTCTAATGTATTTATTAAATGAATATTTATGTATGAGGAATTTTATGAGATAACTTAGATACCCATGTTTGATTTAATTAGGGTTAGATTTTTAAATAAAAGACATTATAGATTTATTAAAAGTCAATACCAATCTTTTACACTAATGATGAGGTCTTATGAAATAAGGCATATTCACTAAAATGTAAGGTAGTGAACACAATTGGATACAAGTCATTTTTTGTAAATTATTTTTGGAATCAAAATGGATCATTTTTAAAAACTGCTTATTTTTGCTATAATTATGTTTGTTTATAAAAAAAACTTGACTAGTAATGAGGTTATGGCCAGCCATCATGCCAAAAATGCATAATTTTTTTTATAGAACTAGAGATTCATTTATGGGAGACCCCATTTTGTGGGGTTGTTCATTTATTTTACATGCATAACTCAAGTTGAAGGAGATATATGGAGGGCATAAGGTATTAAGGAGTGTATAATGGATGAGAAGAGAGTTTGGAGAAAGAATTTTGGATCTTGGACAAACCAGGATTGCTTTTCTCAGGTAGGGTATGTTGATTTAAAATTATTGGTTTTAACATTATGAAATGATTTATAAATAGTTTTTGATATGTGCCATTAAATTT